>OZ038495.1:39023994-39033994 GCA_964036315.1 Acanthosepion esculentum | reverse complement strand
CAATGAGGACATTGTCATTTAGGAGTGAAAGCCCAGAGACACATTTTACTGCCAAACCTGCAAAAAGAAATATGAAATTTTGATTTTTTGCTTGACTTTTTAAACATGTAATCTCATTATGTTTATGATAAGAGTAGTCATGTGTATATTTTGCACTAGCAATGATAAAATTTTAAATAATTTTGCTATAACTGGCTTTTAAACATTGGAGGAAAAAATTTAATAGCAAATTGGAAGAAACTCAAACAGAATAAACATGACCAAAGAAAACAAAAACCTTTTTCCTAACAAATAGTTTTGAAGTATAACTTATAAACCCAGGGATTTAAATGTTTATTTCCTATTGAAACAAACATTCTTTTAAGTTATTTTATTGAAGAGAGTTGCAGTCAGATACAGATTAAGTAAGCCCTACCCCCAAAAAAGTAAGAAATAAGAGAAAATGAGAGCGAGAAAAATAGAAAGAGATTGGTAATGAGAGAGTGGTAACAAGAGTGGGAAAAGAGAGAGAGCAAGAAAAAGAGAGCGAGTGAGGGAGAGTTATTAATATCTACTGGCCTAGATCATTTCTTTCTATGTGTCGTGTCCTTTCAGGATGTAGGTAATCATCTCTCTCCACCTCCCTCTATCTCTTGTGGCTCTCAACAAGCTCCTTCTCTCTGCCATCTCCTCCAGACCACGTTGTCATCCACTAGCTTAAGGCTGCTCGCTATGTCATGTGTTGTTTTCCCTTGTCTCTCTTTCCCTCTATTTGACCTGTGAGTATCAGATTCTCCAGGCACTCCTTCCTCATTATGTGTCCCAGGAACTTCAGCTACCTCTTTCTGATGTTAAGTATAAGTCTCCTCCTTGTTTGCATCATCTCTAAGACCTTATTGTTGCTCACATGCTCGGTCCATGATATCCTTAGCATCCTTCTGTAGAACCACATTTCCGTTGCCTCGAGTCTCTTCTTCATCTTTGAGGAAATCCTCCAACATTCACTGCTGTAAAGAAGGACAGATAACAGCTCAGTATTCTTTTCTTTGTTACCAAAGAAACCCGCCTGTCTCGCAATTCTCTGCCCAGCTTTTAGAATGCATCCTTGGCCATCTCAATATGTCTAGGGATCTCAGCGTTGCATTTACTGTCCTCTGTCAGAACGCTTCCCAGATATTTAAACTTCTGAGTCTGCTTGATTCTAGTGTTCCTGACCTGACATTTCAGGCTCATCCTTTTACTGATGACCATGCATTCTGTTTTCTTGTAGTTTAGGCTTAGTCCCTCTCCATTGCTACCTTCTGTAGGAGATTTTGTAATTTCTTTTCCGTGTCTGCTATCAGTACTGTGTCATCTGTGTATCTTATGTTGTTAAGATTGTGGCCACCAATGCTTAATCCCAGTAGGGTTTCCAATTCTCTCAGAATTGCCTCGCTGTATAGGTTGAACAGGTCAGATGAGAAGACACATCCTGCCTTATGCCCCTTTCTATTTTTATATATTCACTGAACTCATTCCCTATGCGTATGTATGCTGTTTGCTGGCCAGTATAGGTTCTTGATTATTCTGATATCCCTCCCGAATATATCAAGGTTGTTGAGCACTTCCATCAGATCCTTGTGGCGTACTTTGTCGAAGGCCTTTGTGTAGTCTATGAAACATAGGTACACGTCCTTCCGAATCTGTATCGCTCTTTCTGATAACATTCTGAGCATGAATATCGCGTTCCTTGTTCCAGTGTCTTTAACAAATATGCACTGTTCTTGTCCTATCTCTGGCCGGATTCTGCTGCGTGCTCATTAGGCTTATTGTTCGGTGAAGTTTGCATATAGATATGGAAAAATAAAAAATAAAAAAAATAAATAAATAAAAAAAAGTGTACATTTCTTAAAAAGGATTATTGAGCCTTGCCTTACTAAAAGGACATTTGTGTCAGCCACAGATGTCCTTTTAGTAAGGCACCAATATCTACAAATTGGTTCCCCCAGATCAAGGGAAATCAGGTTGGATTCCTGCTGAAAGGTACAGTTTATTTAATAAAACTTTTTATACGCTCTGCTATTAGACATTAATTTCACTGTTTAGAAAAAAAATGTCTAAACACATATATCCATTAAGTAATGTTTATAGTAATAAGAAATGTTGAATTAAAAAATCCATTTATTACTTTTGTGTAAACACACACACACATTTATTACACTCACATGTTGGTTAACAGGCTAATCTCAACTAGATTGTTATTGGTGTCATTGCAAATTACAATCTATATTATATAGCCAAAATTTTTAACCAACTATGTGTAGGACATTTTTAAACTCAAGAGCTTCTCACCTTGACAGTACTATCAACCGCCCCAGAAAACAAACGTCCTCTTGATACTGCTAGGCAAGCCACACTGCCCTGGTGCCTCATTAGGGTTTGTGTACATATCATATTGTCCATACTCCAAACCTATGAAAAAAAATTGAAAAAATTCATAATAATTGATAATATTAAAAAAAAAAAAAATTTAGTTATTACAAAAGCGTAAACATTTTCTTTTATATTTCCTTCTTTATGAAATCTCAAAATGCCACTTAATTGTGAAGAAGTTTCAGACACATCAACAGGTAATTTCTTAGAGAATTAAAATCACTTCCATTTTTCATGAAAAAAAAAAAAAAAAAAAAAAAAAAAAAAAAAAAAACCCTAGAGGGAAATTATATTCTAAATAAAAAAAATTTATGACTGCAAAATAAAGTAAAATATTGCTTTGGCAACTTTTTACTTTTATTTATTAATTTGTATTGTAGACTTAGGCTATGTAAAAAGAAAAGACATCAGTAATAAAATGGTCTTAAAAAATTTTAAATTTATTCATATTTTAAACAAATGTTTAAAATTTCTTGTTTTCATTCATTTTGCCTTGATCATACCAATAATATTGTTTAATCTATAATGCACTGCTCTTCATTAATGAATTGAGCACTGGCTGCTGGCATTTGTATACATCCATATATAATACGTTAAAATTTATCTTTCTCTGCCATGCGCTGATAGCTTAGGGGTAGGATCTCTGACTGATGCCAAATTGGTCAGGTTTCGCTCTCAGCTTGAAGTCATCGGATGTCTAGCCGCAGTGATGAGCTGTGATACAGCGAAACAGGCTTGTACGTGGTTGACTATATAATTCTGTGACTTCCATCTCTCTGTCACACCCTCTAAAATAGTCATACATTGACTGATTTGGGGGAGAAGTGCAAACAAGAGGGTATAAAGTAGAGTTGGTTTTACTAGGGTTCTTAGTACAATAAATTTTCATTAAGTTTTTTGGGGAAAAATTAAGTTTTTTATTGAACAAAACGTAGAGTTTGTAAATCTCCACAAAAATGTTAGCGATAACTTCAACAATACTAAATACTGTAAGGATTTCAACACTTGTTCAAATTTTTCTTAACAAGTATAAAAGGCAAGATGGTGCAACGATCTGACCAGAGATAGAAGTGTATGTATGGTTAGTATATACTTGAATATATTGGAAAAGATTGAAGAAAAAATGAAATTTTAAATTGTGAAAGACAAAATACTCACCCTCAATGAACGATCGTAGGAGGCACTGAATACTTTGGTTCCCGGATTTGTGGGCAACACTGCTAAGGCATAGACTGTACCAGAGTGACCCATCAGAGTAGTGACTTGATTGTAAGTATCAAGTTCCCAAACCTTGAAAAAGAAGAAAAAAAGATTGGTAAAAGTCAATTAATATAAAATTTTCTGCTAATCAATGGCTTGTTTCTTGAAAAATTCAATTTCATTTCATTTTTTGATCTGTTATTCATTGCATTACATTGGCACTTCTTAATTTACTAAAAAAAAACAAAACAAAAAACAAAAACAATAATTTTTATAGATTAACATCCTTTAGACCTCCCTTAAGTCTGTAACAGTTATCAGAGTCAAAAATTTTTTTTTTTTTTTTTAAAAAATCAATTTAGGAGGGGAGAGTCCTGTTTATAATATGTAAAAATCAATCTTCACTTTTACAGAATTATCTGACCTTACATATTTATTTATAAATGTAATTTTAAACTGTGTGTGTGTGTGTGTGTGTGTGTGTGTGATTTATATCTGTACATGAAAGACATTTTTTCTTTTACAAAAATGTCTTTAAAATAAATAAATGAATATATATACGTTTTTATTTGTTTTATTTTAAAAAGATATTTTAAACAGGCAATAGCAATTTTTTTTCTTTTCACTTTTTCCAAATGGTAGAACATTAAAAGAACAAATGTATATATGCATATTTTAATGAAGGTTCAGGTGGAAGTTGTATTTTTTTTTTTTATAAAAAGATTCTTTTTAATTAAAGAACAAATGGATATATACAAATTAAAAAAAAAAAAAAAATTGGTATAAATTAAATGTATAAAAAAATTAAAAGGATTAAAAAAATATCCCTAACAAATATATTTGTTTAAATTATACATGGGTTAATCCATTTCAACCAATGGACACAGGTAAATCTCTCAGAAAATTTGAGAAAATTCATAGGTGTTCCTTGATCAAATTTATTGATAAATCCCAAATATTAGGTCTGTATCTTTTATAGTTATAAAATCAGAGTATCTTAAAATTTCACTGCATTTTTTACATTTTACTTCATAGCTCCAAGGATATTGCATGCTGATTTGAAACTTGGTGATAATAGTTAATATTTACTGTAGATTACAAAAATATAAACACCTTAGTTATGTCTTATGTACTTTTATTTTTATAAAGATCTGAAAATGGCTGAAATGTAAAAAGATGCCCAATTTTACAAATTATGTCAGATACAGTATCCAAATTAGATTTCCTGCCATTTACGACCTAATAGGTTGTTTCTATTCATTCCTGTTAGAGGAATGTCAGTATTACTGTTTGAAAATTGCTTGACCTTTTCAACATCTTTAAAATTGCCTATATTCATGGCATCACCTGACACTAGTTAGGCAGTTTAAGAAAATTTTTATATTTTCACCACATATTCTTAGTGTCTGAAGATCATGTGATAGAAGCTTTGTTTTATGGAAAAAAACTTGTGTCTAGAATTAAAATGTATTTTTCTAGAAAAAAAACAAAACTGGTTGAGATCATGGTTTTGATGATTTTGGCATCTTAAAAATTTAATACTTAAGAAAATATGAAGCTAAAAGTTGGTACTCCTATAATTTTCTAGGCAAAATCTAATTTTGGCTTTATTTTACCTTTATTCCAAGTAGTTTAGATGCCCTTGGTTTTTTTTTTTTTCAGACAGTCTACAAAATTTTTAACTAAAAGAAACTAAACCAAGGACATTAAAATAAGGATTGTACTGGATTGTTTTAATTTTGAATGCATCAAGTTAAAATAGTGAAAGTGCATTGCAATTTCTTCATGTTAAGCAATTTTATTGATACTCAAAAAATGTACACAAATCTGGATAAAGGCAGTAAAGTCACTAAGACACAAGGGGTTAGTGAGTGTGAAAATATTAGAAAATGGAAACATTACTAAGAAGCGATAACAAAAGTAATCAGGAGGACAGTAGATATCAATTAACATTGCATTTAAATTTTTGAAGATTAAAGTTGACTGGAGAGCATGGAGCCACAAGTGAGAATTATGAAAAAAAAAAAAAAGAAACTGTTAGAACTTATAGTTACATTTAGCCAACGTAACTGTAATTGATGCACTCACGTATTTAAAAAAAAATAAAAAAAAGATATTTTAAAGAGTTTTACCATATTTTGTTACCTATCATAAGGTAAAAATCACATTAACAATATTTTTAAAAGAAATAAACAAATATTTAGGTTTAGAAATAATAGTCAATTCTTTCAATGATAAGTCATTATTTCACTTAATGATAATTTCAACACATGAGATTAAAAATTAATAGTGAATCATTGTATGTATTAGAAAAATATTAACTGGATATTTGGCAATGCTTAAAAGTTATTTTGAACAAATTTTGGCAATAAATTGTGAATATTTTTTTAGGTCACTTAATTTGATAATGTAGTAGCAAGAACTTCTACATTGTGCAATATGTGTACTAATAATGCACATCATATGTTGTATTGGTACCTAGTATTTATTGTTTCAATAACTTGCTGTTACTAGTACAAAATATATGCATTATTGTATACAAATGCCACTTATTACATTTTCTTAAATGCCATTAAACTATTAATACTCAATTGTAGTACTGTATATTGCAATAAAGCCAATAGCTTACATTAGGCAGATCATTTTAGGGTACAACTGATGTTAACTGGCAGATAAAAGTTAAAATAAGCTAAAACTCTTTAAAATATTAAATATCAAAATGTATTAATTACAATTATGCTGGCTAGATGTAATCATAAGTTCTATGCTAACAGTTTTTTTTTTCCCAATTCTCACTTCTGGAACTCCCTTCTGGCTCCATGCTTTCCAGTCAACTTTAGTCTTCAAAAATTTAAATGCAATGTTAATTGCTATCTATTGTCCTCCTGATTACTTTTGTTATTGCTTCTTAGTAAGGTTTCCATTTCCACACTCAGTAACCCCTTGTGTCTTTACTCCCTTGCTTGGGGTAAATGCAATTAAAAATAAAAAAAAATCTTTTTTTAAAAAAAAATAAATAAAAAAAATAAATAAATAAATAAAAAAATAAATAAATAAATAAATAAAAAAAAAAAATAAATAAAAAAAAAAAAATAAAAATAAAAAAATAAATAAAAATAAAAAAATAAATAAAAATAATTTGTTTCATCAATCTGTTTGAAAAAAAAAAAAAATGAAGAAATCCAAATTTTGGAAAAAAACAAAAAAAAAAAAAAACAAAAAAAAAAAACATCAATAGTACACTTATCAATGACATGGGAAAATAAAAGTAAAGTACAGATAACTCTTTAAAAAGAGGTCCGGTATCAATTTGACACTGCATTTATATTATGAACAAGAATCTCAAAAAAAAAAAAAAAAAAAAAAAATTATTTTAAAATTCTGATAAATGTACTTAGAGAAAGATCTAAGTAATGCCAATGTCCAAAAACTTAAAAAAAAAAAAAAATGTCCCCACCTTTTTTTTTTTTTTATGAGCAGACCAGTTAACCGTGGTAGTGCTCATTTTACTTGTGTTCAACAATTTATATCTATAGTATTAAAGGAAATTGTTTTATTGCACTGATGGACCTAAAAAATTATATTGGTTGGTTGATTGAATTTTCCTTTTCCTATAGACTTCAGAAATCAGAGAGTATTTTGTTTTGTCAATATGATAGAAATATAGAGACAGCATATGGCTGAATGAAAGATATTTTATGGCCATAAAAAATATGAACTTATTCTTGTAATGGATCTTTACTGAGTATTGTATTTGTAGTGTACCATGCTGATCTCACCGTAATAGTTGTCCTTTTGATGTATGCAAACCTTGCTTTCTGTAAAGCATTAAAAAATAAAGATAGCTATAAAAAATAAGGCCAGCCAGGTACACGACAAACAAACTCTGTAAAAGATCAATTTCAAAGATAACCCATAAGATAAAGTAATGCTCCATTCCCATCATATTGATAAATGTAGAAGGCATGTAACAAAAACCTTGTCCTAGGCTCTTGCAAAGATAGTGACCACGATACTTACATGTATACAATTTTCATAAGTTCCACACAGAATATGGTGGTCTGTAATGGCAATACTGTAGACACTGCCACCAGATGTCTCCAGCATACGGATACATTCTAAAGTTTCTAAGTCCCACATCTAAAAAGAAAAATTAATTTAAATTTCAAAACATTGTAGCCAAATTTCTTGGAATAAATTAAAATAAAACAGTTTTAAAAGAAATTCAGGGAAGCGATTACTTTTTTTTAATGTGATATCAGAAATATTAATTCCTCTCCCCAATATATTAATAATTAATACAAGTGGGATTTTGAGTTACTTCCTGTAGAAGACGTAAATAGTGCACTTGGGCCCCAATGAGAAATCAAATTTTGAAGTATGTAATCAAACCCTAATTGAAAATAAACACAAACTGTGAGATAATATTTAAATATTTGGTTGTGGTGGGAATTTTACAAAAGATTTCTCATGTTTTTTGGAAATCTATTTTTTTTTTTTTTAGATATTTATTATAGCAACAAAAATAGGCATAAAACTGAATTGTGTGTTTGTGAGGTTTGAGGAGTTAATAAAGATCCTCCAGATGTTACATAGTCACAGTGATTTTACTCATACAACAAATGTAAACATAGGACAATAATTATTTAAAGTTTTTTTATTTTCTTGTCACCGGAAAAAAACTATAGGAAAAGAAGACCATAATTGGTTTCTAACAAGAACATTTTCAACCAGATGTCTAAACATCTTTTTAACCAAAGAAATAAATATTCCATCGAGTTAACCAAATGGACACAAATAAGGGTCCAATTTAACACGATACTAAAATTGAAAGCAAATTGCTTGTTAAACTTAAGAGTTGAAATTAAAAAATTAAAAAAAAAAAAAATGCAAAACCTAAAAACATCCATGAGGGCCTTATAAGTAACTACAGAAAATTTGATGGCAATAGCTTTAACAACCCTTAGAATATAAAGAAATATAGTCTTAAAGTGTGCTATATTTATGGGATAAAGTGCTCAATATCAGAGATAGAGCGTGTGTAAATATAAAAGTGAACATAGAAGTCAACACTTAGAGGCAACAGTCTGTTGCCTCTAAATGTTGACTTCTATGTTCACTTTTATATATATATATATATATATATATATATATATATATATATATATATATATAAAGTTTTGTTGAACAATACTGACAATGTCAGTCCAATTTTTTATAAAGTTTTCCAACTAAATTGTTTTTTGTTAGAATTAAAATTGGTAAACTTTCCAAAGTTCAGTTTTTTTTAATCCAAGTACTTTCAACTATTACCAGTTATTATCAAAAATTGTCTATTTAGGAAAATGTGTTTAGCTAATTCTGGCATTGCTTAGTTTGCAGGAAGCAACTTCAAGTCACTTAAATGTGGCATCATTTATGAGGGTTGGCTGGAAAGTTCATAGGCTAACCAAGATATAATTGTAAATAGATACCCCAGTTGGTAGATTAAAAGACATGCAAGTGTACCAAAATACAACAGCTGTTTGCCCTGCTGTTGTATTCTTGTTTCTCCTATGGATAGATACCCTATTTAATGTTGGCTACTTCCTTTGTATTACAACTGCTTCCAGAATTTCAAGTCTTTCTTTGAATTGGGTCCTATATAATATTTTGGTGATATCTATTAAGATTTGTCTTAAGTTAATATTATTTTTGTTATTTGTGACATGCTGATTTATATGCGTGCAAATTGCACTACATTTGACAAATGACAAGTCAAACTCTGAGAGAATGTGGTGCATGTGTGGCCAGTGTAAGAATTTAATATCGATTGTTAGTGTTGGAGATACATTCTCTCAAAAGACATGAGAATTTATAAACATTATTTTTACATACGATGTATTTTATTTTTGAGGTACTGACAAACCTTGTCAGTATTGTTTAAAAGAATTATAACTGCCTAAATACACCTTATTTATATATATATATATATATATATATATATATATATATATACACACCACACACAGGGTGCGATGATAAATTGTCTTCTAAATTACGAAAAATGAAAACACTGATATCTCATTTTAAGAGATCTATTTACCAAAATTACATAAAAATATCTTGAAATAATAAAGAGTAAATTTATTCAAGAAAATCGCCATTGGCTTCAACCACAGCCTCCAGACAACTTTGGAATCTCCTGCAACTCTTGTTTAAGTTGGTGAATGCTGCCATAATCCTTGCCTTCATCTTTGGAGTTACAAAGAGTTTTGGTGGTCTCTCGTTCAACAGCACCCTACACATAATAATTGAGGGGATTGCAGTCTGGGGAGTTAGGTGGCCAGGTGTGATGTGGTTGCAGAAATTGTCTGACAGCCATGACTGGGTTCTCTTGCTTGTGTGGCATGGTGCAGAGTCCTGTTGC
>OZ038495.1:38863994-39008994 GCA_964036315.1 Acanthosepion esculentum | reverse complement strand
CAAGAAAGCGAGAGAGAGAGAGAGCAAGAAAGCGAGAGAGAGAGCAAGAAAGCGAGAGAGAGAGCAAGAAAGCGAGAGAGAGAGCAAGAAAGCGAGAGAGAGAGCAAGAAAGCGAGAGAGAGAGCAAGAAAGCGAGAGAGAGAGAGCAAGAAAGCGAGAGAGAGAGAGCAAGAAAGCGAGAGAGAGCAAGAAAGCGAGAGAGAGAGAGCAAGAAAGCGAGAGAGAGCAAGAAAGCGAGAGAGAGAGAGAGAGAGCAAGAAAGCGAGAGAGAGAGCAAGAAAGAAAAGAGAGAGAGCAAGAAAGAAAAGAGAGAGAGCAAGAAAGAAAAGAGAGAGAGCAAGAAAGAAAAGAGAGAGAGCAAGAAAGAAAAGAGAGAGAGCAAGAAAGAAAAGAGAGAGAGCAAGAAAGAAAAGAGAGAGAGCAAGAAAGAAAAGAGAGAGAGCAAGAAAGAAAAGAGAGAGAGCAAGAAAGAAAAGAGAGAGAGCAAGAAAGAAAAGAGAGAGAGCAAGAAAGAAAAGAGAGAGAGCAAGAAAGAAAAGAGAGAGAGCAAGAAAGAAAAGAGAGAGAGCAAGAAAGAAAAGAGAGAGAGCAAGAAAGAAAAGAGAGAGAGCAAGAAAGAAAAGAGAGAGAGCAAGAAAGAAAAGAGAGAGAGCAAGAAAGAAAAGAGAGAGAGCAAGAAAGAAAAGAGAGAGAGCAAGAAAGAAAAGAGAGAGAGCAAGAAAGAAAAGAGAGAGAGCAAGAAAGAAAAGAGAGAGAGCAAGAAAGAAAAGAGAGAGAGCAAGAAAGAAAAGAGAGAGAGCAAGAAAGAAAAGAGAGAGAGCAAGAAAGAAAAGAGAGAGAGCAAGAAAGAAAAGAGAGAGAGCAAGAAAGAAAAGAGAGAGAGCAAGAAAGAAAAGAGAGAGAGCAAGAAAGAAAAGAGAGAGAGCAAGAAAGAAAAGAGAGAGAGCAAGAAAGAAAAGAGAGAGAGCAAGAAAGAAAAGAGAGAGAGCAAGAAAGAAAAGAGAGAGAAAGAAAAGAGAGAAAAGAGAGAGAAAAAAAGAAAGAAAAGAGAGAAAAAAGAAAGAAAGAACCAATCCCAGAGGCCTTCACCCACTGGGATTATGGACTCTGAAGCTTAAGGTTCATTTGTTTCATAGTAGACCCACACTTGTTTTTTTTATGCTATTCGTTTTTATCAGTTTTCATTTAGTAAATCAAAGAAATATTGTTTTGTATTTGCTGTGAAATGCTTATGCAGTTATTTGCTTTGTTGATACTGTCCTTACCAATTGCTAACAATTTAATCACTACTTTCTATAGACCTGTTCTCTTAATTCTGAAAACATAATATAAACTTTTATATTTGCATGCCAGAATGCTTTGTATGAATTGGAATGATGTGAAAACAATCACATTGTATTTCATTACCCCCATTGTAGCCATTTACTACTCCGATCACGTGATCATGTCGGACGCAATATTTCTTCAAGACCTTGGCCTTTTCTTTATTGCATTACCCCATTTCCTTCAATTCAATATAACGAGTATATTTAGATTTATAATCAACCTAATTTCTCTTTAGGTGTTTGATTATTACTAACTTAATCTAAATACTCTTTGTGAATATGCTATAATACTTTTTATACTTTGTAGCAACTCGGGATTTATTTCCTTTAGATATATTGTACATAGCAAGCCCTGAAGATGTTGTTATACACCTTTGTCATTAAACCTGGCAACTTTTCTCCGAGAGGAGAGAGGAGGAAGAATGCAGGTCCCTGGTCCTTGTGACCATGGCACTTGGACAAGTTCTGTATTGAGTTACAGCCCATTTATTTTTATCTGCCAACTGGATACTAGTTGGAAACTTTCCTGTCTATATTTACTTCTGGCACTCCTGGCTTTTATTATTTTCGGTTACCACAGCCCCTTATCTTCCGGCATTCTTATTTTACTTCCGCCATTTCTAACCTGTGCTTACACCAGACACATCAGTTTTCTACATTTGGCTTTCATTCCCGCACTGACCAGCACTTGCAACAGCCAAAAGCTCCTACTACTTTTGGCATTTCTAGGCATACTCATACAATGGCTGCAACAGCCACTTACGCTTTTCTAGACTTGCACAACTCTTTACTTCTGGCTACTGTGGCAGACATGATGAGGTAGAACCTGGGACGAACACAACTGGTTCCGACTTGCCTTTTCCCCACCAAAAAAGAGCCCGTATTTGCTTAGCATGTAGGGCTACTGCAGTTGAAATGAAGGAGAAAAAAAGAAAGCACTTACCGCTCTGCCGTAATCCGTCCTCGGCCAGATAACATAAAAGAATAAGGGGAGACTTGCATTGCCTTTTTATGCAATGAATATGCAATGCATTATGGGACAGAGACGGAATGAACTATGGGATCGCATGAAGACGCAAGGGATTATGGGTATATGGACAAATATAAAAGCACCTAGTTTTTCCCAGTTCGAAACAAGCTTGGAGTGATGTTCCCGGTTGGCGACTGGAAAAGTCTGTGCGATTTTGAGACGGAACGACTAGAGGTTGGATTACCAGTTGGGAGAGCTCGAATTTACTCGCTGGTGGCCGTTTTTCTTTTTATTTCATCACAGCTACACATGGAGAGACCATCCTCAGTGTTTTTATTTCAATCTAACTCACCTGGTTGATCAGCATTAATGGACCTGCTTACACAACAGCCCTGAACTTCTGGCTATGCATAGGTCTCTACTTCCAGCATTCCTATTTCAATCTAACTCACCTGGTTTCTCACTTGAAGTTGTTACATGCATATCATCCAGACTTCAAACAACCTATTCCATACACTCGGATTAAATACTACAGAAGGTTCATCAATGGACTTAAACAGCAACTACCCAGACATTAATGTGATATTGGCTATTATTTTCTTGCCGTTTCATCATGGATTTTATCAATGCCTGCACCGAAACAGTACAGCTATTTTGTCCTATCTTCAACTATCAACTTCCGGCGTTTCCTTTCAACCTAACTCACTTGGTTTACTCAACGCCAGCACCAGACATTGAAACTGAACGTTCTTCCTCCTTAGCTATATCATTCAGACTTCAACCTACCTATTCCATACACTTGGGTTAAATACTATGGAAGGTTCATTGTTGGACTTAACCAGCAACTACTCAACACTTTCACTGGACATTTAAACTGAACTTTCGAATTGTGGTTTTTTCATGCCAACTTAAGTTACCAGGACTTTACTTTTAACATTTAGTCACAGCTATATTACCTATGTCTTCTCACAAGTCAGTATCCCTAAATTTACTTAAGTCTGCCTCCATTTACTTGATTCATTGTTTGTTCATGTTCCTTTAATCGTGACACTACTTTTGTATATATTATGTTAAATAAATTTTGTATTAATTTAAGTTTGTTTTGTTGTCCTCTTGTTGACCTCTCAGATACATATCTTTTATTTTTTAAAAGTTAGTGGGCCTCCTGTGACTATCCTTATTTTGCGTGCACAGACCATTTTATATCACAACCCCTCCAGGGGGTCCACTACACCCCTGAATGAAAAAAAGGATTATTTATCTGTTAGTAAATATTATTGTAACTTAAATATATGAAATTCTTTGTTTCCTTCTTTGCAACAAAGACCATTGCTCTTTCTGGCTCAGCAAAACATGTAATATGGACATTTTTTTAAATTCTATTTACTTTCTTTCAAAATTTGGTAAGTATCTCTGAAGATTATAACAGAATGCAGGAATTATTATTTTTAAGGTCGAATATTTTTAACAGTCTTTGTAGTTGTTATCAAAATCAAGATAGGATAATTCTCTTTCTATGTGCTTGGTCCCTTCACAACTTGAGTGATCATGGCTCTCCACAATTTCCTGTAGCTCTTAGTAAAGTGTTTTTTTTTTTGCTCTCTCTCTTAATCCTGTCCTTCCAAAACCATTTACACAAGCTTGTTTAGTAGGTTATATGCTACTTTACTTTCTTAATATGTTCTGTGAGTGTCAAATTTTCTAATCCCTCTTTCCTCATTATGTGCTCTAGAAATTTCAACTGTCTCTTTCGGATGCTATGATTAAGTGTCTTTTTTGTTTCCATTTTCTCTAAAACTGTTGAATTAGAGGAACAAAAAGTATTTTTTCTTAATCATTCCCACCTTTGTGCTAATGACAAAAGAGACTAATGCAGTTGCTAAACGTTTAAGAGAAATCCTTTACCATTTGAGTTATGATCTTCATGAAGTCACCAGAAAGAGGAAAGGAAGCAGAGAAAGAAAGGAAAGGAAGCAGAGAAAGAAAGGAAAGGAAGCAGAGAAAGAAAGGAAAGGAAGCAGAGAAAGAAAGGAAAGGAAGCAGAGAAAGAAAGGAAAGGAAGCAGAGAAAGAAAGGAAAGGAAGCAGAGAAAGAAAGGAAAGGAAGCAGAGAAAGAAAGGAAAGGAAGCAGAGAAAGAAAGGAAAGGAAGCAGAGAAAGAAAGGAAAGGAAGCAGAGAAAGAAAGGAAAGGAAGCAGAGAAAGAAAGGAAAGGAAGCAGAGAAAGAAAGGAAAGGAAGCAGAGAAAGAAAGGAAAGGAAGCAGAGAAAGAAAGGAAAGGAAGCAGAGAAAGAAAGGAAAGGAAGCAGAGAAAGAAAGGAAAGGAAGCAGAGAAAGAAAGGAAAGGAAGCAGAGAAAGAAAGGAAAGGAAGCAGAGAAAGAAAGGAAGCAGAGAAAGAAAGGAAAGGAAGCAGAGAAAGAAAGGAAAGCAAAGAAAAAAAGGAAAAAAAAGTAAGTCAAAAAACAAAAGAAAAGAAATTGCTATTAATAAATTTTGGTCTAATGTTTTGTAAAACATGTTTGAAATGAATTAAAATATATTTCATATTTCTATAAGGCAGACTTAAATATGCAGGATAGACTGGTTCCTATACTAACCTTGGTTGCCAACCGTTCTACCACAAAAAGTAATCACAGTTTACTGCAGTAATTCTTCAGCCAAGTTAATCATGAATCAAAAAGAGACATGATCACTCAAGCATACATAGAACCTAAGAAAGGAAGGTACAGTAAGAGGAAAGAAAGATTCTAAACCAATTTGGTTGTGAAGACATTAAAATATACCGTGAAAAATTATAGAAGATTAGAATAGAGTAAATTGATATGCTGAAAACAAAAGAAAACAGTCAAATTTACCTTAATGGTTTGATAAGATCCGCTGTAGAGATGATTATGTGTTGCAACAAGGGCACGAACCCAGTGATTAAGCCCAGTTATTTCCTTTTTTAGCTCATATGTCTGTGCATCCCATACCTACAGAAAGAAAAAAAAAAAAAGAGCTTTTTAACATAGTTAACAAAAAATAATTTTTGTGAAACATTAACAACTATGTGAGCATTTCCTAAATTTTATAAACAAATAAAAGAACTTAATTTCTGTTTGAATTTCTGGAATGAGGATTTATTTTATAAATGAACTCATCTTTGTTGTTATCACAATGTATCAGTGACAATAGCCTAGTTCAGGGGTCACCAAATTATGGCCCATGGGCCGGATCTGGCCTGTGATAGTTCATCTGCCTAGTTGCTGCACAGTAAACTTGCTATGTAGAAAAATTTTAAATAAATGTAAAAAAAAATTCCCAAATTTGGCCAATCTGATTTTTGCATCTGACAGTAATATAAGTTTTAGGAACATCAGTGAACTGGATGGAAGAAATTTCTCCAATTTTCAGTGTTTCAGTGTTTTGCACTGGAATGACAAACATTTTTTAAGAGAGATTTTCAGATCTTGAGAGAATTGAGAGTAACATTCTTCCAGAATCCTTTTGATTGTAACCTTGATAAAATGCCAGTTGAACTACAGTTGGAACTCAGTGATTTTCAAGCAAGTGACTTGTTGAAAGAGAAGTACAGAGAAAGAAAACTTCTTGAATTTTATTGCTGCTTACCTAATGATGAGTTTTCAAAGTTGAAGAAATTTACCTCTGGTATGGCTTGGCTTGGTTTGGTTTGTTTTATGGCATATCAACCTCAATGGGTTATTTAATGCTGACAATTTTTTTTTTATTGCTGGCAATATTTTCTTTCAAAATAAACTATAGTTGGTAATATCTTTTTTTTTTGAAAAATGTATTGCTAGTAATAATTTTTTTTTACAAAGTATTTCTGGTATGTATTAAAACCTATTTTTACACTTTCATAGTGTTTTGACCCCAGTTTGGGGGTCAACTATTTGCCCATAGCCGGGAACCTAACAGGTGCTAACACCCTGAGTCAGAGTGGACCTGGGAACACCAGCAATTAAGAGGTGGTTCCATGCTCCTCAAAACCTCCTGATCAGAGGCCTTGCTGTTGGATGTAGTTTATTGTCTTACTCAGGACAATCTGGTATGGCATTAGTGTTTGAAAAAACTTGTGTTTGTGAGCAAATATTTAAAAAAATGAAGTATGTAAAGTCAGCACATCAAATGAGTTTGACTGATGAACCAATTCTTTTGGTTGGATGCAGCAATTCCAAAGCAAATACTGATTCTATCTTAAAAAGGTAAATGCCAATTTCATAAATCTCATTAAACTTTTTTTGCTGATTAGTTTGTGAGATTCAAATATGACGTACATACCCGGTGTGATATAACTATTTTATTGCTAATGTTGTCCTCTTTGATAACTTTTTGGTAAATAAATAGGTTTGTTGTCTTTATTTTTTGTGTATTCAGTGTATTGTATTGAACAAAATGGTTATCCGGCCCAAGTTTGTCATTCTCTCAGTTATCTGGCCCACTGTGAAAAAAGTTTGGTGACCTCTGGTCTAATTGATTAAAGCATTAGCTCATAAATTTGATGGCTCAGTAATTCTGAGTTCAAATCCAAAGTTGTTGATTTACATTATCTTTTCTCTTAATTTGTTTATTTCAAATATTTCTTTGTGACTAAAAGTGCCTGCCCAGTTCCAAATGATTTATGATTTAATTTTTTTTTTTAAATAGATTTTCCTGATTTCATACCTGAAGAGTTTAACAAATTAAATTTCATCTAAAAGGAACACAATATTTCATACATGATATTTAATAGTTATCACTAGATAAGGTGGTAAAAGTAGATGGTGTAGGTAGGAGGGCAGTCCATCTAAGAGAAGGAAAATGGTTTTAAAACTTTGCTACCTTGTGGTGAAAAAATCTAGTATAAATGGAACTCCTTAGGTGTAGTGAAGGCAGGTTGTCTAGTTGGAGGAAACTCACCAATATAAAAAAAAAAAAAGAAAAAGAAAGTGTCTTGTGAGATTTGGTATTTGGCATGAGTAAACCCATCTTACAGAGGAGAAAAGCCAGCTTTAAATTTTTGCATTCAACCTGCCCAAACATATCCCATAATTATCAGCTCTCAATGTTCAACCCCAGGTATACTCTGCCATAATATATGACGAGATCCTTGCAAATAACACTGAAAGTTATGCAAACAGGGAGACTTTGAGAGCTGATATTTACAGGGTGGGTTTGAGTGTATTGAATGCTAAAGGGTTAATCCTGCATGTTTATAATTTTTTCCTGATCCAAATGTCAGGGTACAACACCCACTTCCAATTTGCCATAAGCCAGTATAGAATAGGTTGGGGAAACTAACATGAAGAATAGGAAGCTGAAAATTTCTAGACAAGATTTTTTTTTTTACAGTAAGGTTCACCCTGTACAAGGCCTGGGAGCCACTCAAGATAGAGGGTCATGTTAGTAGGTAATTTGTACAGTTAGGAGGGGAAGATAACAGTTAACCCTAGCCTTTAACAGATTAAGATTTTAATGATTGGAGAAAAATCCTCTTGGGAGTTGATTCCATAGAGCAATGGTTTGTGTGAAGAAGCTGTTTGAGTGGAATTTACATCTCACCAATGGAATATAGAGGGAATGTGGGTGGTTTGCTACTATGTAAGTGGCATGGCATGTCCTTGCTATAAATGTTTGAACTGGTGGGACCAGGGAATGTAGTTTGTCTGAGCATTTTCTGTGGAAGTAGCTATAGAGCAGTAAGAGCCTTGCCACATCCTGTCGGTGAAAGAGAGTTTGGAGGGTGGAGATAATTCGTCTCCAACCTGGACCCATGCAATCAGGAAAGCTGATTAGTAGTCCTTGATGTGACAGTGGTGTGCAGGGGATTGGTTCAGCAGCCTCAGACCAGTGCATTACAGATGAAGAGGTAAATAAATATGGCCACTCAAAGTCAAGCTCTTTGGAGAGAACCATCTCATAATCAGTGTGCAATTTGCTGTAGGTGGAGATAGCAAAAGATGAATTATCACATTCAGTTTTTGTTTTACATCAACCACTGCATCTTTCATAAGTAAAGGCACAACATAAATTATTACAATCTTCATAAAGTTATTAACTTAAATGTTCCATTTGTTATAAAATAATGCTAAGACAATGAAGTTTTCTCTCACTGTTCTATCACTAATTCTATGGCAGATGTTCTGACGAGCTACATTTCCTAGTTCGGCCATCATTGACCTTTACAACTAGGACTCACTATGCCACATACACAAGTGTGAATCATCTCCATTCCTTTTATATTCTATTATTAAAAAGTTAGTTACACTCGAACAGCTTCTTCCCTAAAACTGTTGCTTTGTGGAACAGACTCCCAGCAGAATGTTTTCCCCAATTGCTACAATCTTGACCTCTTCAAGTCAAGGGTTAACCATTATCTTTCCTGCATAAACCCATGAACTTCACTTCTTGCCTTTTCTTGCACTCATACAACACCACACAGTAACCCTCAAACTTGAGTGGCTTTTGGGCCTTGTATTGAGTGAACATTATTATAAAAAAAGGATTTTATATTCCACTATTATAAATAGAGATTAATACTTTTTTCCATTGTCACCTGATGTTTTTGAAGACAAAACTACAATTTTTAATGACATGTAAATACAATTAAGTAGCACTAATCACCTGATAAAATATAGCATGTGGCATTAATCTACAGTAAAATGTTACAACACTACAAAATAAAGAATATTAATCACAAAATGGCTACAGGAAAGTTAAAAATGGAGAAATGAACCATTAACTTACCCGTATCACCTTCAGAGAACCACTGAACAATTTATTTCTTGCTGACGCTAATGTACAGACTGGATTATCATGGGATTCAATGGTTTTTACTCTTTCCAAAGAGTCAATACTCCAGACCTAAAAACATTTACAATAAAAAAACAATCATGGCATTAAATATTCATAAGATGATCAATCAATAATGAATACTCATTCAGTTCTTATATAACCTTAACTAATTTGAATGCATCAAATTAAAATACAATTAAAATAATTTTAGCCGGGGGTGGGGGGAGAGATCTGAAGGTAAAAACTTAAAATTAATGGCAGCAGAGAAAAAATAAGTAAAAGGGAGAACAGAAAAGAAATAACTAAAAAATAAAAAGGAAAAAATACATACAACAAAACGGTACAAGGCAAGTAAGTTACTAATTCTGGAATGGTTCTATCTTGAATCAGATGCTTCATTTCAAGAATTAAACAACCATTTTCATGGTCAAGCAAGACAGACTTATCAGTGGCGTTATGGAAGTGAACAAGTGTCTTTGCTACGGTACCTGGTCTTTATGAATTTAAGCATAGTACTAGACTGGCGACAAGATCTCATCAATTTACAGTTGAGTTTGTTAGTGATGTAATGGAATAACCAGTCACCCCCATGAATGATTACACTATAGGAAGTAAGTACCTATAAAGTCAACTGTCTATGAGAGACTAGAGGAAGAGTGAGAGAGAGAAGACGCAAGCACATCCGACCTTCCAATTAGTGGTACTCACTACTAGGTTGACCTGTGTATAACTGTACCGTATTTCATATTGTACTGGTGGTGTACAATAAACATTTCTTCTATTATCCACCTGGTGTTAAGTATTTATTCCCTTAGCATGGAATATAACAGTTAGATGTAACTAACTTCTATGCTAACAGTTTTTTTCACACTGCTTGCTTGTGGAACTCCCTTCTAGCTCCAGACTTTCCAGTCAACTTTAAAAGTTTAAATGAAATATGTTAATTGCTATCTACTGTTCTCCTGATTACTCTTCTTTTGTTCTCACTTCTTAGTAATGTTTCTGTTTTCTAATACTTCCACATCCAGTAATCCCTCATATCTTAGTGGCTTTACTGCCTTGCTTGGGATGATCGTGATTAAAAAAAAAAACAAAAAAATACATGAGAACTTAATTAACAAAATGAACAAATTTTTGTGTTTACTCTGTTTCAGTTTTTATATAAGTCTGAAGTTTTAATTCAGAATTATGTGAGGTTATACTACATGGGTTTCAGGCTGGTAATTTCATACTGTAAATTCTACTTTCTACAGGAACCGCAGCAGTAACACCTTGTGTGGCGAGGCTGTGGCATTACACTTCACAGGAGAGCTGGTGCTAAAGAGGGGGGAGAAGGACGTTATATTTTTATTTATTCAAATAAAGCAGAGCAACATGATGTGGCATAGATTCCACAAGTAACTGGAAGATCCCTGGAAAGATATTGAGACATGCCTTTTCCATAGCTGTCTACAACTCTAAGATCTTCTGTGCAAAAAGGCTTCTCCGCTATGTCCTATAAATGCTTAACTGAGTTTGTGTCTGGTGAATGTGATGGCCACACCATTCAATGGAAATTTCCAGAAGGCTACTCAAACCAATTCTGAGCAACTTAGATGCAATTACAGTATATTATCCTATTGGAAAAACACATTTTTGTTGGGGGTCCATGAATTAGTGTAAATGGTGATAAATCAGAGCAACAGAGAAGTGACTAGTCAACAAAATGTTTAAGTGGATCCAACCCATGCCATGTAAACACACCCAGCCTGCATGGTGCCTTGTTGACAACTTGGGCCCATGGTTTTATGGGATCATCAGACCCTGCCACATTGCCAGTCAACCAAGCTTCAATAAGTGATGTCACAATTATAGGTAAGGCACTGTATCCAGTATTGTAGTGTTAACAGAGGTACCTTGGTGGGTCTTCTGCTCCTATATCCCATGGAAGCTAATGCTCAAATGGCATGATGGATATATGACTGGTACATCTTGCATTAAATGTGAATGTGATTTGACTCAGTGCTGCTTGTCTGTTACTATAGACAATTCTAGTCAGATGTCGCTAGTTACGGTCATTAAAGAGTGTTAATGAGTGTTAATGCCTTCCATAAATCTTTTCTGGTATACATAACACTGTAAATTGAGGGTTGTCAAATGTCCCCATAATTTCAGAAGTGTTTGGTACATTATTATACCCAGTTTGAACTGATAATTTGTCATGCTACCAATCTAGATGGTGATCCCATTGTTTCACCAGATGTTCAAGCACAATTGATAGAGGTCTGAGCATTTTCATGACATCAAGTTAGTGGTACCACCTACCATTACAGAATTCTCAGAGCCTGTGATAACATATTTTGTCTAGTGGTAATCTTTCTGGTATTGGAGAAAGAGGTAAAAATGTTTGATAATTTGTAATCTGTAAACAGGGCAACCAACTCATTGATGTATTTCATATAATTACTTAACCACATACTACACAAAGAAAACAGAATAAAACCAATGGATAACAAAAAACGAGGAGAAAAAGGGTTTATAAAGCTAACAGGACCACAAAACCAACTTGAGCTTCTACAAATCTGTTTACTTTTTGTTTTATCTTCATACATAGTTATTGAGTTTTTTTCTTTTGAATATGGATATTTTGATAGATGTCTGTTTTGAAAATGTTTTAGAATTACATTTAATTTTCATTGTTTTTCTCTTATTTATAATTTGTGGTCATCATAAAATTGCTTGTAAAACATGTACCTATATTTTTCTCTATTTTCCTCAGATCAAATGATAAAAATGGCTTCAAGTGGATTAAGTCTTAAAGAAAACAAATCCTTCATCAGAACTAATAGAATGGTGCTTCAAACTCACAAAGATTTACCAAATAACAAAAATCACCAGAACATTTCTAACAGTAGCAACAACAAAAATAAATAGCACATGTAACTTGAAGAGGATATAATGAAGCTGTTAACTTTCCACACTACCAATAACAAAAGGTTTGGAAGGAAACTACCATTAATACTAGAAGGCATGATAACAGTGGACTGGAGTAATTTCCTGAAAAATTACTGTAAGAAATATATTCTGTATTCATTTCACCTGACAATGCTAACTGTTCAGTTAATGAACTGAAAATGTTTTCTATATTGAAATGGTTTGGTGTGGTTTGTTTTACGGCATATCAACCTCAATGGGTTATTTAATGCTGACAAAATTTTTATTGCTGGTAATATGATTTTCTTCAAAAATCTATTTCTGGGAATATTTTTCCTTGAAGAAGTCTGTAGCTGGTCATATTTTTTTCAAAAAATGTATAGCTGTTTGTATTGCTAGAACTTTTTTTTTAAAGTATTGCTGATAATAATTTTTCCTTCAAAAATTATTGCTGGTAATATTTTTTTTTTTTTGTTACAAAGTATTTCTGGTATTAAAACCTATTTATACAAAAGTTTGGGTGTTAACTATTTGCCCATAGCTGGGACCCTAACAGGTGTTACCACCCTGGGTCAGGGTGTACCTGGGAACACCAGCAATTAAGAGGTGGTTCCACGCTCCTCAAAACCTCCTGATCAGAGGCCTTGCTGTTGGACGTAGTTTATTGTCATACCCAGGACGAATATTGAAATGGTTAATTTCACCATTACACCTATGCTTTCAAGGAATGACTATATAACCTGACTCCTATGCTCTTGGGAGTCTTAGGTTGGGAGTTCAAATATTTTCCAACTTTTCTTTATTTCTGATCCATGATGCTTATTTAATAATCATAGAATATAAAATTACTTCAGTATTGTTATTAGAAAGCAACACGTATAAAATGAAAATAAAAACTATTCAACAAATTAATAGCAACAATGCTTCATTGAAGAAATTTGAACAACATAAAACTTACTATTTCCAAAAGAAGTTTAGAAACTCAAGTTTTATTTATATTGTTACAAACAAGCAAAACTTGGGGAAGGTCTTGAAAATTGCATTCAATTAATCAAAAGCAGTTGTAGATGTCAACCATAAATTTAGTAAAGGAAATAAGGAAAATGAACATAGGATAGGTTGTGCTAAGGGTACTTTCATACAACAATGCAAAAAGTGACAAAACCAAGACATTAACCTAAGAACTTGAGTTGTGGTTTTAAATAACCTTGTTAGATCTAGACTCTCATACAGATGTCACATATGGGATCCTACTTGTTCAGAAATGTCTAAACTGTCATATGTATACAACCGTTTTCTTAGATCAATGATTAAAAATAGCTTCAAGTGAATGAACCCAGTGAATCTTGAAGAGGACTATCCTTCAACAGATCTCATAGAATGGCACCAAATAACAGAAACCACATCACTTGAGGATTTCCAACAACAGCAAAATCTAAAATGGATAGAATATGCAACTCTAAGAGAAAATAATGGAATAATCCAAATGTTGACTTTCCAAACTACTTTAAACAAAAGATTAGGAAGGAAACCCCCATCAGTACCAGAAAGAGTGATAATAACAAGTGGACTTGAGAAACCTATTTTCATGAAGAAACTGTTTTAATAGAAAATTTTATAAATTTCAACTGAAAGTAATGCTAATGGTCAATGAATGCTAAAGGTTTCCTTATAAAGAAATACCTCATTTCACCATTACCATCTAAGATAATTCATCTACTTGAAGTTTCATTTCAATGTAACAAATTAATACAACAAATCTTTCTTCAAAATTTTATTATTATTTTTTATTTGGTCAAGCTATCTCAGACATTCATAAATCTATCATCCCAACTATAACAGTCCTGCATAAAGGTCAGAAGGTCATTAAGTTGGCATTGTGTCATAACATAGCTGGTCAATGTAGGTGGTTGCTGGGTGACCAACTCATCTTGCACATCCAGAGCAGTAAATCACTTGCAAGTTCTTGTTTTGCTTGCCAGCAATGTCCTGAAAATCACATTTTGCATTTGTGTAGGATTGTAAAAATATCATGGATGTGTCCATAGAGCTGTGATTTAGTTGGATTTTGTCTTCAAGAGATGTTAAGTATAGCAAATACTTTTTGTTTTTTTTTGTATTCTAAAACATTAGAAAGTGAAATGTTAACAGTGAATTACTAGTCAATGGATCTAATTTTCTATAAACCTTTGTAATTCTATAGATTAACAGAAGTTAAAATTTGAGGTTGGGGGCACCCATGGCGTTGGACTCCTACATTGCAGTTTAAAATACCAGAATTTTATTTTTACTGAAAAGTGAACCTTTAATTCACATATGTTTAAATTGAAGGTAGGAGAAATAAAAACAAAGAAATGGTAAAGCACTTACAATGATATTACAGTCATGAGAACCACTGTAGAGTTTATTCCCATACACACACAAAGTCAGCACTATACCCGTGTGTCCATCAAGAGTTTTTGTACATTTATAACTGGTGCTTGTGTCCCACACCTGCCAAAGAATAGAAATTAAATATTGTACAAGAAATAAAACAATTTCAGATTTTTATCTATTTAACTGTTTTTTTTTGTCTACTTTCTCTTAACTGTAACTATATTTTTTGATAAAAACAGAATTGTTTTTTGCATTCTTTGAAAATTTGAAACTTATAATTAGAGAAAATGAAAAAGAAAAAAAAGCAAAGAAAAAAGAAAAGAGAAGAAAGTAGTTTGGTTTGTTTTACAGTATATCAACCTCAATGGGTTATTTAATGCCGACAAGATTTTTACAATAGATTTGTATGAATAGAATATGTATTCTTTGTAAGATATAAGTTTGTAAATCAGGTTTCATTGACATTTTTGTAAAGAGGTTTTTGTCAAGAGTCTGGTTTCATTAATGTATTCTTTTCAGTTATACAGTTTGTAGAAAAATTGATTTTATTGACATTCTCGTTTGTTTTATATTTTTTGGTAGAGGATCACCGTTTTAAGAAATTATACTATTTCATCCAGCAACTCATTTATTATCAAACTATTATGCACAATGAGCAATACTTACAAACATAAAAACATCAAACTGTGTTGGATTCCTAGCCACATCAGAGTGGAAGGTAACAATAAAGCAGACCTAGCAGCCAAATCAGATTTAGATATAGACACAAGGACCAAAATCTCATCACTGACTTTAAGGAGATCATTAACAAATATATTCAAAAGGAATGGCAACAGTGCTGGGACAATAATCCACACAAACTCTTCGCAATTCAGTCCAAACTAGGAGAATGGAAGTCGGCTTTCAGAAAATCTTGCTATTGGTCTGTAGTTTTCAGAGTTTGTGTCATCCTTTCCAGGTTTTGGGATAAGGATGATGAATGACTGTTTCCACATTTCTGTGAAGTTGTCATTTGTCCCTATGTTATACATATACATTTTTAATAAGAGTTACAATGATTTGTTGGGTAAATATTTTATGGATTTGTAGTGGATATCATCTGTGTCCACAGCTGTTTTATGGGCTTTCTTTAAAAATTCATTTAGTTCCTCTAGAGAGAATGGCTCTTGATATTATTTGATTTAAATTTTAATTTTTGTTTTTCTGCTTTTTGTTTGAACTTTAGAAATTATGTGGCTACCATTCTTGGCAGATGAATGCTTAGAGAATGTTTTGGTTAGTTGGTCAGCGATATCCTTTTTGTTGGTTATTTTTAGAGTTATTTATCAAGAGGTGTTTTTACAGTGTTTGTTTGGTATTTGCCTGCTATTTTCTTTATCATATTCCAGTCAGATTTTGTTTTTGTAGCAGAATCGAGTCTGTTGACAGTTTTACCAACATTCTTTTTTGGTTTCTTTATTTTCCAAGCTTTTACTCAGAATTGCTTAAGTTGCAGCAAATTAGAGGTTGTAGGTTGTTTATTGAACTCTCTCAGAGCCTGATGGCCTTTTTACATTTATCATTGAACCAAGGTCTGTCACATATTTTTGGCGCTAAATTCTTTGGAATGCATTTTCTAGCTATAGAGTTAAGGATTTTTGAGAAATATTTAAGTCCTTCAAGCTTTTTCGTTCAACTAGTTTTTCAGTATTTACATTAGTCGGACTATTGTCCTCATCTTTGTCACCATATTTGTCACATATTTTAAGTGACAAATATGGCGACAAAGATGAGGACAATAGTCCGACTAATGTAAATACTGTACATAATACCTCATCTCAGAAATATAGATAGTTTTTCAGAACATTGCATTTTAAATTCTTCCCAGTTCACTATGCCTAATTTCCAACAGAGAGGAAATTATGTTCTGAGTTTTGTAGAATGATTGGCAAGTGACCGCTACTGCATATGTTTCTCGGTACCTTCCAAGAGAAATCCATATAAATTGAGGGATCACAGAGGGAAAAGTCTATTGCCGAGTTACTGCCAGAAAATGGATTTATGTAAGTTAGTTTTATTATCATAAATGCATAAATTGTTATTAATTATTGTTTCTAAGGTCCTTCCCTTTACAACACCATATGGTGCTGTGACAGTTAAAGTCATCTAGTATCATAAAAGGTGCAGGGAGTTGTCTTATGAATTAATGAATTTCAGCTTCATTTACTGGTTCAATTAGTGAGCAGATGTTTATTGTCCTGTGTAAAGTCACTTTAACTGCAGTCACCCATAAAATAGTTGTTAAATTTATTTTACTCTGAAGTACATCATTCCTAACTAGGATGGATGTACCACCGGCCGCTCAAAGCCCAGTGTCATGTGTATAGTTGTATTGATGGTATTCTTTTATATTCAGTTTGTCATTTTGCTTAAGGAATATTTTCTGAAGGCAAACAGCAGGTCTGTTATTAGCAGAGGCAGTTCATTTATGTTTGCCTTTATTCCGTGGCAGTTCCATTGGATTATTTGATACTTGATTGTTAAATGTTTTGGGGCTTTAGCTTAGTATGTGGTTGTGATTTAATTTTCTGAGGTTTTGAATTTGGGAGTTTTTGCCAATTGTGGGTTCTGGCTTTCCACCTCCATTTTTTCAGTTTGTCAAATCGGTTTTGGGTAGGAATTTGGTCACTGTGGATTTCTGGATTTTGTTTGGCTGGTTCTGTTTTTTTTTTTTTTTGAGAGATAAGTTTTTAAGTCTAATGGTTTTTGGTGGATGGATAGGAGATTGCCGTAACCTTTGCTTTGTAGGAAATTTTGTATTTTTTGGAGTAGTTTGTGTTTGAGCAGTAGATTTTGTATTTGTTTTTTCTTTATTATTTAAATTATTTCATTGGGTTTCTTTTGTGGTTCAGTTTGTACTATTTCCTTGGAGTGGTTTTGAAATTTAGGCCAGTCATTTGGTCCTAAGTGTCTCATTCATGAAAGCAAGGCAAATAGTTGAAATCTACATGAAAGACCCTATGCAAAAATAATACAAAAAAAATCAATGAAGGCTCTGTATTTTTCAGGTTGACTGGTATTCATTTTGGTAATTTTTTGTATTATTTTTGCATAGAAAGGGTCATTCATGTACGTTTCAACTATTTGCTTTGTTTCCATAAATGAGACATTTCCTTTATATTTCACCCCAACTATTACCTTTTCCAGAAGTCGCATGATTGGCAGTATGCTAGATGGCTTTCCTGGCAGCACATCTTACTTCATAGTGGCATTTTTCTTCTGTGTGGTTGGAATTCCTTTGGCTACATTTTCCACATGATGGATGACTCTGGCAGCTATCTTTATGACATCCAAATTTTTGGCACCTTAGTGGAGCAGGGATATATTTTTCCACTCACTCAATATTGCGGCTTTTATTTTTCTAGGGATTTGAGGTGAGACAAAAGTAAGGATATACATGTCTATTGTTTTGTTTTCTCCTTTCCTTTTTATTGTGATTCTACAGTAATCACTGACCCCCTGGCTTCCTAAGGCATATGCAATTTCCTTAGGTGTGGCCAAACACAACTCTCTGCTTCTAATGACTCCCATAGGAGTGTTTAGCCTTTCATGGAGGTAGGTTTTTATTTTGATGTTATGAAAAGTCTTCATCTTGATTAAACTTTCGGCATGTTTCTTATTTTCCACTTATACCAGCAAATTGCCTTTTCTCAATTTCTTAAATGTTTTGGGGGTTAATCCTACTGGTTAACACTTTTTCAATTAAGGGGACATTTTTGCTAGAGGAGTTTCATCTAGGGATGTAAGCAAGAGAAATCTTGGAAAGTCAATACTTATTTCTTTTTCAGAATCAAAGTCTGAAAAATATCTTTTGGGTTTTTTGTTTTTGATATTCATAATTTTGATGTAGTAAAATTCACTGCTTGTGCACCCCATTCACCTCAGAGCCTGACATTGGGATGTGTCAAGGAGAGAACCCAGTCGCCTTGACAGGTCATGGCTACACAAACCAGTATATTTGTATTTGAGAGAGACTGAGTACCCATTAAACCATTTGTTGCACTTCCTAAATCTTAAGTGAACAAAATGGTATGTATACAGCCATGTCCAAGTCGAGATCTCTTTGTATGTATTGACCATCACCTCCTAATGCCTATAAATTGGATAGGGATGGCATTCTATTCCAGTGTATATTTGGGGTATTGTATTTAGTCATAAAGTACTCCAATTGAAATAGTTATATGCAATAGGTTTTGGCATGACCAGCTGATTTGATTGGATTGGGCCACTCTGACAGCCCTTCTACTCCAAGAAAGGACCAGAGTGTTGTGCTGGGAATCATAAGTATCTAATCTTGATTCCTGAAGACCTTAACCACCAGGATCCTGTCGCCAGACAATACAGGTCACCACCCATGGCAAACAGGTGGCCTCATTAGAGGGGTCTTACCACTCTGCAGAAGTGCAGTCAGTGTAATTTGAAGCCTCAGCTGAGAGGACAGGAAGAGACTAAAGAGGAGGAGGAAAAAAAAAGACTAAAGAGGAGGAAAAAAAAATGAGTAGAAAGGAAAAAAAAAAAATTGAATGTATAAAATTACCTTTATAGTTTTGTCGGAAGACCCACTATACAGATAATCTCCATATACACATAGACACCATACAGGACCCTGGATAAAAGTTAAAAAAAAAAAAAAGAAGAATAATATTGGAAATAAAACATGAGGCTTTACTTTTACTCATGCATAATTTGTATACATTACTTTTATTATATCTAATATTATTTGGAAGCTCAAATTCTTTTGATTTGCTATTTGTATATTCTGGAGTTAAGCAATTTACTTTTTCTTCCCAATTCTAATTGATTTTAGCTGAAGAATGAATGGAGAGAAATGCCAAACTGCTTTTTTTATAACATAGAACATTAGAACAATGTTGGACAGGTTTATGACTTCTCAAAATTATAGACAATATCACCTTTTTCAACTTCAGGCATCACAGTTTATTCTAGAATAAGTAAAAAATTAGTCACATCAGTTCAATAGCCACATTGGTCATCCATTACAATTTTTTTTCTTATAACTAATGGCTGGATATATGCACTTGAATGAGATAAAATTAAAAAAATTAATAATGTTTAAACACTTCACTATGACAAGCTAAAAGCTATAAACCGAATCCTTCTACACCTTCTTGAAGGAAATAGCATCAATCACTATATTGGGTGGATGTCTACATTAGACCAGTATGGATTTCAACATGTCAGTTTTCTTTGTTCAGATAACAAGGCATCCCTTTGTATTATATATATATATATATATATATATATATATATATATATATATATATATGAAATGAGAACGAATCAAATCCAATTCTGACATTCGTAACATTCAATTTAAGAGAGAGCTCAATACAATAGTAGAGCAATATTCTTTATTTTAGGATATCACATTATAGGATATTATATTAGGAATCATATTTTTAAAACAAAAAATATTATAATATATATATATATATATATTAGGATATTACATCAAAAACATGTAAAAAAAGAAAAATGCTACACAAATGCAATCATGTCTCGATGTGCATTAACACATCTCATCAGGCGTTAGTAAACAATTTATTGAGATTCAATAAATTGTCTACTGACCAGTTATTTACTAATGCCCAATGTGTTAATACACATCAAAACATGATTGCATTTGTGTAGCATTTTTCTTTTTTTACATGTTTTTGATGTAATATCCTAATATATAATATTTTTTGTTTTAAAAATATGATTCCTTCGCTACATAAGAGTTCTCATGTTTCAAAAGCGAGAGCCGAGACCCCTAATATAATTTTTGAAATTATGTTGAGTTAAAGTGTCTGGTCACGCTTCCTCGTCAAGCGAGAATTTGGGAATAAGCTAAAACAAAAAATATTATAATATAAGCTCTACTTCTGTATGGAGCACTGTCTTTTTGAAAATAAAAGCAAAAATACTAAGGAACACCGGATTATTTACCTAACGTGTTCTTTCCTATTTTTCTGCATACCTGCATATATATATATATATATATATATATATATATATATATATATATATATATGGAATTATGTACATTATATAATTACTGAGAATGGTATCATCTGCATGACTTATTTTACTTGGCTGGTATATTAACTACTATTTCTCACAGTTACTATTTTTTTCTTACATTTTCTGTGCAAGTATTTTCTTGGGTGGGTAGTAAGATAACACTACATGTCATTGCTAGTGAATTTAATCCTTATTTAATGCCCAAATCTGGATCCTTGAATTATATTCAACCTGACAACCTCTTTGCCACATATATCACAAATTAAATTATAGAGTGAAAATTTAAGATCAAAATTCATGTTAGGCTCCAGAATTATATATCCACTCTTGCAAATATATAAAACAAATTTACACTTAAAAAAAAAAAAATAAATGAACAAGCAGTTTTCTTTTTCCCTGATAATGACAAAAGTAAGCACTGAAATATCAACAGACTTCTTACATGTGAATTTAATATAAAAAGTAAAAGGTCAAGATAAAAGTAAATATTTTTTTTCTTTACCTGATGCCCAACAAAAGTACCTCGACATTTGAACATCCTTTGTGGATCATCATATCCTGAAAGCATGGGGAGAAAAATGATAAAAAACAGCTACAAACATCAAAGGCATATTAACCATATATTTATAGTAACTACTTGACTATGAAAATCTAATATGCTACAGTGACACACACATACATAAATTACATAAATGTGTGTGTGTGGTTTATATAGCACACATGCAGGGTCTGGGAATCCAGTCAGGTGAGCCCAACCACTTGCTTGGGTAAAAAAAAAAAAAAAAAAAAAAAAAAAAAAAAAAAAAATTATACTTCAATTCATTACTTATATATAAAACAGATACAGAAACTTATTTAAGGAATTGAAGCATGAAGATGTTATATTTTTTTTTATATCTAAAAATTCAAGATTTCTTTAATATTTCACCAATAAAGGATTACATTTTAATTATAACTTATTGATTAAATTATATAATTTTTTTTGATTTATGAATGATTTATTTTTATGGCTTATCAACCTTTTGTAGGTTATTTAAAGCCAGAAATATTTTTAGACTAAGAATTTTTTACTGATACAAGTTTGACTAAATAACCTTTAGATAGGGAGGTGAAAAAGTGGATTCATACATGTTAATATATGGTGATTGCTCCAAAGTGTATACAAAGCAGAAATGTGTCACTAAATGCCTCTTTGGTTTGGTTTACAGCATATCAACCTCAATGGGTTATTTAATGCCGACAACTTTTTTTCCTGGTAATATCTTGTCTTGTCAAAAATTTATTGCTGGTAATAGTTTTTTTCTTCAAAAATTTATTTCTGGTAATAATTTTTTACAAAGTATTTCTGGCATTAAAACCTATTTTTACATTTTCATAAGGTTTATTACCTGCTTGGGGGGTTAACTATTTGCCCATAGCTGGGACCCTAACAGGTGCTACCACCCTGGGTCAGGCTAGACCTGGGAACACCAGCAATTAAGAGGTGGTTCCATGCTCCTCAAAACCCTCTGATCAGAGGCCTTGCTGTTGGACATAGTTTATCATCTTACCCTGGATGCAGATGTAATTTACTGTCATACCCAGGATGAAATGCCTCCTTGGGAGAAAAACAAAAAATTACATGTGCTGACCTTCATTGATGCATAGTGAATGCTTCAAGAGGCTAAACAATAGGGAACAGTTAGGCAGTGGGTAATGCCTTTCTGTAGTTGCAACATTAATGTATGTAACAAGCTTTGTTCATGTTGATGAAAAGGGGACTACAAAGGGAACTTCATGTGATAGCTATGGAAGCTGGTCATCTGAAATCAGTGATCCACGTAATTGTCCAGAATTAGAAGGGATATAAAAAAATATCAACTCATTGGGTGCCAAAGATATTACAAAAGTGTGGCTCCAGTGACAAGGTTGGGAATGTTTTATTGCATACTCTGTGCAGTCCTGACTTGGTACCTTCATATTATTATCTTTTTGAGTTCCTCAAATAACATTTATCTGTTCAACACAGATTGCTGTTGTAGAGGTACAATGTATTTTCAATTCTTTGATTCCATGTTTTTTAAAGAGAGTATTTATGTACTCGTACACCAATCCAGATGGCAGCTATGTGGAAAAGTTGTAATACAGCAATGCTGATAATAGACACATAATGTTTATATGAATATAGTAATAAGTTTATACCACCCTTTGTGTTAATTCCAACATTCTATTATGTATAAAAGTTAGCTATTTTGACAGTGGAAGTTACTTGTAAAACTTTTATATCAGTATAGTGACAACATTCAGTAAAAGTTATATAAAAAAAGAAAAAGGAAAATCCTTGCTCAAAGTTTACACTGGAATGTTAAGTTTTGAAACTGATCTTGTCATCTATTAAACTTAGTAAGCAAAAGTGCAGTCTTCAGTGACAGTAGGATGAATCCACCTACCGGATGTTGAATGACTGAATTGCTTTGCCAGCAAAATGATTCCAGACACCAAAGTGAAGACAAAAAAAAAAGTCAGTGAGGCATATGATTGGAAGGCAACAATCAGTGCCATATGTCTTTGAAATTGGCTTCTTGTCACAGAGAAAAGCAAAAAGCTTTTACAACCTTAACTAAAAAAACAAAGAAAATGACTAAGGACCCATGGCAAAGAGAGGTGCAGAGTGTAAGGAAGATTGTTTGACAAGACTTGAACATTCTCATCAACTAGCTGAGGTGGTGGTAACAGAATGACAGATAAGGATGCCAGTGTCAGCTAATCAAACATACTGAGAATTCTTAGACACCCCAAAGAGAAGAAACAGTAAAGGCAGTAATTAATTATTCACACAAGGGGAAAATTATATATATATATATATATATATATATATATATATGAGAGAGAGAGATGCATGACAAAGAGAGAGAAAAAAACAGACAAACAGAGATAGGGAAGGGAACAAGAGAGGGAAAAGAGAGAGGGAAGGGAACAAGAGAAGAAGAGGGAAGGGAACAAGAGAAGAAGAGGGAAGGGAACAAGAGAAGAAGAGGGAAGGGAACAAGAGAAGAAGAGGGAAGGGAACAAGAGAAGAAGAGGGAAGGGAACAAGAGAAGAAGAGGGAAGGGAACAAGAGAAGAAGAGGGAAGGGAACAAGAGAAGAAGAGGGAAGGGAACAAGAGAAGAAGAGGGAAGGGAACAAGAGAAGAAGAGGGAAGGGAACAAGAGAAGAAGAGGGAAGGGAACAAGAGAAGAAGAGGGAAGGGAACAAGAGAAGAGGAGGGAAGAGGGAAGGAAAGAGCAAGAGAGGAAAGGAAAGAAGGGGAGGGAGCAAAAGAGGGATGGAAATAGGGAGGGAGTGAGCAAGAGGGAAGGAAAGAGAGAGGGATCAACTGAGGGAAAGAAAGAGGGTGGGTGGGAGCAAGAGAGGGAGAGAGACGTTAGAAAAGAGAGGGAAGGAAAGAGGGAGTGCAAGAGGAGGTGGAATGGGAGATAATGATTAAGAAAAGGAGATAAAAGAGAAAGACAATGGTAAGTGAGTAGTGGCTATTTTGTTGGAGTGATTGCTTTTTTTCTTTTATTAAACGATTAGTAAATCAGGTCATTTGCCGTCTTGAAAGATTTCAGGCAAATTCAATGCTTTTCAAAGATTCCTTAGGAATAAAATGTGCAGAGTAAAAACTCAGAGATCAAAGATGTTAGATTTGGTTCAGTGATAGACATATTTACTTATGTATTTATTTTTACATCCAGTATTATATATCACACTGGTGCAAGAGCCAAAAGTCTAAAAATACAGCAATTGCTATTTTTCAGCAAGCAGTTTTCATTAATTCAGTAAATGGGGATACAGGCTAGAAAGAAATCCTACCACGTTGATTACAATTTTACAAAAGACAACAAAAATTTCCTGTAAGGTTAACATTTTCGCAGAGCAAAAGATGTGATGCTTAATGTTATGTAATGTTTATGTAAGTCCAATGAGTATTGAGGTGCACCAGATGGTAACAAGATGATAATGATGATTATTAATTTATTTGTTGACATATCAAGAAGAAAAAAAAAAACAGTAAATGCAGTAATGAATAATTCATATATTCATTAGAAGAGAAAGAAAAGAATGAATCAAAGAGTGTGGGAAGAAAAAGTAAAAATAGAAGGAAAAGGGAGCGAGAGTAATAAGAAAATGGAGAGAAGGGTAATATTGAGAGGATGTCAAGAAAGAGGGGGAATGTCAAGAAAGAGAGGGGGGAATGTCAAGAAAGAGAGGGGGGAATGTCAAGAAAGAGAGGGGGGAATGTCAAGAAAGAGAGGGGGGGAATGTCAAGAAAGAGAGGGGGGGAATGTCAAGAAAGAGAGGGGGGAATGTCAAGAAAGAGAGGGGGGAATGTCAAGAAAGAGAGGGGGGGAATGTCAAGAAAGAAAGGGGGGGAATGTCAAGAAAGAGAGGGGGGGAATGGCAAGAAAGAGAGGGGGGAATGGCAAGAAAGAGAGGGGGGGAATGGCAAGAAAGAGAGGGGGGGAATGGCAAGAAAGACATGGGAGGCGCCAATAAAAACGTGGGGGGGGGAGGTGCCAATAAAAACATGGGGGATGCCAAGAATGAGTATTTGTCGAACCCATAGAAAAGAAATACATTTTTTAAATAATTTGCTATAACTGATAACTAGAATTTTTTAAAGGTTTTCTATACCAAATCTGATAAATCTCTTGTTTGAGTAACTAATCCTACCATTATGTCAAACCTCTCAGCAGTAGGCTGTTTAGTTCACCTGCATTTTTTTTTGTTTTTGTATAAAAATGACATTATGTACTACAGACTATGTTTGTCATAAGAAAATCTCATAAAGTAACCACTCCTTTCCTTGTTTGACATCAAAACTTGTTAATTTAAATAGCAACTAAAATTTAGTTTTCACAATTTTTCAAAATGTCATCAACCGAATTAAAGAGCTAAAACTATTTAACCTGTAAACATCCTCTTATTGCAAATCCCACAAAGATTAAAAACAAAAATTTGAACCCAGAAGTAGAGATTCTCATTTAAATCCTAATCGTTAATTCTCTTGTATCATGCTGTTTATGTAACCAGTGATATCATGAGTGGGATTTATGAAGCAAATACAGAGAAAATTCACTCTAATAAGATATATATGCAAAAGAAATGCTGAAAAATACTCGACTCACTTGCCAAAATAAAACTAAGTGACCAGACATGAGATATTTTTTTTTTAAATGCATTCTTGGTCAATCAAATAACTTTTCATTATCGAGAGAGAGAGAGAGAGAGAGAGAGAGAGAATAAAAATTTAAAAAAAGCAATAAAAAACAATGAAATTGGCTGTTAAACATCTAGATCCACAGAATATCAGAATTTAAATTTAATACTTTTGCATCTTAATGTTTTATGTAAAATTATAACCACCATGTGTTGTATTTATGTAGGTTATACATGGTTTTCCTTTCCCTTTAATCTGTGCAGTGAGTATCAGATTCTCCAAACACTCTTTTCTCATTACATGCCCTAGAAATTTCAACTGTCTTTACCTAATATTAAATATAAGTTTCCTTTTTTGTTTCCATTTTTTCTGAAACTGTCATTGCTCACATACACAGTTCATAATATCCTCAGTATCCTTCTGTAGAATCAGATTTCTGTTGCTTCAAGTGACTTCTCCCTCTTTGAGGAGATTCTCCAGCACTCACTGCCATATAGGATGACTTATCACATAACAGTTTCTAACAAAGTTTTTATGCTTCTTAATACTCTGCTTAGCTTTTGGAAAGCATCTTTGGCTCTCCCAATGTGCCTTTGGATTTTCCATCCTCTATTAAAACACTTGTCAGATATTTAATTTTTTGTACTTATTTGATTTTGGTACCACTGATTTGTAATTTGCATTTTGGGCTCATGCTTAGTCCCTTTTTCTTGCTTTCCCTTAATACCTTCTGTAGGAGTTTTGTAGTTTCCTTTCCTTGTCTGCTATCAACACCGTGTCATCTGCATAGTTTATGTTGTTAAGATTGTGGCTGCCAATAGTGAATCCTTGTAAGATTTCTAATTCTCTCAGAATTATTTTGCTGTATAGGTTGAATAAGTCTGGTGAGAATTCCTTTCTATTTTTGTATATCTGCTGAACTCATTTTCTATCAGTATGCAGGCAATTTGATGCCAGTATAGGTCCTTCATTATTCTAATATCCTTCCCAAATATGTCAAGGTTGCTGAGCAGTTTCAACAGATTTTTGTGGCGTAATTTATTGAATGCCTTTGCATAATCTATAAAGCACAGGTATATGTCCTTCTGCATCTGTATTGCTCTTTCTGAACTACCTAGAATCTTCAAAAATTTAAATATAATGCCAATTGTCATCTTCTGTCTTCTTGAATGCTACTTTTTATTGTCCTTTTCCCCCCACTAAAGTTTTCTCATTCTTTTTAACTCCCAGTAACTCCTTGTATCCTAGTGGCATTATCGCTTTACTTGGGGTGAAAAAAATAAAAAAATAAAATAAAATAAAAAAATAAACAAAAATAAAAATAAAAAAATTCCATCCCAATAGGTAAACTTCAAGAATATATTTTATTAAAAGGTTAGAATCATTTATTTATAACTTTAATATTTGCACTATTTACATTATTCGGACTATTGTTTTCATCTTGGTTGCCATCTTTATCACAAAGTTTCGGCTGTTGTACGCTCTGGCCTTCTTCAGGTGTTTGGAATGTCGAACTGAACCCTTTATTTTGCTCACTGGGCTATACTGTTCTAGTTCCATGGGCCATGTTTAATGGATGTCAGTTATCAGTTATCTCCTGTTAATTCTCCTCTTCAAGTTCTCCACTGCCTTAACCAGGTATTGAATTTACACTCTGTGTCCTGTCACTGGATCTAACTAACACCTTAGATAGGGGAATTAACAGGAGATAACTGATAACCATTAGACATGGCACGTGTAACTAGAACAGTCTACCCCAGTGAACGAAATAAAGGGTTCAGTTCAACATTCCAACCACCTGAAGAAGGCTGGAGTGTACAATGGATGAAACATTGTGATAAATGTGGTAACAAAGATGAGGATAATAGTCTGAATAATGTAAACAGTGTACATAATACATCATCTCAGAAATATAGATGGATATACTTTAATATTCACAATTTAAAAAATTCAGTATGAGTAGAGACCTATTTTTATTTAACAATATCTTATTTTTGAACTCTAGAACTTTATTAAAATTTTTTTAAAATTATGAAATTCAGTTTCACAGTTTATTCTGAATAGGATGTAAAGTAATAATTTATATATGTAAATTACACAATATTATCATCCTATACTAAATCACATTTTCAAAACATTTTCAATTATTTTTTTTATTAATGGAATATTATGTAGAAAGCATTTTTCTGTTTACATCAGAGCCTCATGATATGTTAAACATTGATGATTTGTTAAAAAAACAATTTGGCATGAGGGAAATATGTGGGCAGATAAGTTCCAACAAGTAAGCTCTCTTCATCAGGGTTTAAATTTGAAGAAAGTTCTGGGACACATGAGGCAATGGGCTTGGAGAATTTGACACTCACATGAGATATTGAGGAGCAGAGGAAAACAACTAGTAACATACCTAAGGAACTTATGGCAGAAGTTAGACTGGGAATGATAGTAAGCGGACAAACATTGCTTAGAGATGCAAAGGATAGAAAGTTGTGGAAAGCCATGAAGATATAGGGCACAAAAGAATTCTGAAGATACTATATTATAGAGAAAAAAAAAAGACTAAATGTAACTAATAAAAAAATTTAAAAAATGCTAATCATTTTCAGAATCATATCTGTTCAAGGTTGGCACTTTGACATGGCGTAATGGTTAGCAAGCTTGTCTTGCTAGATCAGTTGCAACTGAGTAGTGAGTTTGATCTTCACTGGGTGCCACAAACTTTCAGCCTTGTGACACATCTAAGCTACACTTAGAAAATCATAGGTGCACTTCGACATAGTGTAATGGCTAGTAAGCTTGTTGCGCTAGATCAATTATGACTGCATTTTTGGCCTTGTGCCACATCTAAGCTATGCTTAGAAAATCACCATATCTGTTCAAGGTTAACTTAAATCTTAAGTTAGAACAAGTCTCATGAAGGATTTTAGAAAGTAGTTTGTTGTGCAGGTAACCATTTTTTTTTTATAGACTCCAGCTTTTACAAAAATAAAAATAAAATAAATATTTAAAAAATATTTCTTACACTGTCAAAGATTATGATAGACTGAAAAGCTTTGAAATGGGGACTCATTATAACAGGGGTTGGCAACCCTCAGCCCCTGGCGCACATGCAGTACAAAAAGGATTTATGTCCTGCTTCCAAATTAACCGTAGAAAAAAATCTGTATTTTTTATTGATTATGTTGGTTGTTATCCTTTATTCCTGAGAGTAAAATAAAGGACTGTGTTTAAATAACATAACATTATCTTTGTTGTTTTTTTCTTTAGATCTCTATACCAAAGCAGCCTTCTGGACAGAGTGGTCTGAGGCTGAGAATTTTTTATAGTATATTTGATACCTCCCCTGAAACATTGCATAGATGTCTGGCCCGCTCTCTCCAAAAGGTTGCCGACCACTGTTTTATAACATGACCACAATTGAATGTTAACACTGACTGAGAAGTGGGGCTTATTATAAAAGATAAAAAATAAATTTTACCTCCCATCTGTACACCAATATTCAAACGTTTGTTGATGTTAGAAATTTCTTCCTGGAAAATAAGACATTTCTAATTAGATTGTTATTGATAATAAATCAATTGTTACAAAGGAAAAATCAAGTAATCATTACAAATAATGTTAAAGAATGAACATAGATAGCATGTTTTTTTTTTTATAATAATGTTCACCTGGCACAAGGCTCAAAAGCCACTCAAGGTAGACAGTTACAGAATAAGAGGTACAGTTTATAGGGATAGGTGGGAAAGATAATGGTTAACTCTAGGCTTGAACTTGGGGAAGCCTTGTGTTAAGAATTGGTTTCCCAAAGCAGAGGTTCATGGGAAGAAGCTGCTTGAGTGGAACTTACATCTCATCAGTAAGGAATGAAGGTGGTTTGTGAGGCATGGCGGGTCTTAGCCATGAAGGTCAGAAATGGTGAAACTAAGGAATGTAGCTCATCTGAGCACTTTCCATTAAATGCTGAAAGCTAAACATTCTATTTTTTACAGAGTTTTGTCTGCCAATATTTCTATCAGACACTCAACCCATACTGAGAGAAGATCAAGACAAATTAATGTAATGGGATAATTTTCTTTTATAAATTCGTGTAAGGCTAAATATTGACTGTGTGTTCCCACCTTACATCAGTAGAATAAAACAGCCTGTATCATTAACGTGTAATGAATTTAATATCAGCTTTTTATATATACTACTAGCAAATTGCATCTGCAACATAAGTAGATATTTAACTTTTATAACAATTTAAAAAAATATTTCCTCTATTTTTTAATTCAAAATATAATAATTGACATATAAAACAGGTTTTCTATCGGTAAAGTTTTTTTTTTAATTCATCGTGTTTCTATAGAAAGGAGGAGGCACGGTGGAGTAATGGATAGCAGCTTGGATCGAGGAATTAGAAAGCTGAGTTCAAATTACAGTTGAATCCATTACAATCACTTATGTGCTAATACCCTTGGGAAAGGTATGAATCTTTTTCTTCTTCCCCCAGCTATGGGTAAATAGCAGGACAGACTGGGTTCTATAGCCTTGGAAGGCAACTGGTCTACTGCAGAAAGAAATGGCAAACTACTGCAGGAACAAAATCTGCCTTGTCAGTCATGTATTGAAAGATACATGATCACCTAAGCATGTATCACACATGGCACGTAACTGACTATAGAAAGAATTTATATCTGCTTGGTCAAAATCCAGTTGTAAATTAGCAGGAAAGAATAACAATATATTTATATTCAAAGAAAACAGAAAATTAATATAATCTTTGCTTGTGAAAATAACTTTTTTTTTCTTAAGGAGCAGACAAAATAATTACAAAAAAAAAAAAAAAAAAAAAAAAATTTAAAATTTTTATAGAATTCAGTGTTGCTTAAATTCTTATTTCCTGAGCATTTATAGTAACCATTGTTGTCATCTGACATTTAAAATTGCTATATATTAAGTGGACAAAAAACAGAAAAACAAAAATTCCTTACAGAATTACCTAAAGTGAGGAAAAAAAACAAACCCCCCACCACCACCACCAATAATAATGTTTCTCTCATAATCAGTTCTATGTCGCTATATCCAGAGTAGGAAATTCAAGTTGACTTAGCATAATGGCAAAATTATATATTTTTTTATTTATCTGTATTTATTTGTAGATTTTACATTTATTTTTTAAACATTTTTTAAATGGCTATTCATGTTTGAGTAGATGTTCTGTTTTTTATTTATTTATTAAACAGTATATTTATTTACATCTACTGGCCTGAATATTTGGAGAAATCTTGCAAGAAAAATTAAATAAATAATAAATAAATAACAGAGCATCTACTCAAATATGAGTAGCCATTTAAAAAATAATGTTTAAACAAAAATTAAAAATTTGTTGGATTTAATCTATTATATATATATATATATATATATATATATATATAGGAATTTATGCCTATCTTGTCAAAATTCAGTTCTAAGTTAGCAGAAAAGAATAACAGTATATTTACATTCCAAGAGAACAAAAAATAAATGTAATCTTTGCTTCTGAAAATAATTTTTAAAATATTAAAACCGTTGATATAATTTTATAACTTTAGGTCTGGCAACATTAAATCTTATTTCCTGCAGCATTCGTAATAACTATTGTTCTCATCTGCCATTTCACATTACTACAAATTAGTAGAGTGAAGGCAAAAGAGTAATATATAAATTAAAGTGTCAGAATTTAGAAGCATTTACCAAATAAGATGTTATCTGTGAAATCAATGCAGTCTGTTAGAATGTGTTTAATTGTGAATGGGGTTTGACATGGTATACAGAAAGGTTGATCTTCTCTTTTCAGGAGATATGAGTGGGTTAAAAATGTATGACCTATTCTTATTCTTGCAAGTGTAACTTCTTCTTTTAGAGAGATTTAATGAAATGGGATACAGGCATAGATGTATCCTTCTACAAATTTTCTAGTGTTTAAGAGTATGTGTTTAGTGTATCATTAAATACAAAAAGTATTTTCTGTTCTTAGAGTCATTAACTATGGTAGAGTTCTGGCCTTGTTAGGGCCAGAATTAAAGACACGAGAGGAATTGAGTTAAACAAATATATTAACAGAAAACGGTAATACAAACATATACAAACGAGTGTTACAGCAAGAATGTTTGGTCCAACTCTCAGAGCTGACTGCTGGAAACTTCACACTCCAAAAGGCTGTACCTGCTCTTATTCATAGCTGGGAGAGTCCATGCGTGTATGGGTAAATTACCATAACAGATAGACATCTTAATGTGGAAATATTTTCAACCAATATTACAGAAATATTTATTGTGGGCGTATTAATCATGTTTAAAGCGGCCAATTTTAATTTGAGCAATTTTTGTTTTAATAGTGTTTCTTTTATATGAAATTTAATTTTATGAAGAACTTTTAAAAAGCACAATGTAAGTATATATTTTTTTTTACACCTGTTGGTGAAATTATTGAGTAAAAAAAAGTTTGAGGAACTTACTGCCACTAATGCATTCTCACGTCGATTATCGATGACTTCAGTCATGATACAATTCTGTTTGTGTTCCAGCAGATCTGAAGATAGACAAAAAGAAACCTTGATAATTCTTCCAAATTAGCACTTGCAATAATTCATAGATAACCAAATGGAAATTATTCCCTATCAAATTTGATTCTTAATGGCCACTAATAAGCAAAAGATTATCATCAACACTTCTATGAATTATTTTATGAACTTTTTAAACCAGGGGTGAGCAAACATTCTTTTTTTTCAGAGGACCACTTGTGTTCTTTATCTGGTTCATGTTGAGTCACAGGTGTGTGTGTGTGTGTGTGTATATATATATATATATATATACATATATATATATAAATAAAACTAAAGAGCCAGGCAAACCTACCTAGGTTTCACCTACGCGAATCGTTATGGTGAAACCTAGGCAGGTTTTCCATGGCTCTTTAGGTTCATAGTTAGATTTGCTCTACTTAGTGTATTGAGCATTTTGCTTAGTTACTTATTGTTTATTTGTGTTGGAGGTTTTTTTTCTTTTGACTCTGAGCTTGGATTCTGGACAATTGTTTTCGCCTGAATTACATGTTCTTAGTTCTTTCTTTTTTTTATCCCTTATTTTTCCTTGGGTATTGGTTTGTTCATTTACAAGCCAAAACACCTAAGGTTTTTCCGGACGAGTGTAATTACTTATATAACAAAAAACACTTGAATAATGAACATACAAGAAACTCTCCTTTGCCATTGATAATAGTAACTCAGAAGTAGAAAGTGATACATTGGAAGCAATGAAAAACATGACTTATGTCATATGGTAAACTGAATACACTGACCTAATTTATGTCAGCTAGTACAAAATGACCTAGAAACCTAGTTGTCCTTACAGATTTGATAATTTTTCATGAAAACTTAATGAAATGTAATTGTTGAGGATTTGTCATTTATTTCTATTGGATATTAGCTAAAATTTAAAAAAAACTGATTAGAAAAAAAATCAAATAAAGCATAAAAAACATTTTTTTCTTTGAAATGCTTATGTTAGTGCACACCACTAGTTTAAACCAACATCCTCTTGTTATTTTGATCAGAACCTTTTCACTGGTGCAATTTCCATGTGTAGGATTGTTAGCGAAACAATTAGCAAGAGATTATAACAACAAAATATAAAATGTTCACATAAATGTGATCAGAGATTTTGTCTTAAATTCCATAAATGTTACTTTATAAAATTAGGAGATGTGGAAAAGTGCACCAACCAACATGTGCTTAAAACTTGAAGATGTTGGTCCAAATAATTTGTAGAATCTTATCAAGTTCCTTTTTACAATAGTCTTTTTAAAAAAGAAAAAATATTAAACACAAACAGCTAATTTATACAACAATAATTATTAAAACATTTGCTTTGACTGGTCTCAGATAGTTACAAAATCTTATGGAACAAATTAGGCATAACAGTGCCTTTCTTTTATAGTAAAAGTAAATTAAAATCTTAATGAACTAATCTAAAATTTGTAAAATCTCAAATTATTTTAGACAGCTTTAAATGAGACTGAAAATGTATTTGAATAAATGGTTATTCAACAAATGAATTAACATAGTGGCCCAAATAATTTGATTTGATTGTTGGGTTTAAAAAGGCATATCAACCTAACAGTAGCACAAATGAAATAACATGGTGGGCCAAAATAGTGTTAAGTAATTTCTCTGTCAGCATTGATGACAGATGAATACTCAATATAAAAAAAAAAAGACAATACATACAGATACATATGTGAAGGTGGCATAAGATTTATTAACATGGAAAATGGAATTGGTGGATTTCAAATTTTGGCTGAGACAGTTACATTCAGTGCACTGAATCTGTTTTCTAACCATTAACTTACAGACTTTGGAGGAGGCTATATAATCTGGCACACATTACTTTATATCCTGGTGATATCATATTTATCAAACACATCAAAACTGTTTCACTTTCCAGATTACATATGCATGGTGCCAAAGTTGTTCAAAAATATCTAAACTGCCAGCTGTATACAACTGCTTTCTAAGATCAATGATTAAAAATAGCTTTGAGTGATGTGTACACATCAGCAAGGACCAGCCTTCCTTGAACTTGTGGACCAAGTGTTACACAATCACAAACAAAGAATTGTACCAGATAACAGAAACCACATTGCTCGATGACTCAACAGTAGCAACAACTAAAATGGATAACACATGTAACTAGAAGAAATAGAAAGAAAACATTATAATGGGATAATCAAGGTTCTGATGTTCCATACTGCCCAAAACAAAAGGCAAGGAAGGAAACCCCCATCAATACTAGAAAGAGCATTTACAACAACTGGACTTGACAAACCCGATTTCCAGAAAAATCTTTTTAGGATATAGATTTTATAAATTTCAACTGAAAGCATGACTGATGAGAGATAGATAAAGATTATATATATTATATATATATTATATATATATATATATATTATATATATATATATATATATATAGTGTGTGTGTGTGTGTGTGTGTATATATCTCAGGTCCAGGCGACCGTCTCTTTGCAAACAAAGGGACTGTTTGTTTGGGCTTGCTGTGCTGGGTCTCTAGCATCTTGTGTGATATTACTGTAATTATATACACTTGTATTTATCTTTCTCTTCCCTGCCCTTCATTCATGTCATCCATAACAAATATTTTTCTCATAATTTCTATTCCCCGTTAACAGTTCTGATGAGAGGGGACGAAACTGGTTAACTGGTGTTTTATTTTAAATCTAACATGGCCGTTAATAAAAAATTGTTTTTTTATGCCTTGATATGCTTCTGTACTGTCGCAAATATATTTAAATATATGAGAGAGTGATATATGTGTGAGAGAGAGAGAATAAACTGTTCTTTTAAATACAAGCTGCTTATTCTTTTTTTATTATGAAATATCTGAGAAGTGTTATTAAAAACATTTCAAAATTTTCAAAACTTGATTAGATTTGAAGAACGCACAAACTATTTCAATGTTTTTCATTTTATCTGCTAAGTCTTTATTTTATTTTATTTTTTTTATATTAATAAACATTTTTGATGTCACCATAATGTTAATGGCCATCTGTTGCCCTAGAAATAGCAAGGACACAAAACGTCCAAGCAAGAATACAATTTCACACAGGAATCATTACACACAAAATTATGGTCAGGTGATTTGTATTGATTGTAACTTTGCTTTCAAAGTTTGTGATCTGCAACATTTGTGGGAAATTTGTTGATTTTTGTTATGTGTTTCTCTTCAATCCCAAGTTCACCACATTCTGACTGACAAATCTTGGTTGATATTAACAAGTGCAAAGAGAATCAATTATAAAGTGTAATACCTGTGTGTCGGTATTATTCTAAATGTTAAGTATAGAAATGAAAGCAGTATGCTCATACACCTGTAAATTATTTATTCAGGGAACTATATTTCTTATGCATTAATTTTTAATACTTGTACCTCACACTTTGAAACTGTTTCAACTTTTTTTATTTACAGAGGTATAAATGTTTTAGTATTTAAAGATGATATAGGAAATCATTTTTAAAAAAAATATTTTACTGGTTGAAAAGAGAAAAAGGTTTTAATTTTTCTGTTTCTTAATCACTTCACCCCAAGTAAGACAATAAAGCCAATAAACTCAAGGGTGTTACTGAGTGTTAGAGAATATGAGAAAAAAAAAAACACTTAAAGAGAGAATTGTATCTATCTGAATTAAAGATATGTGGGCAGTATAATGGTTATCCTTGTAGGAAGTGGAACTGCTAAAAAGAATTCAAATTTAGTCTATTCTCTTGCATTCAGTTTTGTGCTAAGGCCCTTGCAAAAGGCATGAATCTATTTCCTCTCCCAATCCCTAAGTATGGCAGTAAGGTAGACTGGGCTCTGTAACCTTGGTTGGCAGCCAGTTTAGGAGAAACATAACTTCCAGTTCAAAACTATAGAGATGGCAACAAGAAATCACTTCACTACCTGGAAATGGGAAAAAAAAAAGAGGAAGAAATGGGGGAAAAAAAAAAAAAAGGAAGAAATGGGGGAAAAAAAAAAAAGAGAGGAAGAAATGGGGGAAAAAAAAAAAAGAGGAAGAAATGGGGGAAAAAAAAAAAAGAGGAAGAAATGGGGGAAAAAAAAAAAAGAGGAAGAAATGGGGGAAAAAAAAAAAAGAGGAAGAAATGGGGGAAAAAAAAAAAAGAGGAAGAAATGGGGGAAAAAAAAAAAAAGAGGAAGAAATGGGGGAAAAAAAAAAAAGAGGAAGAAATGGGGGAAAAAAAAAAAAGAGGAAGAAATGGGGGAAAAAAAAAAAAGAGGAAGAAATGGGGGAAAAAAAAAAAAGAGGAAGAAATGGGGGAAAAAAAAAAAAGAGGAAGAAATGGGGGAAAAAAAAAAAAGAGGAAGAAATGGGGGAAAAAAAAAAAAGAGGAAGAAATGGGGGAAAAAAAAAAGAGGAAGAAATGGGGGAAAAAAAAAAGAGGAAGAAATGGGGGAAAAAAAAAAAGAGGAAGAAATGGGGGGAAAAAAAAAAAGAGGAAGAAATGGGGGGGAAAAAAAAAAGAGGAAGAAATGGGGGAAAAAAAAGAGGAAGAAATGGGGGAAAAAAAAAAAGAGGAAGAAATGGGGGAAAAAAAAAAAGAGGAAGAAATGGGGGGAAAAAGAGGAAGAAATGGGGGGAAGAGGAAGAAATGAGGGGGGAGAGGAAGAAATGAGGGGGGAGAGGAAGAAATGAGGGGGGAGAGGAAGAAATGACGGGGAGAGGAAGAAATGGGGGGGAAGAGGAAGAAATGGGGGGAAAAAAAGAGAGGAAGAAATGGGGGAAAAAAAAAGAGAGGAAGAAATGGGGGAAAAAAAAAAGAGGAAGAAATGGGGGAAAAAAAAGAGAGGAAGAAATGGGGGAAAAAAAAAAGAGGAAGAAATGGGGGGAAAAAAAAAAGAGGAAGAAATGGGGGAAAAAAAAAAGAGAGGAAGAAATGGGGGAAAAAAAAAAGAGAGGAAGAAATGGGGGAAAAAAAAAAGAGAGGAAGAAATGGGGGAAAAAAAAAAGAGAGGAAGAAATGGGGGAAAAAAAAAGAGAGGAAGAAATGGGGGAAAAAAAAAGAGAGGAAGAAATGGGGGAAAAAAAAAGAGAGGAAGAAATGGGGGAAAAAAAAAGAGAGGAAGAAATGGGGGAAAAAAAAAAGAGGAAGAAATGGGGGGAAAAAAAAAGAGGAAGAAATGGGGGAAAAAAAAAGAGAGGAAGAAATGGGGGAAAAAAAAAGAGAGGAAGAAATGGGGGAAAAAAAAAGAGAGGAAGAAATGGGGGAAAAAAAAAAGAGAGGAAGAAATGGGGGGGAAAAAAAAAAGAGAGGAAGAAATGGGGGAAAAAAAAAGAGAGGAAGAAATGGGGGAAAAAAAAAAAGAGAGGAAGAAATGGGGGAAAAAAAAAAAGAGGAAGAAATGGGGGAAAAAGAGAGGAAGAAATGGGGAAAAAAAAGAGAGGAAGAAACGGGGGAAAAAAAAGAGGAAGAAACGGGGAAAAAAAAGAGGAAGAAACGGGGAAAAAAAAGAGGAAGAAACGGGGAAAAAAAAGAGGAAGAAACGGGGAAAAAAAAGAGGAAGAAACGGGGAAAAAAAAGAGGAAGAAACGGGGAAAAAAAAGAGGAAGAAACGGGGAAAAAAAAGAGGAAGAAACGGGGAAAAAAAAGAGGAAGAAACGGGGAAAAAAAAGAGGAAGAAACGGGGAAAAAAAAAAGAGGAAGAAACGGGGGAAAAAAAAAGAGGAAGAAACGGGGGGAAAAAAAAGAGGAAGAAACGGGGGGAAAAAAAAGAGGAAGAAATGGGGGAAAAAAAAAAAAGGAAGAAATGAGAGAAAAAAAAAGAGGAAGAAATGAGAGAAAAAAAAAGAGGAAGAAATGGGAAAAAAAAAAGAGGAAGAAATGGGGGAAAAAAAAGAGGAAGAAATGGGGGAAAAAAAAGAGGAAGAAATGGGGGAAAAAAAAGAGGAAGAAATGGGGGAAAAAAAAGAGGAAGAAATGGGGGAAAAAAAAGAGGAAGAAATGGGGGAAAAAAAAGAGGAAGAAATGGGGGGAAAAAAGAGGAAGAAATGGGGGGGAAAAAAGAGGAAGAAATGGGAAAAAGATAGAATGAGATAGAGAGAAAGAAAATTTACTTACCCACACGCATATCAACAGTTTTCTCCAAATTCTCAACCCGTTCAGAGAGCTTACCCAACATGGAACGAAGGAAGCCAATTTCATGCTCTTTAGTAACTAAAGAAAATTGAAGTTCAGCAATTTTTTCATCAGTTCGTTGTAAGAAATCTTTCATGCCTTCAAATTTACAAGTTCGCAAGTGTACAACAAGGTCGTCTTGGGTTCCAATAAAATCACAGCTGAAATCGAGGAAAACTAGTTTACAGTCAACATCTAAATTTAAAAAAGGCATTGTAAAAACAAAACACTATGTTTAATTAAAGTGGCAGAAGTGGATTTTTTTTTCTACCTGCCAGAAAGCTGAACTTTTAAAATCTTTTATTGACCTGCTATAAAGTTCTGTTGGATAATGTAACAGTTTAAATGTCTGATGGCAAATTCTGGAGTTTCAAATCAATCATCGTGAGACATTTAGCACTAATACCTAACCAGTCTGTCCTGCTATTTACCCATAGCTGGGGAGAGAAGAGGAGGATTCCTACCTAATACCTTTGGGTAAGGTATGAATCCTCTTCTCCCCTTTGCTATTTCTTTATTCTTATTTGTTGTTAACATTCACCTGTTCTTTATTTTTTTTTATTCTTTCTTCTTATTCGTTTTGAAAATTCATCTTTATTCATTATTCTCTATTTTGATTCGCTAATAACATTCACAAGAGCAGCTCGGTTTGAGGAATCGGAGAGCTGAGTTTGAATTCCAGTCAAATACATGCATTCATTTCTGTGCTAATACTCTTGGGAAAGGTATGAATCCTCTTCTCCCACCAACTATGGGTAAGTAGCAGGAGAGACCAAGTTCTGCAGCCTTGGATGGCAACTGGTCTACCGCAGAAAGAAATGGATATTGCGGGGAAAAAATTTGCCTTGTCAGTCATGTATTGAAAGATACATGATCACCTATGCATGTATCACGCATGGCACATAACTGACTGACCCTTACCATGTTACTTATTTTGAAAGACCATCTGCAAGTTAAGAAAGGAGATTTGTTTTTAGATCTAATTGAGTATATTATACATTTATTTTTTAAGTTATGGAAAATGCAGAATTGAGTACAAGGAAGAAAACACCATTTAAAAAAAAAAAAAAAAAAAAAAAAAATTTAAAACACAAACTGATATATTCCTTTATAATACATAAGTAAAAATAAAAACAGATAGAAACAGAACAGAATATAGCTCTGTAACAGTATTAAATACATCTGACTAAATAGGTTTAAATTTTTGAATACTAAAATTTCAGCTAATACAAAGTTCAAGAGCCACTCAAGCTCTGTTAAAATTAACTGGTTATTGTTAAAATGATGATAAATGTGTAAAAGAGGAGGCAGTAGGAAGTGAGGATTATGAGGATAGATAACACTTGACCCTTGATTTGAAGAGGTTAATATTGTAGTGTTCAGGGAAGCATCCACGTGGGAGTATGTTCCACAAAGTAGCAGTTCTTAGAAAAAAAGCTGTGGAACTTTTTCCTTTACACTTTGATATATTGGGGAAATGAGTATGATTCAGCTCTGTGGAAGTAACACTGTGTAGTAACAAAAGGCTGAATTTGTGGAAGTAAAGAATAGAGCTCATCTGAACATTTGTAATGGAAATAATGAAAGAATAATGATAGGCTTGCAATGTTGCATCTGGAAAAGAGGCCACAGAATGGACAATATGTCTGTGTAAATGATTTTTGTAACTATCAAATCTAGAAAGTGAGAATTTAGCAATTCCAGCCCAGATATGGCAGAAATACAACAATGGATATTTCTATCATATTCAAAAGTCATGTTTTATAAATTATATAAAACAGTTAAAAATGTGGTTGGTCTTCTTATTTTTGCTTAACTTCAAAATCAGTATAACCAACATTGTAAATAAGAATAAGAGTTACTTCACCCTCAAACCAAATATCTCCTAAGTCTTATACGGGAACAGGAGTTACTCGATATGGTAGATGCCATAGACTATTAGTACATGTACCTAACCTAATTCCATAGTACTGTAAGACTATCTACTCAAATATCATCATGACTGTTATAGGTACTAGTTCAGTACCCGACAACAAGAGGATCAAAATTCAAATCTGAATTGTTTGTCCAATTAAAATACTACACTTAGAAAATATATTCATTTTAAATACAGGACTAATAAAAATGGTTTCAAAGTCATTGTTGCCAGTCAAGAAGGGAAATTAACTTTTACAAAACAGATGACCATTTCAGTTTCATTCAAACTGTGTGTGGAGGGGCTGTGTATATTTTAATTCAATGACAAACTTAAAAATAATTTTAAAAAAGACAATAAATAAAATAAAAAATTTAATGCATGTATATATTTCCTGATTAAAAAAATAAAGTTCACCCCCCTCCCCGACAAACTTTGATTTTATTGCTCAGCCCAGGGTAGAAATTGCCCAGACTGAGTGAGAAAGGAATGCATTATTTCAATGTCTTATTTTAAACCCAGTCAAACTGTCTATATGAAACATGTGTGTCCATTAAATGGCACAAGCCAATGAAACTCACTCATGCATGACACAGATATACACATATATATTACCTATGTGGATGCAAAGCACACACAGATGGTATTTGGCAGACACGGAATCAGCTCTGATTTTCTAGTACAGATTTTCATAAAATTATGTTAAAAATTAAAGCTGACTGTTCTGAGATGAATATCTTTGTTTAGCACCCAACTCAGAGATGAGGAAAGGAACTTATGTTCTTAGATGCAAACTAAAAGTGATAGACTATGTTAAGGAGCATGGAAATCAGTAGCATAAGTAGAAGGTGGGTGAGTGGTTCACATGAGTAACACTTTTAATATGTATTTAAATGACTTATCTTGGCCAAACAATAAACATTATCCAGTGATGTTTTGTTGACAATGTGAAACCTATACATTTAATGCTACAGCACCACTGTGCATCTGGGAGACACATCTTGATTATCATGTAAATTTCAGTTATTTTCCTTGGCAAAGTTTGTTTGAAGTTATGTGTTGCATTTTTTGGGCATATATATATATATATATATATATATATATATATGTGTGTGTGTGTGTGTGTGTAAAAACAAACACGTCCGTTCACTCCGACATCAGAGTTCAAAAATATCAATTTAAAAAAATAAAATTTGACAGCTGTCAATATACCTCATAACACCCTTGAGTGCTTAGCCTCAGAGGGGTAGAGTGGAGATCAACGTGTTTTAGTGGACTCAGCACTTTTCAATCTGCTAGTCTGAATTGTCTTCAAGAAGTGAGAGCAAGATCTAAAAGGTCAGCCAATCTAACAGTGATCTGATCCCATAATCCTCACTCTTGCTTCATATGTGGCCTCCTTTGTAAATCACTAGTGGGTTTAAAGTTCCACTTAAGATTATCACACGAAATTCATAACTGAATCAATTGGTTAAGTTGGCAGATCCTCATACGTCGTAACTGCCGAGAGAGTCCATTATATATATATATATATATATATATATATATATATATATATATAAAGAAGGAGTCACTGTACAATATCTTTATTTTGGGAGGGGCATGTGGGTAGGGCGAGGGTTTGCAAACTCAAGGGCTGCCCCCAGAATTACTCGTTCTAGCTTCACCACTGATAGATGATAGATAAAATAATTGTTTTTATTTTGTATTTCCTAGATTATACATTTTTTTTATTAATATTTATAGAGCGATATCAGGATTTTTTTTTCTGGGGCACTGCCTCCAATAAAAATAATATATGGATGAAGAAAGCAGAAGCAGCTGCTATCAAAAAATGTGATCTTCATTGTTTAGAGTGTGGGTGATAAATGAAAGGAATTTAGGGGAAAGCATTTTTATGAAATTGGAAAAAAAAAAAAAAAAAAAAATTCTCAATATTTCTTAATGAAATAATGTGAAGGTCTTATATGCCCTCAAACACTACTGATATCCATAGCTATACCTTTGTCTATGTTTCTGTGGTTTTTAATTTCTCTATATTCTAAAATTCTTTTACCTGTATGACTTGATTCTTGTTAAATATTTAAATTTTGAATCTCCCCAAAATCATTTATCTGTTTATAACATGGCTTTTATGTTTATTTAATACTCACCTGCCAATCTCTTTCAAGTTGCAATGAAAAGAGCCTGACAAATGTGTAAAGATTTTACAAATTTCAAAATGAAGGCAAAAAAAAAAAAAAAAAATTCAACTATTATTTAAGGAAAAAAAAAGTTCTCTACAACAGCTCAATATTTGCATGAAAAAGATGAAACTGATCAAAACGTAATTTGGCTTATCTCAGCTGATGTCTTGAATAGATAAAATAATTGTTTTTATTTTGTATTTCTTTGAGTATTCATTTTTTTATTAATATTTTATTTGGTCTTAATTTCAGTTGCTGCTTAATGACAGTTTTTTGAGTTGAGGAAAAAAACAAGCTTAAAAAAAACTGTAATTAAGCCGCATATATTGGAAATAAACAGTGATTACAGAAAAATGATTTGGAGGTTGGATTGACAGGCAATTGAAGTTAAGATGAAAGAAATACCAGTTAAAATTATTAATAATTGACAATACATTTTTTTGTTTTAATCATTTCACTCCATGCCACTAAGACAAAATTACTGAGTGAATGAAAATGAGAAAGGTGTTAATGAGGAGAAGAGACAAAAAGAAGAGGCTTCTGGAAGACAGAAACTGGCGACTGATGTTACACTTAAATTTTTGAAGATTGTAGGTGGCAGGGAAGCAAAAAGCCTGTAGAGAATTCCACAGGGAAGAAGTGCAAGAAACTACTAGAAAATAACTTATGTTTATATTTAGTTTTTCAATAGTAATATGATAAGACCTATTTGCTAATTCAGTACTATGCTTGAATTCATGTGCTCATGGTACGAATGAGTAAAGCTAATCAGAACTGTTGCCATGAAAATATTTATAGAAAAAACAGAGACGCTACATTACCGTTGAAAAGTGACTGAAGCTGAGATGCTAGGTCAAGACCAATAACATTACAGACTCTTTGGATTTTTTCAAGAATCTCAAGATATATAGCAAGAGCACCAGACCACATTCAATGCATTGTCAAGTGGTAGATTTATAAACATGCAATATATATTCTGGCAGGAAAGAATATCTGACATGAAACAGGGTACCAAAATTTCTTCCACTTCATATCAGTGAAAAAACATGAGATTCAGAAGGTGCAATGAGTTGCTCTGCAGGAGGTTGCCATCAGGATTGCTGATGGAGGGCAAAAATGGTTCTCTAAGATAAATAAAAACAGCAGTTTCGCTTTGGAGGCATTAAAATTTATGAGCCATTTCTTTCCCCAGATAACAACTGATTGAAGATCATCTTTAGGATCAGCTACCAGTTTTTATTGAAGTGACTGGACTTACTATTAAGACAAGTGTAAATAGTTGTGTCATAACTATAACTTAATGGCATTAAGAAGGTTGTTGATGAAGTAAGAAAAAAAGTAGGTCCAAAGAGAGAGCCCTTGGGTTATCCCAAATTAATATAAAAAGGAATAAGAAGAATGGCAGTAAATTTCTTGTGATAATGTCATTTGAAATCAAAAAAATATAATGCAAGCTATATTTAAAAAAGTCTTTTTAAAGTAAGCAGGAAAATACAAAATCAAATACCTCTACTTTGAAGATATTTTTTTTGGTTTACTATTGATTAAGCTCTTCTAAACATGAATGTATAGAAAGAAAGATTTTTTTTTTTAATTTCCTAAATTTTATTTGAAGAGTGAGTTCAGTTTGCTATATAAATTGGTTTTAAAATAATCCCTCTACCAAGCTAAAAAGAAAGAGGATAAAGTGGTAAGACTTTTATTGATTAATTAATTTTTCATGGCTTATCAACCCTTTGCAGATTATATACAGCCAGAAAATATTTTTAGACTGTAAGAATTTTATTTGGGGTGGGGGGGAGATAATGATTTAGTGATACAAATTTTACTGATTAGCCTGAAGCTGGGGGGAGAAGAAGCAGATTCATACCTTTTCCAAGGGTATTTGCAGGCAAAACTTGACTGGAATTGGAAGTTGGCTCTCGAATGAACAATTCAGAGTTATTATCCTTTATACCAGCCACACATCCCAGCTTACAGCACCTGGTATTCTCAAGCAGTCACCCATCTAGGTACTGTCCAGGCTCAATGTTGCTTAACTTTGGTGATCATATGGGAGCCTGTACTTTAATGTGATATGGCTGTAAGCCCAGGAAGTAAGGGAAATACTACTACTATTACTACTACTACTAATAATAATAATAATAAAAAAAGCAGATGTGGATCAACAGAAAACGCATCAGTTGCAGAGGAGCACCGGGTTGAAAGCCGAGGCAGAAGGCCTAATTATTGCAGCTCAGGACCAAAGCCTCGCAACCAGATCCTATCACTGTCACATAATCAAGGATGGAACTAACCTGAAATGCAGGATATGTGGAAAATATGATGAAACTGTTGACCAGATTATCTCAGGATGTTCAGAACGAGCAAGAAATGAATAAACCCACAGACATAAGGTAGTGACATATGTGCACTGGAAGATATGCAAGAAGCACAAAATCGAAACCACTGAGAGATGGTATGAGCCCCAACTAGACACAATTATCCAAAATAATGATGTAACTATCCTCTGGGACATGCCAATTCAAACTCTCAGGGAAATAAAAGCCAACAGACTTGATATTATCATAAAAGACAAGAAATTCAGGAAGTGTATGCTTATTGACATAGTAGGACCATCTGAGAGAAACATCTCCATGAAAATTATAGAGAAATTGTCCAAATACAAGGACCTGAAGATCGAGATTAACAGGATGTGGAGAATGAGACTGTACCAATAATAATCAAAGTTCAGGGCCTCATGAGAAAAAGAATGGACAATTTTACTAACAGTGTCCCAGGTAACATCAACATACATATTGCCCAGAAGATCAGCTTACTAGGAACATCCTATATAGTAAGAAAAGTGTTATCAATTAAATGGCAATTCTCCTATAAGGAGAAATTGCCTAAGGATCACAGGACAATTCTCCTATAAGGAGAAATTGCCTAAGGACCACAGTTTGGACTTGGCTCTACAGGATACAAAGCAGGAAACATAACATACCCAAATGATAACAAAAAGGGAAAAGGTAAGTAAGAATATTCTTTAAATTCATATTTCATAACTATTTTGAAATTATTTTAAATTTCATGTGTAAACATTATTTTAACACAACACAGGAAAAAGTAATAATATCCTTTAAATACAATAAATCATTTTTGTAAGGAGAGAATATACTTTACCACATGTTAGGATATTTTTTTTTCATTTGTGTGGAGGAGTATTTTATAATGAATTTATATAGTTAAATGTACCCACCCTTTTATGTGCTGTGTCCATTCAGGATGTTGGTGATCATGGCTCTCCACAATTTCCTGTCTTTTGTAGCACTTAATAAATTTTATTTTTTGTTATCTCTCCTAAACCTTGCTCTGCCATCCATTTACCCAAGCTCACTAGGTAGGTTATGCATGGTTTTCTACAGTTTCATGTTCAGCTGTTTCAATGCAGTTTGCATGTAAGCTGAAAACTCTTCCTTCCTTCAGTAATAAATTTACATTAACAACACTCTCCTGAAAGTTCTATTATATAATTATTCTATCAACCAGAATAAATTTTACCCTTTTAAATTTAATCTGATTTCTAATCATCATTATATCTTCATATACTTGTCTCCAAGATTTAAATGATGGTTTATTTTGGAACTGCAATTCATATTCTATACTCAGGATATTTCCACAGCATATGTGACGTGACCAGACTTTGTTGCCTTAAATGAAACTACATGCAAAATGTTTTTATTTGTACATCAATAGAAACAGGAAAAGTTCTCATTAATTAGGAGAGGCTAAAAATTCTGTTTAACTTTTCAATATGGGAATAGAATGCATATTTTATATTAATACAGATAAAAAAAACAGTCTTAAAACAGACAAAAGTTCTTATTACTATAAATGCTATATTTGGTGGATAAAAATGAACAAACAAAGAACAATGTCATTTTTTTATGTCTACTGGCCTGGGTATTTGAGAGTCTTAATATAGAAATTGTGCCTTTTGGCAACTAGGTGTGCTTTATACCACTCAGTCATGAAAGACTTCACAGCAAAACAAATCTCAGCTTGCTCTTTTTAAGAAATGCACATCTCTTGCTGGGACATTTCAAAGCCCATATCTGCTAACGTTATTTTCACATTCAAAATGTGAACTAATTTCTAAGGAATTAATGGATTTTATTTATAATCCAACATTATTTTTTATAAACATTTAGTGGATATGTGTATTTAAGTAAACATCCCTGTTTGTTTTTTAAAGAATAATTCACATCTAAGTACTTATCTATGTACAAATTATAAGTGAAAGAAATAAAAATGATAAAGAAAAGACAAGAGCGAAACCTTTTATACCAACACATTTTGTTCCCTGAAGAAGTTTATCAAAGCAAGTGTAGAAATTTCATTTAATAAACCTGTTTTGAACCAGTGTGCTTTAGAATGCTCAATCACAGAGTGTCACAATCCAGCAAGTTTCTATTTTCCCTTTTAAGGAATGCACACTTAATTGTTCAGAATTTTCTCAAAAGCTCAGTTTTGTATTTGAAATGTAAACAAAGCAATTGTAAAGGACTGATGGATTAAAAATAAATCTGTTAATATTTTAAAAATTACTTTATGTTTCAGAAACATGATTATGAAACTGACAAGATATGGACATTCTAGAAAAAATGAGGAAATGTGTTTTCCGTAAAAGCAAAATAAATCCTTGCTGGTTAGTAACCTGTATGGAAGCAACATGACAGGATTAACAACACTATCCATAATTTTTGAGAACTTCACTAAAGATAACATTACTTATAAAAATGATTCTTTTCTGCCCTGTAAGTCTACTATTTTAAGTTTCATAGTGTTCTGCTGATAAAAAAAAAAAAGCAGCATAAAATTTATTCAAATTGCTGTCTTAATCTTCATTGTCACATTTCAGCTTCTGTACATTCTGGCTTTCAAGTGCCATTCATATTTGGTAATGTTTTCAATTTCAAAACGAATCTTAATGCAATGGGGCAAATTGTTCTCATTCCAGTGAACCAGAGTATATGAATTTCACTGCTTAATCCAGGGACTGAACTCATAACCACAAGTTAACATTTAATGCTTATATCCATTAAATCATTGTAGGATTGAGGTAAATAGAAATAGGGAGGTTTAGATCCCAAAAACCATATGTCCAAGGTAGTAATTACAAGGGTCATAAATCACTCTTGTAAGTCCATTAGAAGATCCTGGGGAGGGGGAGGGGGGCATAAATCAAAATGGTAAAAAAATCCACATTTCAACTCATAATGCACAACCACATTCTTCACCTATGAAGAGCTAAGCAATATTGTGGTCCAAAAGTAGCATTCTTTTATTGGGAGGTAAGAAAGTTTGTAATTAATTGAGACTGTTGGGGGGGGGGGGGCACAAACAATTACCATATTTTGAGGCCTAATAAAATTGACCTGATCTTGATTCAGATTTTCTTTTTCGAACAGAGAACACAAATTCTCTTTTTGAGGTAAGACTTGTTGCTACAAGGATAAAAGGTTTTGATTTGAAATTTTGAGCGTTACCCAATGCTATAGGCACTTGAAGAAGGCTGAAGAGTACAATAGTTCACTTGTTTTGACTAACCAATGGGAGACAAAGAAGAATGGAAGAAACTAGTCAATGGTGTTTGAGCTTGTGTGAAACAGAAAGTAACCAAGATGAGATCACCAAAATCATCTCAGATATTCAGAAAAAGTATTTCAACTTCATTGAAAGTTTTGCATTTGATTTTATTTATTTTCATTGAATTGAAGTAAAATCATTAATAGATTAGTGAGTAGTAAGGTAACAGTTGAGTCTAATTTTTTTGAAGGACAATAGAAAGCATTACATACTCAAGTAAATAGATAACAGGTGTAAATGAGTATATTAACAGAACAATGAATTCCTTTCATATTTACAGCAAGTGCCAAACAAAGTCTAGCTCTTTATTTGCTTGATATTTTAAAATTGTTCGCTATTTACATTATTCAGACTATTGTCCTCATCTTTGTTGCCATATTTATTACAACGTTTCGGCCGTTGTACGCTCCGGCCTTCTTCAGGTGGTTGGAATGTCAAACTGAGCCGTTTATTTTGCTCACTCGGCTAGACTGTTCTAGTTCCATGAGCCATGTCTATTGGATGTCAGTTATCATTTATCTCCTGTTAATTCTCCTCTCCAAGTTCTCCACTGCCTTAACCGAGTATTGAACTCACACTCTTTGGGTCCTGTCACTGGATCTAACTAACACCTTTATCCACAATGGATAAAGGCGTTAGTTAGATCCAGTGACACGACCCAAAGAGTGTAAGTTCAACACCAGTTAAGGCAGTGGAGAATTTGGAGAGAGAAATTAACAGGAGGTAACTGACATCCATTAAACATGGCACGTGAAACTAGAACAGTCTACCCCAGTGAGCAAAATAAAGGGTTCAGTTCAACATTCCAACCACTTTAAGAAGGCCGGAGTGTACAAGAGCCGAAACGTTGTAATAAATATAGCGACAAAGATGAGGACTATAGTCCGAATAATGTAAATAGTGTACATAATACCTCATCTCAGAAATATAGACATATTTAAAATTGTTATAATTCCTTAGTATAACTTAGAGAAATTGACAGGTACTATACCTTGCCAAGGGTTACCTGGAACTATGCAAGGCTGGGGTATATACAGGTGAGAGAGAGAGAAACAAGAAAGGTTAAGGTTTTTGCTTGTTTCCAGTTTACTTACCTGTATTTCTGATGAGGACAGGTTACATTATTACAAATTTTCAGATGACTTTCTAAATCCTAGAGTTAAAAATAAAATAAACATTTTGTTAACTAAATGTAGAAAAATAAAAATACAGAAAATCTGGTACTTATAAATCTGTATGGACGCGTGTATATCCAGCCCTTTTCTTCCAGAGAGCTACACAGGTCCCCATCAGTGTTCTGCAAAACATTCAACATTAAACACTTTGCAGTACTAAAAGTCAGATACATTGGTTAATTTTAAAGGCTACAAAATGAATATATTGAACAGTATATAATTAGCTCCCTTTATCTATTGATGACAATCAGGCTACTAGATAAACATAATTAATAAATAATTGCTTTGAAATAGTGAAACTCTGTTATACTGAATATTAATTTTCTCACTGAAGACCCTAGCTGTACAATAATAAAACTGTAGAACTGCATATTTAGAAATGCAAGAGCAGGAGACACATTTATCATTAGGCAATCAATCTGAGTCCTTATTAAAAAGGTTCAAACATTAACATTAAAGTTTAAAAAAAAAAAAAAAATGTGAAAGTGCATATTTTGCTGTAAAAATAGATAAACAAAAATAAAATTAATAAAACCATAATCTAATACTTTCTAGCCTACATTCAAATCCATGAAATTGCAATCTGGAAAAAAAAACAAATTAATAAAACATGTTTACTAGTTTAGATTTAAAACTGAATAAATATAAAAAAAAACATAGCTTTTGAACTTTTATTTATTAAATTTCAGATAGAATTAATAAAAACACAAAAACAACCCCCCCAAAACATTATTGGTGCGTGTGTGTATATATAAATTAAAGAGATAAATATAAAAAACACACTAACTTAGCAGATATAAATTGCATAAAATCATTATCACATGTTACTGAATTTTGCAAAATTTCCAGGAATTTCTCCACCAGAAAATACAGAATGGCATCAGCTGGATTATTAGAGAGCATACAAATATTATTGACCCTAATCAAAGTCATGACATGCTCCAATTATATACCAAATACAGCTGCGGCTTTGCAATATAGATTTATGGCTTGCAATGAGTGGACAGATTTTCATCAAACTTACAAACCACCAGGAGTCATTTGCTTCATATAATTTTTTAAACAAAGAGAACTCATACAATGGTGCAGAATTACATCGGAAAATGAAAATTTATTATTTATAAATCCTTGTGAGATCAGTATACTTCTGATAAAAGCAAAAGCGCTTTTAGAAGTTAGCAAAAAACCAATTCAACGCAAGATTAATTAAAAAACTATGAGAAGTAAGATAAATTATGTTTCTATTTTAAATGCTTATTAATATCAGTCTCGGAACATGAATGATGAGGAAGTTTTGGTAAAAAGTTTAGAAAATAGAAATTAAATCAAAATGAACATAAAAATGGTCTAAACAATGGTTAAAATCCAATAATCATGTTTGATGTTTTTCAGAAGTAACAATCAGTGCTCAAATCCACCTTACAGCTGGCAACAGAGATGTGCAGAGGTTTGGTGATGCCCGGGACCAACTCCTTGATTGTATAGCCCTAAGACTCAAATAGGGGGACCTATAGGGCCTAGTACTGAGAAATGTGAGAAAGAAAGACATTTTAAATATGTAAAAACAGATGAAATATGAAATAAACACTTTATTCAAATTAAATATAGGCTAAATTTTTATTTCACTCTTTGATTGGATGCCCTCCCAATATGAATGCCCAGGGCTGCACCACCACCTTCTATCACACTTTACACTACTGGCTAGGGGTCCAAATATATTTTCAGTGGTAATAGGAAAATTAGCCATTTCTACACAGGAAACATTTGTCATTCATTAAATGAGCAGTTAGCATCAGTGTCTGTTGAAATTTATAAAAATCCTTTTATTAAAACAAATATTTAGAAAATTAGACATCTCAAGTGCAGTTAGTGCCCTTTTTAGCATTGATGGGAGTTTCATTTAAACCCTTTTATTTTTGGTAGTGCAAAAAGTTAAAACTGAAAAAATGCCTCTAAACAGAAAACTCTACAAGACAGACTAACAGACTTTATTAGCAAGAAAAGAATTGGTTGTTTTTGTTTTATGGCTTGTCATCGGTCATTTAAAGTGGAGACAGTCTTAAACTGCATAAAATTTAAATTGGTTTGTTTTTTTTGGTTTTTTTTTTTAGCAAGGAAAGAATTTTCATGCCTGAGGAGTAGCATCCTAATGGTTGGATTGTTTAGGTAAATGTATTGGTCACCTTTTTGTTTGTAATCAATAAAAAAATTAAATTGGCAGACACTTGTAGAAGGCCAAAGAATGGATCAGCCAAGTTATAACTATATTATTCTTTAAAAAAAGAAAGGTAAAAATTTTGGAATTACTTGAAAAAAAAAAAAAAAAAAAAAATCATTAATTCAGTCAGAAGGCAGAAAATAGACATTTCCTAAAGAATCATTTAAATAAAAAAAAAAAAATTTAAAAATATGAAACATTGCTGACAATGAATAAATAGCATATGTTATTTACATATAGACTATTGTCCTCATCTTTGTTGTTATCACAATGTTTCAACTGTTGTGCCCTCTAGCCGAAACATTGATAACAACAAAGATGAGGACAATAGACCACTATGAGAAAAATCAATATGTAAATAATGATAACTCCTCCCAGAAATTCAGAGTAAATATTCATTTTCATAATGTATTTATTAACTGAAATTTGTTGGAATAAGCCAAATTGGCACTTCAACTTGTTAACAAAGATTGACATTTCTAGGTCAGGTTCAAAAAGAATTATCAATTTAAAAACTCCAAATATAAGAGGTTAGAAAAAAAATCAGTTCATTTTGAATATTCATGCCAATTCTTGTTAACCCAGTACCACCTGTTGTCTTGAAAAGAAGATAGATATTGCTATGTAACACCCACTTGCACCTGTAAAATATCATGAAGGGCCTAGTAATGTATCCTATCAATTTATTAGGTCATAGGATAAATTGTTTTTCCCTTTTATTGGTTCATGTAAAAATTTAAGTCCAATTCACTGTTGTCTACTTTATGCAAAGTCAGAACTTATTCCAAATAATATAGAAAAATACTAGAACCAAAAAAAGAATATGAAATTGACCTACTGTGTAAAATTGGGGTTTACTGTATTTTTATAGACACCTACAATTAAACCAATGAAATTTACTTTCATTTATAATTTTCTGATGATGATATAAGTTAACATTGAAATGGTTAGAAAATTAACATGATTTCTTGTTTGTATGTTAAATATTAATTTCCTACAAAAATGTTTTTGGAGTAACATTGTAAGAGTGGGTGGATGTAGGGATTATCATGTATATATGTAGTCATATTAGTAGAGAGATGACAAATTAAAAGAAATATTCTCACCTTTTTTAACAAAGGAGGACAGCCTACATTGTTTGGACACTCAACAGGAGCATAATCACAGTCATTTTCATGAGCACTGAAAAAAAGAATCAAGTGACAATACTTTCAATTAGAATCAGTCCTGGGTATGACGATAAACTACATCCGGCAGCAATGCTTCTGTTTGGAAAATTGGAGGTTTTGAGCAGTGTGGAACCACCTCTTAATTTGTGTTGTTCCCAGGTCCACCCTGAACCAGGGTGGTAGCACATGTTAGGGTCCCAGTGGTGGGCAAACAGTGAACCCCCAAACAAAATCAAAACTATGAAAGTATGAAAATACATTTTTATATATATGGAAAAAAAAAACAAAAAAAAAACAAAAAAAACAAAAAAAAACAACAAAACAAAACAACAACAAAAAAAAAAAACACAAAGAAAAATGAATAATGTCCAGACTTCATATTGAACATTTCATGACAGCACATTCTTATATTCTAAAACAAGAACCACCTCCAATCGGTACAGAATGCCAATAACTATATACAAAAAAACACTACCAAATGACAAACATAAAAGAATTCTTTCATGACATTGACCCATATAATATTCTACAATTTCTTAAAGAAATCAAACTATTTCAAAATATAACTGAAAATTAAATTCCAGCGTTAAATGACCCATGAGGAGTCGATATGCCAGTAAACAAATCAATCAATCAGAATCATTTTACTAGAAACAAAATCTTTTGTGTTTTATATAGGTTCTCATTATGTAGTAGACATTATTTGTGGACATGAAATTATGTTTATTTATGTATTTAATTTTTTTTTAGATGTTCATCTGCTACAAGCCCTCCCCCGTCCTGGGTACAACGATAAACTACATACGCGTCCTGGGTATTACGATAAACTACATCAGCATCCTGGGTAAGACGATTATTAAGAGAAGATTAATCTCCTAGACAATATTATATTTACAGATACTAAGAGAGTTGCATTATGGAGGATTATTATGTTGTATACATGATTTATAAAACACTGAAGTATTATCATTATTTATTGTATTATATTTAAAGATATTAAATATCAGTATTATGGAGCATTATTACTGCTGTTTATATATCAGATCATACAAGATGATTTATTAAACAAATAGATTAAACTCATTTACTTTCATGATTGCAAAGATGATCAAATTCTGTCAATCTATATATAAAATTCTGTGACTTCTGTTAGTCCATCCATCACATCCTCTAAAATAGCCATACATTAACTGATCGAAACCAAATTTGGGGCAGAAATGCAAACAGGTAAGCGGGTACAAAGTACAGTTGGTTTTACTAAGGTCTGTAGCCTAGCACAAATTTTTATGACTTTTTTGGAAAAATTAAGTTTTATTATTTAACATACAAAATACTCCCACTATTTTAAAAACAATTTAATAATTAAAATAATATAATAATTTTATTTAATAAAAATGCAATAGCTTTTATATACAAGAATCCAGTTTCCAGTTCACCCTGCATCCACAAAAACTATAAGCAAATCGCAAGGCCAAATGCTTCAAAATTTGGAATTTGCCTCCAGAAAGAAATATTTATGCATGGCCAGTTGTATGTTGCATGCTCAAGAGTAAGAGAGCCTAAGAATTTATTCTTCACTGTTAAAAAGGAAAGAAATAAATTTTCTTAAAAAAATATTGTTTACCATGAAGTCTTATAAAATTAAATTAAAGAAATTATTAAATTGAAGTAGGATTTTTGTCAAAGTATTTTTCCAAACAAATCAGCTTATTCAAATTTTATCAATTGGTTTGCAAAATTTAATGAAATGTAGAGTTTGTAAATCTTGACAAAATGTTAGCAAAAACTTCAACAATACTAAATACTGTGAGGATTTCAACATGCATCAGCATGTTGCAAAAAATTCTAGTAGCATAAAAAAGAAAACAAAATTTGAGTGCTAGGTGCATTTGAACTCCGTATGTGTAGGCAATGTTTCAGCCTTTTTTTTTTATCTTAATGATTTACTGAGACCACTCATCACCTCCTTGCTTAGCTTAAGTCACTTACTGAAGAAAAAAAACAAACAAAAAAAAGTTTCTGGCAGTAAAGTTTGGGAAGGAGATCTAATAATTAAACATGCAGTTTTGTAATTTCTTACTTAAAATTCTGTTTTAGTAAGTTTTTTTTTTTTTCTCACTCTGTACTTTGTGGTTTTAAACCTGATTTTCAATGCACAAATTTAGAAGTTAGCACTCAGGATTATTGACAGAATAGAACGATTATACAAAGGGATACTGAAAAAGCTCTTTGATCCACTTCCCAAAATCTGACCAAAACATTCCCTGGTGTTGAATATGTTAAGCAGTTGTCCTGGTAAAGAATAAAGGTGTCTGGTACTTACCCTCTGCTGTTTAGCTTGACAATTACAGGACATTTTGTTGTATCTACAACATAAGGCTGGCCATCTTCGGAAGGTATACAGCCATATTTACAGTGTATCACTAATTCACCGACTTGTTCAGACACAGCAATATTTGCTACAACTATGTTCAATTTTTGGTTGTCAACTGGACATGTACCTGGAAGAAAGAAAAAAAAAATTATTGGTACATGGCTGTATGGTTAGAACCCTGGAATTCTGACCATAAAACTTATGTTTGAATCTCGCCTTAGTCAACAGGTCAAGGATGTGACTTAATAATACCATCTTGGGAGACAATCACATGCAGCACAATTGGAAAATGCCTGCAAACAATATCATAATTTGACCCAAGACTTGTGAGTGAGATGGTTTTGAATCTGGTGATGATAATGGAGGATTTTTTTTTTTTTTTTTTTTTTTTACAGTAAGGTTCACCCTATATACCCAGGGCCACTCGAGGTAGGAAGTTAAGTTAAGGGGTAGTTTATATGGATAGCAGGGGAAGATAATGGTTTACTCTAATCTTGATCAGGTTAAGTGATTGGCGAAACATCCTCTTGGGAGTCAGTTCCACTGAGCAGTGGTTTGCAGGAAGAAGCTGTTCAAGTGGAACTTACTTCTCACTGATGAAATAGGGAGGGAATATGGGTGGTTTGTTACAATGTAAGTTGTATGGCAGTCCTAGCTGTGAAGGTTAGACCTGGTGGAACTAAGAAATGTAGTTCGTCCAAGGTGACTGCTGCCTCTCTTCAACAGTGACTAGTCTATACTGGTAAATGGCATTAGATTAATGTCATATGTTGGTAACAGTGTACAAGTCAAAGAATATTCTTTATGAAGATTTCAAGACTCAAGCACCACGAAGAAGCAGTTGAGCAGAAAATTCAGTTTAAAAGAAAAAAAAAAAATGCTTACAATTAAGCTTACTTTTCTTTTTTCTAATGTTTTTATTTTTACTTATTTTTATCTTCTTTTTTTTTTTTCAAAATTGGGTAAACAAGACTGTTCAGAAGCGAACAATGGTTGTATTAAAATGTTACTGGGGGATCTAGGCACCCCTGCTGCCTCTCTTCAACAATGATTTGTCTATATTGGTAAGCGGCATGAGATTAATATCATATGTTGATAACAGAGTGAAAGTCAAGAAATATTCTTTATGAACATTCCAAGACACAAGCACCAAAAAAAGAATATTATTCTTTGTATTATATGATTTGTGATTATATTATTGTCAATTAGAAAGAGCATGTCAAATTAAAATTTACATTTTACCATTCAAACCAGAAGCTAATATCAATTGAAAAGGTTTTGATATATCTACATAAATATTAAAAACAGGAGCCATCACACCATTTTTAATATCTTCACTTTTGGTGAGTGTAGAAATTAGTTATTTTGTTTTGTTTTTCCTTCCTTTTATTTAATTTTTTTAACAAAAATATGAACCTGGGTAGTTATGTGTTCATCTCAAATATGCCTTTTGTGTTCTGTAGTGACAAAGGGCTGAGCTCAGCTATATTGAATTTAAGTAGAAACAGAATTATACAAACTCATTCACAAAAAGATTTAAAACAAAAAGGAAAACATTGGTAAACCTACCTTCACTATGATTATTTACACATCTTCGACAGTACGTATGCTGTAAAAATATAAAAAAAAAAGAAGAAAACTGAATATCAAGGAAATGATTTTATGTCACTATATATTTTATATGAGGTTAATTATCAGTTTTATTAAATTTAAGGATTTAAAAAAAAAAAAAAAAAAAAAAATGCAGGTTATAAATTATAAATTCCATCATAGTAAAGTTGTGATTCCCAAAGAGGTTAGTACTGCCACTCCACACACCTCATGAGGAAAGGGGGCTGGTTGAAGGACAGTTAGAAAAAAAAAACAAAAAAAACAGTGGGTGATACAAGACTGGCATAAAAACAAATTTTTTTTAAACAGATCATATTTTGTAGAGCGGAATTTCAGTGCCGTTGCTTGACCAGATTCTTTCCAAGTGAAGAAACAGATTGAGAAATTATTGAAAGTGAGTATCTAAGATTTCTTTCAGCCTGATGCTGAGAAACTGATATCCCTGCACTAAGTGCATCCATCTCATTAAAACTGTAAATTTACCCTTTCATGTTGCTAAACCAGTAAAATGAATTGGTTAACTTGGTTAACATGATTCTTGTGAAATACATGTGTGTGCTTAAAGTGTTAGGTTAGTTGTTGTTTTGAATCTACAGTATACCCAACACCAAGAAAGAAATATCTTCATATAGATGTGGGGAGGGTACGAGGGATGTGGCTTAGGAACCAGGGAGTTGGCAACTAGAAAAAGTTTGGGAAAGCTGATAGGTAACTCTTCTTTGCTTAAAAAGATGACCTGTTCATGGTAAAGGATTTTAATCTTTTCATAAATTTCTAATACAGACATAATGGGTTTTCTCTTACAACTCAAACAGACAGGAATTAGAAAAATATACCTGCATTTCTTTGGACAAAAAATTAAAAAAAACAACGAAGTAATTTATAAAAGTAAATTTTATGAAATCAAATCTTGATATTTTGTAAAATATTACCATTGGCCTTTTACGATATATATATATATATATACACACACACACACACACACACACACACACACACACACACACACACACACAGACACAGACACACAGACATGACAGAATTGAATAGACACCAAGATAAATTTTATTTCTGATTTTTTTAATAACCAAGATAACTTAGATTATTTGATTAAAATTGCAGATAACAATACTGGAACATGCCACGAACCAAAGGAGCATCAGACCTATCCGAATTTCAGAGAGGACGTATCGTGGGCCAACATGAAGGTGGTCTTAGTCAAAGAAAAATATCTGAAAATCTTTCAATACCCCTTTCTACTGTTAATAGAGTGATTGTGCAATTCACCAGAGAGGGCAAGAAGTGCACAAAACCTCATCCAGGCTGCCCTGGGCCCTCTGAAAGAACCATGCGTCTTGTCGAAAGAAATGTTGAACATGATCCACGTTGCAAGGCCTCTGACATAACAACACAAGTTGATGTCAGTCCCAGAAGAGCTGTCAGGTATCTTCACAAGCTGGGCTACTATGGCAGAGCTGCGAGAAGGAAACCACTTCACCATCCAGCCAATATCAAACGCAGAAAGGATTGGGCTCATGAGATGGTGGAGAGACCTGTGACCTTTTAGACCACTGTCATTTTCTCTGATGAATCAAGATTCGCATTATTTTCTGACAGTGGAAGAGTATGGGTATGGAGACTCTGTAGTCAAGAGTTTGATTTAAAAAGACTGCAGCCAACGGTGAAACATGGGGGCCTTTCAGTAATGGTATGGGGTGCAATTTGGAGTGATGGTCACTCAGAGCTTGTGGAGTGTGAAGGAAACATTAATTTAACCAAATATGTTTCTATATTAAAGAAAGGGCTCCTTCCAATATTCTCAAGTAGTAGAATGAGCAAATTTGACTCCCTATTTATGGAAGATGGAGCTCCATGTCACACTGCTCAAGCAACACAACATTGGTTGAGACAAAATGGGATCAATAAACTTCCATGGACAAGTCAGTCTCTGGATATTAACCCTATTGAACACCTTTGGGGCATATTAGATCGAAAACTCTGCAAAAAGAACAGGAAGCAATCTTCTAAGCCCAAACTTTTAGGATTATTGTGTGAAATATGGCAAGAAATCCCTCAAGATGATATTCGTGAACTCATCGCTAGCATGCCTAGAAGGGTCCTTGCATTAAAAAAAGCAAAAGGGATGTCAACCAAGTATTAATTATTAAATTTATGACCATTTATAATTACTTCATTTGTATAAATTACTTGTTTAATAAAATTAACGGATTCTGTAAGCGTCTATTCAATTCTGTCATGTCTGTGTATATATGCATGTGTGTGTGAGCAAATATATAGAAAAATAGGAAAGAACACGTTAGGTAAATAATCTGAAGTTCTTTAGTATTTCCGTTTTTATTTTTAAAAAACAGTGCTCAATACATAAGTAGAGCCTAAATTATATAATTATTTTTTAAAAATATATTTCCTTCACTACATAAGAGTTCTCATGTTTCAAAAACAAGAGCCAAAAACTTCAATATAATTATTAAAATTAAATTGAATTAAAGTATCAAGCTCTGTTTCATCCTGAAGCAAAATTGAAGTTTTTGGCTCTTGTTTTTGAAATATGAGAACTCTTATGTAGCGAAGGAATCATTTTTAAAAAATAATTATATATGTGTGTGTGTGTGTGTGTGTGTGTGTGTGTGTGTGTCAATTTTATATGTTGTTGAATAAAGTTTAAGCATAAAATCTAGTTGTGTGTACAGATTTCTTTAATTACATTAATCCAAGTGAAAACCTAAGGTCTTCTTTCTAATTGCAACACCAAGTCATTCTGATTAAAATACATTAGTGAATATTTTACAAAACTTAGCTTCATAAAGATTAAATTGGGAGAATTTTATGGTTTATTACTCCCTTACAGGTTAATTAAAACTAAAAAAACATTTTTGATTGTAAGAACAATTTCTTTTTTTATGAGTGATTATTGCTTTAACAATTTTTGGGGAGATAATTATTTTTCCAGATACAAGTCTTACTATTTAACCCATAGCTGTGGAGGAGATGGATTCACACCTTTCCTAATGCCATTTGCATGTAAGTGAATGTGATGAACTTGACTGAAAATTGAACTCCTTTTTTTCATCCTGACTGTTATCTATTACATTACACCATACACACACACACACACACACATCCACAGATGTTTGGGAAACAGATCAACTTACCCCACAAGAAACAATGACTGGGTCTTTAAAAACTCTGTTACATAGTCGGCAGAAAAGTTTCTTATTGGCTTCTCCTTGGAATACAATTATTTCCTAAAAAAGCATTTGAAGAAGACAAATTAATGAGTGACATTTGAGGTATTCTGTTTTTGATTTAGGAGAAACAAAGAAGGAAAGAAGTAAAGAGGAATAAAGGGAAGATTGAAAGATAGTAGCTGAGGATATGAAAAATGGAAGAGAAGAGAAAAAGATTCAAAGAAAAAGTAAAGATAAAATAATAAAAAAAGGCAAAGAAACATTTTACAAATACTATGCACATGAAAAAACATATCTCATATGTTGAGCTTAAAATTGCTAAAGAGTTATTGTGTTTTTATTGGGTGTGTTTTACATAATAGCTGGCCACTCGTATTCAAGGACACCCATCTATTAGGGTGGCTAGCTAAATCCCTATTGCAGATGCTTGCTCAGGGACATTTGTGTTTGTTCAACACCAACAGAACCACCCCTGTGGTTTATACTGCAACTATGCTCAGCAGACCTGGGAGAGAGAGTGTTATCGAGCATGATTAACAATCTGAACAAGGCCAGCACACTCAAACCCTCGGTCATGATGCCATCTATCCAATTTCACTCACAAAGCTTGGGTCAACCTGTGCTATAGTTTTCAGGCACTTTCCAAAGGTGCTGCATGCTGGGATTGCCCCCTCCATACCGATAACATTAGAAAGTCTCCTTCCAGACATGTGGTGTGGTGTGATTTGAACCCGGGTCTCATGGTCAGAAAGCGAATGTTCTAACTACTTGGCCACGTGCCCAACATTTTAAAAATATGTTGGTGCACATGTTGTCTGAAAAACAAACTTCAATAATTCGATTTTTGCTTTGAAAAATTTTTAATGATTAATTTAGACATCAAAACAAAGCTAGAGTTAAAGTTTTAGGTAGTTTCAACATGTTTTAGTAAAATTATTGGATTTATTATAAAAACTGCTTTTTGAACTTCTACAAAACCAGAAAAATCACTTTTTCCTTCAATAATAATGTAATAAATCAACACCTATAATAGAACAAACAACATACTTGTTTTATATCTAAATATAGTGACCCTTCTCAGTAACAGCCAGCAATCCATTGATTTTGTTAAAATGTTTACTGCAGCAGGTTCAATTTTCAACATGATTTTAATATTGCTTCCCATAGGTCTGCTCTGACATCATATGGTTTGCCACCTCCATATAATTTCATTTTCACAATTGACCATAGAGTTTCAATCAGATCAAGATCAAAACTTCATGTTGGTCACTTCATTATTTTCTCTCATGTAAACCTTTTATACTATAAAAAAAAGAAAAAAAAAGCATTGTTGTGCATAAATACACACTTTACTTTGAAACTATGAATCTGGGATTTGTACCAAAGAAAATCTTATCCGTGAAATTACAATAGTTAGTAGTGTTCAGTTTAACTCCATCATATTTCAATGGTTCAATAATGGTTTGGTCAATAATTCCATATCACACTGACACCTCTTTGCTGCTGCCTTTTACCACAGACACATTTGCATTGGGTATAATCCATCCTTTGGATCACCCATCAGGTCCATCGAGTGTCACCTGAGATTTACCCATGAAAATTACTTTAGAAAAATCAATTTTCATGTATTTTTTGGATCATTTTGATGCTTTAAATATTTTCTTTACCAATATGAGTTTGACAAGGAGATTTCTTGACGGAACCTAATTTGTGAAGTATTGTACATCTTTTTCCTTTTTGACTCAATTCTGTTCAAAGATCTAAGCACTGGTCAAAAATGGTTGTTTCACTATAAGTCACTTTATGTTCCTCTGTAAGACAAGTTCTTAAAGTTTTTTCCTTTGCTTCTAGTTCTCAAATTAGTTACATTTTCAACAGTCCTCTTTATCCTTCGATGATCTCTGCAAATCTCCTTTGATGATCTCCAATGTGGACATTCCCTCACTCAATATAACTTTGGTATTTTCCGTTTTTCAATATTTGTTAGATCATTTCTATTACCCAAGTTTAAACACATTATGGAAAAAAAAAAGAAAAAAGAATTTTTATTAGATTTCAGAGGCCTTAGACTAATATTAGTTTAATTTGCAAAATAACTTCAGTCAGTCCATTTTCATAAATTACAAATGATTGAAACAGAATAAGGTGGAATTTAAACTTGGCATGGCAATATTAAAATTGGCTAAAAATTTAGGTTTAGATTTTAGCAAGGGTGGAAATAGATTAGTTTAAATTTGAGAAATATAGGTTCTGGTCTTTTGAAGTTATTGAAGTTTATGTTATTTATATAGCTTCAGATGTGAGGTCTGTTAAACCAATGAAAAACAAACACAAAAAAAAACAAAAACAAATGAGAATTCTTTCCCCCTTAATATTTCCTTTTCTAATGAAGCTTTAATAAAAGTGAAACATGTTAATCTATAAACATTTTATATTTGTTCCTCATCCTATCATTTTATTGGATTAGGATCTACATTTGATCCCAATTCATATATACAGAAGGACTCTCTCATTGAAAATTCAGTTTAGATCTGAACCATTATACTATCCACACAGATGATTTGATTATAATGGTGAAGGCTTGCATAGAAGCAGCCACATGTTTTGGAAGAAATAAAAAGAACTTATGCACAGACTGCCACCAAGTCCCCAAACAGCTCCTCTCAGAATCAAATTCTGAGTCTAGACTGCTTGTCATCCAAGGCAAGAGAGCCCAATTTGCCCTATTATTAACCCATAATGGGAGAAAGATCAAGCCATACCTTTTTCAAGGGCATTAGTGTTAAGTGAATGAAAGAGTATAAGATGAAATTTGAACTTGGCACAGCAATTTCTCTTTCTCTGCAGATAACTGTCATAATGTATGAATGGATACATACATACATGGTGGTTGCCAACTTGTGTCCGAGTATGGCCATTACTACTATCATTTTGGAGAAAATCTACAGCAAGGGATCTACATATTCTGGCACAAACAGGGAACTTAAGAGATCCAACAGTGGGTGGTATATTATCATGCAATTTACATACATACATACATACATGCAAACATAGACAATAGCTATTTAACAAGAAACATTAAGATATTTGACCAGATTAAATTGACATTTTGGTATAGATTTGCAAGGAACACCTAACAATTAAAAAGAATAATTTGTTTTTGTTTTTTACACTTTATTATTTTTTTAAACTGTCAACTCCTTCAGCTTAGCAAACACTATTAGTTGAATATAGTCACAGAGAAATAATATTAAATAAACTCACATCTTCATTATCACAATGAAGGGATCGGGCCGATACATTTGATCCAGACCGTTTGTGGCCTGTTGGGAGCTGCAAACTACTTGCACCCTGTGAAAAGATAAAAGCAAACATGTAAAAACCTTACAAATAAGCATGACAAAGTTATTCTAAAAATCACATTTATACATTATATATACATGTGTATGTGTGTGTGTTATGGATTAATTTTGCTAATGAGAAGTTTGTTTTTTATGAATTCAGCAGGATATGTGGAATAACTCTCAGGCCTATGTGTAACTTTTTTTCTTTTTTTTTATAAATCATTCTTGTTTCTTTATTTGTATATCAGACTATAGAGAAAAAGAGATGTGAGAGAGGAGGACCAGAAAGAGAAGAGGAGAGAGGGGAGAAGAGGAGAGAGGGGAGAAGAGGAGAGAGGGGAGAAGGGGAGAAGAGGAGAGAAGGGGAGAGAGGGGAGAAGGGGAGAAGAGGAGAGAGGGGAGAGAGGGGAGAGAGGGGGAGGGAGGGGAGAAGAGGAGAGAGGGGAGAAGGGGAGGGAGGGGAGAAGAGGAGAGAGGGGAGAAGAGGAGAGAGGGGAGAAGAGGAGAGAGGGGAGGGAGGGGAGAAGGGGAGGGAGGGGAGAGAGGGGAGAAGAGGAGAGAGGGGGAGGGAGGGGAGAAGAGGAGGGGAGAAGAGGAGAGAGGGGAGAAGAGGAGAGAGGGGAGAAGAGGAGAGAGGGGAGAAGGGGAGAGAGGGGAGAAGGGGAGAGAGGGGAGAAGGGGAGAGAGGGGAGAAGGGGAGGGAGGGGAGAAGAGGGGAGAAGAGGGGAGAAGAGGGGAGAAGGGGAGAGAGGGGAGAAGGGGAGGGAGGGGAGAAGGGGAGGGGAGAAGGGGAGGGAGGGGAGAAGGGGAGGGAGGGGAGAAGGGGAGGGGAGAAGAGGAGAGAGGGGAGAAGAGGAGAGAGGGGAGAAGAGGAGAGAGGGGAGAAGAGGAGAGAGGGGAGAAGGGGAGGGAGGGGAGAAGGGGAGGGAGGGGAGAAGGGGAGGGAGGGGAGAGGGAGAAGAGGAGAGAGGGGAGAAGAGGGGGTCGGGAAAGAAAGGGGCGCGAGGAGGGGGTCGGGAGGAGGGGAGAGAGAGTGGGGCGTGAGGAGAGGGGAGAGAGAGAAAAAGGGGGCATAAGGAGAGGGGGAGGAAGAGTCAGAGTCAGAGAGAGAAAGATATTAAAGTATTATTACTGGATGATAGAATATGAAAATTGACCCAGATTGTAGAAAGTCAAAAATCTATCTGTAATTAGAATGTAAAATCAGAATATAAACACAAAATAAAAAATTAGTGGCTTTGATGATCCTTCCCTCCCCATGAAAGGTACAGAGAAGTTCTCAGCCTAACCCATTCCCCATAATTTGAAAAAACCTAAAAATTGTTTACCTTTTAGAGGGCCAAGCTGAAGACTTTTCGAAATTATACATATACATATTTTTTTTTCTAGAGTGGTTTTATGGAAGAGAAAATTAAGAAATGTAACTATGAGGATCTGAATATGATACTTTGGGCAGATATCCCAGATAAGTAAAATATTACTTATGATGCTAGAGTGAGTAATTACATCTTCATAGAAATGTGCATTTCTAGAAATATCCATTTTGATGTGTTTAGCTTCAGTTATGTTCTTGGACCCCATTTGATTTGTGTTGGGTTGACTGATTGATGTACAATCAGTTGGATGTCACTTTACTGTGTGTTTACATCTAAAATATGCACAGAGGTGAAATGCATGCCCAGGCAGATTAAACAGGTAGGTAGTTAGGGATCATATTGGAATGAGTGCCAGATAATGAAGCTAATCTTAGAAATATTTTTGCGTTTAAAAACAAGGTATATGCATAAGAGCTTTTTAGAAGTGTGCATTTTTGTATGTGTTTCTACTGAAGCACACACATACGTTGATACGCATGCAAAAAGAGCAGTGTAAATGAACAGATTTTATGTATGTGTAAAGAAAGCAATTTTTGATGACAGAAAGTATGATAGAACATTGACTAATAAATAAAATATTAGTGTGGATCCAACAAAATAGGTTTATGCTGGTAGTAGGAAGAAAGGCATGAACCCGACTTTCCCAGTCATCTTCATATTGTTTTGCTAGCTGTTTGTTGTGATGGAGGAGCTTCATAGTACAAATCTCCAAGTATTTCTTAAAATTATCTGGCACATGTAATCATCTACATAACTTGATTGCTAAGCATTACCAATGACAAAGTGCTACACCAATTCTTCACCTTGATCTATCCCATAAACTACCAGGGTCATAGGTGTGCAGCATGGTGGCTTGCTTAACAAGAAACCGCCACTTGATCTGGTCATCAGCAAGCACCTTGGTTTTGGTCAAAACTTTTGCTGGTCTATTCAAGGACATTGTCTGACCATCTCTTTTTTAGGCATTCCCTTTCTTGTACCGTTCCTTGTAGAATGGTCTTGGAGAGGCTCCACAATCTAAATATGTAGCCATACCACCTCAGTTTCTTAATTTTGGTCAACATGTCAATGCCTATTCTACATAATTTCAATTATTAGACAGAAAATAAGTATGTATATATAACAGAATCTGTGCATCAAGATGTGTGTAGGAATTAAACATAGGAATAAGATTAAACATGAGAGCAAGATAAAAAGAGAGAGAGAGAGAGAGAGAGAGAGAGGAAGGGCGGCAGAGAGAGAGAGAGAGAGAGAGAGAAAGGGCGGCAGAGAGAGAGAGAGAGAGAGAGAGAGAGAAAGGGCGGCAGAGAGAGAGAGAGAGAGAGGAAGGGCGGCAGAGAGAGAGAGAGAGAGAGGAAGGGCGGCAGAGAGAGAGAGAGAGGAAGGGCGGCAGAGAGAGAGAGAGAGAGAGGAAGGGCGGCAGAGAGAGAGAGAGAGAGAGGAAGGGCGGCAGAGAGAGAGAGAGAGGAAGGGCGGCAGAGAGAGAGAGAGAGGAAGGGCGGCAGAGAGAGAGAGAGAGGAAGGGCGGCAGAGAGAGAGAGAGAGGAAGGGCGGCAGAGAGAGAGAGAGAGGAAGGGCGGCAGAGAGAGACAGAGAGAGGAAGGGCGGCAGAGAGAGAGAGAGAGAGGAAGGGCGGCAGAGAGAGAGAGAGAGGGAGGAAGGGCGGCAGAGAGAGAGAGAGAGGAAGGGCGGCAGAGAGAGAGAGAGAGAGGAAGGGCGGCAGAGAGAGAGAGAGGGAGGGCGGCAGAGAGAGAGAGAGAGAGGGAGGGCGGCAGAGAGAGAGGGAGGGCGGCAGAGAGAGAGGGAGGGCGGCAGAGAGAGAGGGAGGGAGGGCGGCAGAGAGAGAGAGGAAGGGCGGCAGAGAGAGAGAGGAAGGGCGGCAGAGAGAGAGAGGAAGGGCGGCAGAGAGAGAGAGGAAGGGCGGCAGAGAGAGAGAGGAAGGGCGGCAGAGAGAGAGAGGAAGGGCGGCAGAGAGAGAGAGGAAGGGCGGCAGAGAGAGAGAGGAAGGGCGGCAGAGAGAGAGAGAGAGAGAGGAAGGGCGGCAGAGAGAGAGAGAGAGAGAGAGGAAGGGCGGCAGAGAGAGAGAGAGAGAGAGAGGAAGGGCGGCAGAGAGAGAGAGAGAGAGAGGAAGGGCGGCAGAGAGAGAGAGAGAGAGAGGAAGGGCGGCAGAGAGAGAGAGAGAGAGAGAAGGAGGGCGGCAGAGAGAGAGAGAGAGAGAGAGAGAGGGAGGGCGGCAGAGAGAGAGAGAGAGGGAGGGCGGCAGAGAGAGAGGGAGGGCGGCAGAGAGAGAGGAAGGGCGGCAGAGAGAGAGGAAGGGCGGCAGAGAGAGAGGAAGGGCGGCAGAGAGAGAGGAAGGGCGGCAGAGAGAGAGGAAGGGCGGCAGAGAGAGAGGAAGGGCGGCAGAGAGAGAGGAAGGGCGGCAGAGAGAGAGAGAGAGAGGAAGGGCGGCAGAGAGAGAGAGAGAGGAAGGGCGGCAGAGAGAGAGAGAGAGGAAGGGCGGCAGAGAGAGAGAGAAGGAGGGCGGCAGAGAGAGAGAGGGGGAGAAAGGGCGGCAGAGAGAGAGAGAGGGGGGAGGAAGGGCGGCAGAGAGAGAGAGAGGGGGGAGAGGAAGGGCAGGAAGGAAGAGACCAGAAAATGTACATATGAAAATTTCTCACCTCAGCCAAAATATCCGTTCTGATGTTCAGTCAGACTTTGGAAAGTGACTTAGGCTGAGAACTTTTCCACTTTTCATATATTTGTCAATGTGTTTAAATAAAAAAATTGTGTGTGAATAAAGAATCCTTTATATGTTGACATACTCATGCAAGTATTTGTATGTGAAAGAAAATGACAGGAACTTGAAGAAACAAGGAATTAAGTAGCATGTGAAAATTTGTAGATATGTTCTAAACTCTGTGTGTGTGTGTGTGTGTGTGAGTGAGTGAGAGAGATATGCAATCACAAGTAGAGAGGGTGCATATTACAGGTTGGTATGTTTAACTGAAAATTGTATTGGTTAGGTTTTCTGACAGCATCTGATGATACAGAAATGAAAGAAAAAAAAAATTGATTGATTAGCATGAATTTGCCAATTTTATCTCAAGCTTGACATTTTCCCCATTTCTTTTCAAACTAAATGATTTATTTTTAGAAACAACTGTACTAAAATTTGACTAAATCCCAGTAACTCCACAAGTGACATTAATGTGGCTTAAGCAACGGGGAAAAAAATTATTAAACAAAAGGATTCTTTAAATACATTATTTTATACTGTATTCAAGACTTTTTATTGAAATGTCTTTTCTAGTAATCCAGGCATAAAGAATTGAAGTAACTTGCCTACTAATTCTTGAGCAAAACAATCAGAGCATTGGTAAAAATCCTACGTTGCGTGCTCTCTCACACATTTTTCAATGAATAATATATATTTTTATACTGGTCCTTTCCAGTTCTCTAATCAGTTTCTTGATGTTAAGATGAAATTCATTAAGGAAGCTGCCATTTTACATTTCTACCAATTTGTAGTCGGCTCCCTTATATTGAAATGCTTGCTGTGCAAAAAAAATTCCGTAACGACAATAGACAAATTTACAATTTTTCAATAATTACAAAGAGCATTTGTACATGTTTTTTTTCCTTAAAAAAAAAAAAAAAAAAAAAAATCACTATCACAAGGGCATGCAGATTTCATCACAGCTACAATAAGTTTGTCTTTGTAAATTAACCCTGAAAATGACCTTGGAAAAGATCAAAAGTACTTGGGTTAGAAAAAACTACAGCAACTTCCTTGATGAATTTCATCTTAACATCAAGAAACTGATTAGACAACTGGAAAGGATAAGTATAAAAATAAGTAGACACAATATGTCTATTTTATTCAATGAAACAAATTTGAATGAAGATATGCTGCCTATATTTATATAATTTACTATCATGTATAACATTTTTAATTAGTATTTTTAAATCCTGTTATTAAGATTATTATTGTCCACTTCAGTGGTAATGGATGCCTTAAATTGGAAATAAATTGACAGCAATTTTTTTCCACAGATTTTCCAAATGCTTTGGAATTGTCTTCGGTATCTGATAATGACTGGCATAACTGTCACCTTCGTGTCCCACAATTTCCTCAGATCTTTCCAGATCTACTTTTCTCAGCTTGAACAGTAAAATCTACTATCTGATGTATTTTTGTTTACAACTGCCATATACAGGCTTCTGGTCTGGTTTTGGTGTTCTCAAAGTCAGAGATGTCTTTTATTGTCATTTAAAAAAAAAAAACCAGTATCACTTCAAGCAAGGCAGTACAAACACTAGCACGCAAGGAGTTACATTCATACAGTCTAGGTACCATAATGAAGAGCTCATCCGAACAATTACTATGAAAGTACTTAAAAGTTACAGTGGGCAAGTGACTGAAGCCAAGCTGCCAGATCAGGACCAATAATATTGCTGATTCTTCTCTGGATCTGACCATACATGGCAGCAATATTCTAAGCATGGATAAATGGTAGAATTCAAGATAGATTCTGGAGAGAAAAATTGTTTTATCCAACACAGTGAACTTTCTTAGCAGCTGATCTAGTGATGGATTCAATGTAGTCTTTCCACCTCATGTCAGACGAGAAAGTTAGCCCAAGGCAGCGCAATGAGTCACTTTTTGGAGGATAGCATCAGCCATGTTGATAGAAGACAGAGAGAGGTCTCTCAAATGATTAATGCAGAGAAATTTAGTTTTGGAAGCGTTAAAGTTGACAAGCCATCTTTTGCCCCAGTTAATGACAGTTTTGAGGCCGTTTTGGACATCAGCTGCCATTTTGACCTTGTCAGACTGATGAGCCTTACTATCGAAGCAGGAGTAAATGGTAGTGTTGTCAGTGTAGATGCCAAGTTGAGAGCTGATGTCATCAGGAAGGTTGGTAATGAAGATTAAAAACAGTGTAGGACCAAGGACGTATCCCTGGGGAGGGGGGGCAGTTTGAAAGGATATGGATGAGTGGCCATTCAGAACAACTTTCATGCTTTGTGGGGATCAAGGTTAGAGATGATAGCAGAAACCATAGAAGGGGTTATATGTATATCACTCAGCAGAGAATCAGTTCTGAGGGGGAAGTTAGGTAGAGATACTCAAGATGAGTCAAGAGTAGAGTCTGAGGAGAATTTACGAAAAGCATTCAGTTTTATCAGCAGAAGATGATAACACCTCAAATCGATTGAAGAGGTGGGGGGGAATTGAGACCCTGCATTTTTTTAGTACCCTATTAGAGAGCTGCCAGTAATCACAAGAGCCAAAGTTTTTAGAGGCTATGCAGTGCTTCATTCTCTTAGCAAACAGGGACTTAGATTCTTTGAGGACTCACTTACATTTGACTAAATAGTAGATAAGAGGCACCTGTTATGATGAGCACTGTCATGCCGGTATAGCCAGAAATAGTGGTTCCTGTGTGCTATGGCAGCTGGGGAGGATTGCAGTTTCACCTGATATTTCTGAGAAGGGATGAAAGTATTCATGTTGGCTTTGACTCAAGAGGAAACTTCAGTTATGCAATTTTCAATTGGGAAGTTGAAGATTTCAAGTCCAAGAGGCGTCACAAAGAAAATTCTGGAATGAGTCCCAATCAGCAGGCTCATACCGGGAAAAAGTATTATGGATAGCGGGTTCCTGTTTAATGGATGGTTGGGAGGAGATATCAATAGCTACCACAGAGTGGTCCGAGTTATCAAGAAGACAGTATTGTGAAGTATGGCAAGAATAGGGAGAGGCGGTAAGAAATAGATCCATTAGATAAGCATGTTGAATAGGGAAACAAGTAGGGAAGTCCACAACTTGAGTTAGGGATTGGGCAATGGAAAAATTTAATGTCTGTATACTGGCAACATCAGTATCTTTAGAATGTTTCAGCCACATGTTGTAGTGTGCATTAAAGTCACCAAAGACAAAGATGTTCGCAGATGGATGGAGAGAAGGTGTCTTTTTTATCCTGTCAACTGTTGCTTCTAATATACTGCAATCTTGGGAAGAGGGGGAGCAATAAAGGGAAAACAGATGGCTGACAGAGTTTAGTAGCAAAAGATGGAAGCACATGAAAGAGTAGTCAGTAGCCTCGAGAGACAATTTCCTGGTCATTGGAAGATTATCCTGGATGTAAACACCAAGGCCATGCATGTGAATGCTGGAATCTTTTCAGCAAAGGGGAAAATATCCTGGAAAATTCAAGTTGGCTTCACAGAGGGCAAAGACATGTGGTGACTTTTCCAGGAGAAAAGATTCTATACTGCAGAAAGAAAGATAACACAAATATTGGAGAAAGAAAGATTGAGGTGTGTGTGTGTGTGGGGGGGTGTTAAGCTGATTTAGTTTTATTTCTTTTTGTTGTGATTTCCATGAGATATGTTTTGAGGAGAGAGAAAAAACAAAAAGACCACCATAATTGTTGCAATCTGTCATCAATGGCAATACAAACCAGCCAGTGTGTAGCTGAGAGCAGAGCATAATGGAAATACATATCAGGACACCTACCTATTTGTGACATGGTACTACAGATACCTTGATATGACGTGACTGTTAATTGCTGCTGCTCTCTAAGCACTAGCAAAGAGTTCAGGCTCCTAACGACCAGTCTGGTACCCTCATAATGGAAAGTCATAGCTATTGGTTAGTCTGATCACCAACGATTTAAGACAGTTAAATCATTGTGGCTCTGGTAAGAGAGAAAACTGGTAAATCATATCCCAAACAGGGAACAAGGGATGGACCTCTACTCCTGTTCAATAGACATGGATGGTGTGCGGACCGGACAATAAGTGAACCTATCTACTCCGATTAACCTGTTAAAAAAATTGCTCTTTGCAGACATGTCATTATGGCCAAAATACAGTCACATGCACAATTCCCAGTGCTCCCCCCACCTCACTTTAAGTCATGCCTCATTATTATTATTGGGTATTATTAATTATTCATCAAAAAAATTTTTTTTTTTTTTACAATTCAATCTTGTGATTTCAGACGAAGCAATAACAGATGGAGCGGCAAGGAATATAAATTTTACATTTGGCGCCAAATTAGGAAATGAATTGCAAAATTTTAGCAGAAAAAAATTGTAATCTTTCAGTTTAGAAAATCGGAAAGGAGTTTGAATCAAATCATTGCTGAAGATCTGAGGATTGTGATAGAAATGATAAAAGAAGAGAAAAAAAAATACCTTACTCAGAAAAATTTTTGTCAACTTCACAATATGTTCCTATATAGGATTGAATATCTCATTTGAGTTGGCACAATTCTTGCAATCCTGCGGAATGCTAGTCAAGAAATGATTACTCTCACTTGGACCCATGGGGGAGAAAGTCTGAGGTCATAGAAGACCAAAACTTCTATAACCCCAAAATAGAAATTACTGAGGAAGCATTCTGGTGTGCAATATATGTAGACACTTGAAATGGTGCATTTATGGTGGAGTTGTACAATGGGCTCTGTGACCAGAAATAATAATCTCCCAGTTTTTTTCATATTTCTATAGATTAAGCACTCCAGATCATAGATATAATGCAAAATAAAAGCTAATGGTGGGAGGTACTTTGCCATGTAAATTCATTATAAATTGACCCCCCCCTACAAAAGTCAAAATAAATATGCTCATATGACATGTCAAAAAATAATTTTAAAATTTTGTAATTTGTAATGTATAATTAATAGCAATATAGGAAAAAAAAGAGAAAGGAAAAAAAAGAGAAAGGAAAAAAAAGAGAAAGGAAAAAAAAGAGAAAGGAAAAAAAAGAGAAAGGAAAAAAAAGAGAAAGGAAAAAAAAGAGAAAGGAAAAAAAAGAGAAAGGAAAAAAAAGAGAAAGGAAAAAAAAGAGAAAGGAAAAAAAAGAGAAAGGAAAAAAAAGAGAAAGGAAAAAAAAGAGAAAGGAAAAAAAAGAGAAAGGAAAAAAAAGAGAAAGGAAAAAAAAGAGAAAGGAAAAAAAAGAGAAAGGAAAAAAAAGAGAAAGGAAAAAAAAGAGAAAGGAAAAAAAAGAGAAAGGAAAAAAAAGAGAAAGGAAAAAAAAGAGAAAGGAAAAAAAAGAGAAAGGAAAAAAAAGAGAAAGGAAAAAAAAGAGAAAGGAAAAAAAAGAGAAAGGAAAAAAAAGAGAAAGGAAAAAAAAGAGAAAGGAAAAAAAAGAGAAAGGAAAAAAAAGAGAAAGGAAAAAAAAGAGAAAGGAAAAAAAAGAGAAAGGAAAAAAAAGAGAAAGGAAAAAAAAGAGAAAGGAAAAAAAAGAGAAAGGAAAAAAAAGAGAAAGGAAAAAAAAGAGAAAGGAAAAAAAAGAGAAAGGAAAAAAAAGAGAAAGGAAAAAAAAGAGAAAGGAAAAAAAAGAGAAAGGAAAAAAAAGAGAAAGGAAAAAAAAGAGAAAGGAAAAAAAAGAGAAAGGAAAAAAAAGAGAAAGGAAAAAAAAGAGAAAGGAAAAAAAAGAGAAAGGAAAAAAAAGAGAAAGGAAAAAAAAGAGAAAGGAAAAAAAAGAGAAAGGAAAAAAAAGAGAAAGGAAAAAAAAGAGAAAGGAAAAAAAAGAGAAAGGAAAAAAAAGAGAAAGGAAAAAAAAGAGAAAGGAAAAAAAAGAGAAAGGAAAAAAAAGAGAAAGGAAAAAAAAGAGAAAGGAAAAAAAAGAGAAAGGAAAAAAAAGAGAAAGGAAAAAAAAGAGAAAGGAAAAAAAGAGAAAGGAAAAAAAGAGAAAGGAAAAAAAGAGAAAGGAAAAAAAAGAGAAAGGAAAAAAAAGAGAAAGGAAAAAAAAGAGAAAGGAAAAAAAAGAGAAAGGAAAAAAAAGAGAAAGGAAAAAAAGAGAAAGGAAAAAAAGAGAAAGGAAAAAAAGAGAAAGGAAAAAAAAGAGAAAGGAAAAAAAAGAGAAAGGAAAAAAAAGAGAAAGGAAAAAAAAGAGAAAGGAAAAAAAAGAGAAAGGAAAAAAAAGAGAAAGGAAAAAAAAGAGAAAGGAAAAAAAAGAGAAAGGAAAAAAAGAGAAAGGAAAAAAAGAGAAAGGAAAAAAAGAGAAAGGAAAAAAAGAGAAAGGAAAAAAAAGAGGAAAGGAAAAAAAAGGAAAGGAAAAAAGGAAAAGGAAAGAAAAAAGGAAAAGGAAAGAAAAAAGGAAAAGGAAAGAAAAAGGAAAGAAAAAAGGAAAAAAAGAGAAAAAGGAAAGAAAAAAGGAAAAAAGAAAAAAGGAATAAAAAATGTATTTATTCAACTAAAATCAGCTTACAGTCGCGTCATGTTGAAACACTGGTTCTTATACGATCACTGAAATTAACTTCAAGCCTGGCCCGTACCTAAATGGGTGATAACTTGGGAACACCAAGTTCTGTAAGCTTGGATTTGCAGGTGGTGTAGTGGATAATGGTTCAGAATTGTTAAGTGGAGAGCAGAGTTCCAATTCCCATTGTGTTTGTTATATCCACTTATGTGCAAACACTGTTGGGAAAAGTAGGACAACATCTCTTCTCCCAGCCCCGAGTTAATTAGTAAGACTTTTATGATTAAACCATTATTATCTATAAAAAAAAATCCAAAAAAAATCCTTAAATCTAAAAATATTTTCTGGCCTTAAATAAACTGTAATTGTTTGATAAGCCGTAGAAAATGAATCAATTCAATCCTCTCCTACAGATTAACATTTTCTCAAAAAGTTTCTTACAGACAAAAACTTTTCTAATAAAAGATCAATTTGAAGAAGCCAATCAATGAAATTAGCAGCATTTTTTAATGAAGAATTCTTCAGGCAGAGATAGTTGATTATTTACTATCAAGATGCAGAAAATGTATAGAGGCTTAGAAATTGAATAATGCTCTCTCTATTCCATAATACTTGTTACATCAGAAGACACTTTTTTCTTTTTTTTTAATAAAATCTAAGTATTATGAGATAGAGGTATTTTTAAGGATTGTTTCTCAATCTGCTTTGCAAAAATAAATTGACATTTTTTATAATCTGATCTCATTCAAATCAATTTTCAAAGTCCTACAAGGTTAAGTCCAAAAAGTTTAGTTTGCTACATTGTTATTCATATTCTCCAAGATGAGCAGAATAGTTCATTATAATATTGATTAATTTGTAATTCAAGGTGCTCAACTTCCAAGGGATCAAGCTATGTTCCAAGGGAAATAAATCAAAGGTACTTTCTGGGTGCACATATTTAAAAGAAGACAGAGTGTGTGTGTGTGTGTGTGTGTGTGTGTGTGTGTGTGTGTGTGTGTGTGTGTGTGTGAGAGAGAGAGAGAGGAGAGAGGGTGTTGTGGAGAAAGAGGCAGGTAGGTAGATGGTTGAATAAGTATGCCAACATGTGCTCAGAAAGGTAAATAAATATAGCCAGTAGCCACAGCTAAATATAAAAGAATACACCCCCCCCCACACACACACACAAACACACAAGTACTTCTCTCATCCTTACCCTCTGTTACTAACATCTTTCTTTCTCATATATACAATACAGAACCACATGCTCAACTGCCTGATTTCTACCTCTAATTAGGATGCATTTTTTGTATTCAGGTTACTAAATAAGAAATGTGACAACTCAGGAGGAGAATCCTATTTCAAAACAGCAGTGAGGAAACAGATGAAGGAGAAGACAAGCAAAGAGATAAAGATTAAAGCACGGTAAATATGTCTGTAGACAAAATTTATAAAAAGCAATATATCTACATGCAATTCACACACACAATCTATTTTTCAATTTATGTACATACATTCAAAGAATTTATATATATAAATAAATTTACAAATGATTTAGACATACAAGGTTTATCCAAAAAAATATCCAAGCCCTTTGAGTTTCAAGAACAAATTGCACAACCTTGATGCAACTTTGCAACCCATCAGAGAGGACCTTACTGGACATACCAGATGAGAGACACTCCCCTGAGGTTATTCAGTCAGCACTGATATACAATTATTTTGAATATATAGATAACCAGTTGCACAGCCTTGATGCAACTTAGCAACAAATGTGTGTAACCATTACTCACAATGACCAAGTGAGTAGCCATGTCTTGGTTACTTTTTGGGGGACGGGGGGGGGGACATATCAGCCAATCCTTACAGTTCAGGGTTGGCTTCTTGCAACTTCTAACTTTTCCCAAATGCAACAAAGCAGCTGATGGCTTTGTGAACTATTTTGGTTAGTGAAAGGAATGCTGGGATAAGTATATAAAGATCCCCAGTGATCTAAGATGTCACTGATCTGAGTAGACTGTTTTTTATTAAAAATTAAATGGCTGAACTATTTCTGGTCAGACATTGAAAGTAGTTACCTAAGAATGGACATTAAGTCTCATCTCTATCTTATTGGCTTATGTATAGCTTAAGAGGTTTGTGGATGTGTGATTGGAAGCATATTAACATTAATTTGACTTTAACAAACTATAATTTCCTTTATAGAGATTAAGAAGCATAATGGATGATTACAAAGTTACCGTTTCATGTCTATCTTCTAAATAAATAGCAAGTTCTGTCTGTCAGTCCGTGTATCTGAAACTCTTCTAACTCTACATAGACATATTATACCTTTTTCAGAATCAGGATGATCCCAGGATTGAAAATCTGTCCTTCATCCAGCATTGGGATTTGTGTGCAGATGAGGAGGGAACAGTAAAAATTTCAAATTTTAAAATAACTGAAAAAAAATTGGTGATTTTAAAATTTTTTTTAATTTATACTGAGTTTAAAGTAAAGCAAAAACTTTGTGAAATTAGAATTTTTTTGTTTTAAATTCAGTTTAAAATATCTCAAACTCTGTGAATTGAGGAAATCAATTTGATTTCTTCAAAATGCCAAAGAATCAGAGATAAAGTGAGAGGTTTCATGATGTGAAGTTCTGCAGAGTTTGTGATTTGAAGGACTCAACTCAAACCATTGAATTGTAATTTTGGCCCAAATTGGTCTTTTGACTGGAAAAGGACTTATAGCCGGAATCAGAGTTAAAGTGAGGTTTTGAAGTTCCATGGAGTGAATTGAGAAATTCAAAAGTTATTTCTTCAAAATTATCATTGCTGCTTTCTGAGCTGGACCAGAGGTCACTTTAGTTTTTGTTTGGCACGGGGGTTCAGGGTGGACCTGGAAAAAACAGCAATTAAGAGGTGGCTTCATGCCCCTCAAAACCTCCAATCTCCCACAATTTTGAAAAAATAAATGACTTTGAAGACTACTGTATTCAACAGCAGATAAGACAAACTTGTTTCCTGTAATATTAGAACTTTATAAATTTGTAATCTTTTATTGACTTTGCTAAAGAAAATTTTAGAGACTTGACTGAAAGGGACAAATATCCGTCAAAGCTGCACTAGAAATTTCAAGATGGAAAATCTTTTATGTGCCATGTCCTTTCAGGAAGAGGACAATTAGATCTTTAATATCTTTCATTGTCCTTGTTTTGTCATCCAGTCACAGAAACCCATCAAGTAGGTTAATCACTGTTTCCTCCCTTGCCTTCAGTATGTTTTGTGAGTTTTAAATTCTCTAAGCCCTCTTTCCTCATTATGCATCTTAGAAATTTCTTTCTGATTGTAACTAACAGTTTCTTTGTAATTTCCATTTTCCTTAAAACTTCCTCATTGCTACCATGCCTTATCTATGGTATCCTTAGCACTCATTAGCAGAACTATAGAGATAGGTATGTACATCAAATTCATAAAAGAGGTGTTTTGAAATGTGTCAAATAGTGAATGTAAATGAAGGTCTATTAATATTTAATCTATCATCCAACATATGGACATGTGGCCAAGTGGTTAGAATGTTTGCATTATGACCACAAGACCTGGGTTCGAATCTCACCATGGTTGATTTGTCAGGAAGGAGACTTCCTGATATCATCGAACTGGAGGGGGTCAATCCCAGCGTGCAGCACCTTTGGAAAGTGTTTGAAAACCATACTATGGGTTGACCCAAGCCTTATGAGTGAAATTGCATAGATGGAACTCTTGGGGGCCGTCATTAGCTGTGCTAGCACTAAGTCACAGGTCATTGTGGCTGAGGGCATGAGCGTGCTGGCCTTGTTCAAATTGTTGATCACGCTGGATAACACGCTCTCTCCCAGAATCTGTAATTAAGGTCTGCTCAACATAGTTGCAGTATAAACCACAGGTGGGCATTGTGGGTCTTGAATAAACACAAATGTGCCTGAGCAAGCATCTGCAATAGGGATTGGCTAACCACACTAGTTGATGGGTATCCTTGAATATGAGTTGCCATTATCCAACAATATTTTCTAAATATTTCTGCGGAAATGAAGTAGGACAAGGAATTTATTAAACATTTTTTATTATATAAGCCAGCAAGAAAATGCTTGTTCATTTTTAGTCCTATCATATATTATTGTTAACATAAAAAAAAATCTTCCAAAATGTCAGTATTAATTGCTTCCTTGCTATCTCTCTACCTCATAAAAAAAGAAAGAATAATTCAATACATACAAGATGTTTAAACAAATCCATCACACCGAAATAAATACACATTAGGTTTTGCTTAGACTGGAACAAGGCCACAGAAAGGAGAGGAAGATAGTAGTCTTAAATCATGATCATTAGTCTCATGCCCAGTTGAGGTCATAATGGTTAATGTGCAGCTGAGGCACTGGACCAGGTCACATGTCTTGGTTGTGTGCCAATGTCTGGCTGTGAATGATTATCCAGTCCAATCAGTGATGCTATCAGCACATTTTTCCTCCATCTGAACCTTTTACACAAGGTGGTACCTTTTAGGATGGCAGTGAAAAGATTGTTGGCTCTTCTTGTAAGTCCATACCATTTCAACTTTCTCTTCTTGACAGCACTTATGAGGTCTTTTAATGGGCCTGTCTCATGATAATGGCTTATTACTCTGTTTTATTTGTGATATGGTCTACATAGGTGATGCCTAGAATGGTTCTGTAGCATCTCATTTCTAATGCTTGGATTCTTTCCAATGAGCCTGTTCCATGTTTTTCCATGTTTTTTCACTTTGTTATATGTGATGTGGTCTCCGAGGTAGATGCCGAGAATAGATCTGTAACACCTCATTTCTAATGCTTAGATTCTTTGCTGTCATTCTGCTGTTAATCTCAAAGATTCACAGGCATACAGAAAGAACAAGTGCTCAAATGTTAAATTTTAAAAATAACATTTAGAAAGTTAACTAAAGATATGAAAAGAGGATAATAATCATAAATATCCTGGCCAATCATATTTAATAAAGTGTCTAAAAAAATCTTTTTATTTTGGATAGCTCATCCAATACAAGGCCAAAAGGTTGCTCAAGGTAGAGGGTTACCAATAGAGATTGTAAGGGAGGGGGGAAGTGAGAGTGTTATAAGGATGAATGCGATAGATAGCAGTTAACACTGGACTAAAAGAGACCAAGATTATATTTTTCAGGGAAGCATTATCTTGGGATTTTGTACCTGAAAGTAATAGTCCTGGCAAAGAAGACATTTGAGTGAAGCTTGCTTTTTATCAAAGGAACACAAACGGAATAGGAATGGTTTGCCTCTGAATATGGAATGGTGGATCCTAGCTGTGATGGTCCAAGCTAGTGGCATGAAGAAATGTAACTCTTTCAAACATCTGCCATAGTAATAGTGATATAGTAGTGAAAGGTTGGTGAGGTTTCATTTGTGGGATAAGTGTTGCAGAATGGAAAAATAATCCATCACCCAAAAGTCCGTGTAAGCGTTTTTGAACTGTCATGGCAGGTCAGTGAGGATTGACCAGACCCAGTCCAGATATGGCAGCAGTATTCCATTCTTGGTCTGATCTGACTCTAATGATAGAACATGGCAGTAAGAGTTAGGTATCTTCTAAAGTGATACAATTAACTGACCATTCTTCCAGCATCTTTTGTGATGACAAGTCATGAGTGAGCTTTAGCCCCAGTCAGTATTCAAATCAAGGAGTCGCTTATAACCACTTATCAGGACTGGTGCACAGGTTTAGAGTCTGCTCAGTAGTGACAAAATATTACAAGATTAGTTTTGGACTTATGGACAGATTATCAGCCAGTCCCCCCCCCCCATTGAGCTGCGCTTAGTCAGAGCAGAGATCAGCTGACAGACACAGGTCAAGATATTTGGAGGTGCACCCATACATTGTGGTATCATCTGCATACATATTTACTAAGGATCTGACAGTGTTCTTGTGCTGATCATGGATACAAATCAGAAAGAGGGTAGGACCAAGGAGAGAGCTTTTGGTGATGCCAGCATTGATCTCATGTACTTCAGAGGACTGGCCATTAATAACATCCTTCATAGACCTACCTGACAGAAAAGACTTGTTAACTGAGCGGCTAGAAACTAGATATTTGTATTATTAACCGTGTACACTGTTGTTGAGAAAGCTAACTTTTTTTTTTGGCTGAGAGAACATTACTTATGTCTCTGGTCTGTCATTTGCTGTTCCCACATATCTCCACATTGCTTTTTATAGTTCCTCCTTGTAAGATGCTCTTCAGATGATGTAGGAAAAAATAAACACTAATATCTATAATTAGTCTAACAGCTTTCACCACTGAATTGCAGAGACCTAAATCTTAGCTGTCCTCATTAGCTTCCAAATCACTCACTTTGCCACTTCTTTACAAAAACAAAGCATTTTTTGTGCCGACAACAATGAGGAAAGAAAAAAAAAAGAGCAAAGAACTTCACAATTTGTTGGAGACTTACAATTTATCTAAGTAGGTTTTAAAAAAATTTCTATAAAACAGTGTTCCTTCATATAATTTTATAATAATAATAATAATAATAATACTACAACTGAAAGATACATGAAAATTATAAGAATTTAACATTTTTCACGCTAGCAGAAATTCTGCTAAAAAGCACCCAATGTATAACTAGAGCTTTAATATTCAGTAAATAAAGAAAATTCCTGATAAGTTAGGAAATTCACGACCTTTTCTTGAATATATTTATGATATAAATTATTATTTAGCTCAAGATAACAACATTCCATTGTCGTGGTAACAATTTCAGTGTCAATAAACAAACACGACTTCATTGTGCTAATAAAAGTAAATCATTAGTAATTTAGGGGGATCAAGCTGCTAATACAGTCCTTATTTCTTTTATTTGAATATTTTAATTTTAATGGTTTGAAAACCAAAATTATTTCTTACATACAACAAAACAGTTAATTGCATAAATAAATAAAATCTTTGATTACTCATGCAGAAAATATGAGCAATGTAATTGCAAGATTACTTAAATATGGTCATCATTTTGACAGCGCAGATAAACTTATTTAAGAAAAATAAATCTTTACAAAGAAGTGCCCAACAGTTTGGGAACTTCATTTACAAAGTGATTTTATCAAAGATAGCAAAAATTTTAAAAGAATTTAAAAAAAAAAAAAAACAATTTCCTGGTGGAATGATTTTGATTCAAAGAACTATTTGTAAATTCTTTGATCACTCATTTGTTTAAATCTCTGACCAGATAAAGATCATTACTTAGAATGAATCAATTGATAGTCTGAGTGTGACAGAACGGTAGAATACAACACATAAAAGAACACCCTTCCACTTATTGCCATGGTAGTTTGCATTTGCAAAATGAGGACAGGCATTGAAATAAAACAAAATGACTGCCTATCTCAGAAAAGGTCTTTTCTGTTCTGGGTCATTCAAATGAACCAATTGCTCACTATCATATTTTTTAGGTTTGCGCAATTAGAATCCCACCAAATATAGAGAATCTTTTCTCCAGTAAATTTCATTTAAAGAGGCGTGTTGAAGACCATCAGAAATCAAGTGATAATTTTCTTAGATTTGGATTTACACAATAAATCTATATTTCATTGCTAAAAAGGACAAGTGAAAGACAAAAGGTTAAATATGGACTGATGTTTCTTTCTGTAAGTTCATAAGAAAACCCATTTCTATCTAAGGTTTTGAATTTTTCCTAAGGCTTGTAAATGATGTATTGCAGTAAAGAGCTGGGAAAATCCAAGAATACTTTTAAGATTTCCTTTTTTGTGCAATAGATGATGCTGGTAAAGTTTTTTTACTAACCTAATATAATCTCACTAAATATTTATCTACTAAAAAATGATATAAAATAAATCAAATTCTGAGGATCCTAGAGAAAAAAAAAAAAAAAATGCTGACCTTGTCAATCAACATGACTTTCACCTTGAACAGAAACCAATAACCTCCTCTAATATATTACAGTTTAAAACTCTCAACCAAAAGAGAAATTTAAGCTGTTCTTTTTTATGACATTTAGTTAATAAATCCTTAGTCATGACTTTTACATATGAACTATGTAATCAACTAATGTAACCATTTGCAATATATAAGGGAATAACAAATAAAGCTATTTTGAATGTGTTTATAGCGCTAATTTCTTTGAAATATCTAATATTTTGCATAAAACAAACTGATTACAGATAACTGACAATTATTTTTTACTGATAAAAGTTCAGAAAAATAAGCCATACTTCCAACCCAGTCATTTTAAATTTTCATTTATCATTAAACTTTGATGGCCAAAGATAATATTTATATTTGGCTGACAATGTGATGATTACCTGATGCCCTAAATAAAATAAGTATTTTATTACATAATAGAGAAGATATATAAAAATTAAAATAGGATATAAGAGTCATTTTAAGAGATTTTCTTAAAGAATAAATAATTGTCTTGACACAGGGAAAAAAAAAAAGAAGAAAAACACTGAATGAGGAAAAAAACAAAGCAAAACAAACAAAAAACAACCCCCCCCCCAAAAAAAAATTAAAATAAAAAAGCAAAAGATAAATGAAATGAAAAAAATATCTTATCCACTTTTTTTAACAATAAATAAACAGCTAGTTTCACTGTTCACAACAAGTATAATCATTTTTTTGTTTTTATATTAATCAAAAAAAAAAATCTATGCCTGTCACAGTATTTTTATCGTGCTAATCTTGCAAAGCTTGTTAGATTCAGACTTTCATATGGACACCAAGCCCAGCACCAAACTTGTTCAAAAATATCTAAATTGTCAACTGTATACAACTGCTTTCTCAGATGGATGGTTACAGATGGTTTTGAGTGAATGAAGTGCATTGGTCTCAGTGGGGACCATCCTTCTTCAAACCTTGTGGACTGGTGTTACAGAATCACAAACTAAGAACTGTACCAAATAGTGAAAACCAAATCATGTGAGGACCTTTAGCAGCAGCAACAACTAAAATGGATTGCACATCTAACTTGAAGAGTGAGAATAATGACAATCAAGATACTGATGTCCCACACTACTTCAAACAAAATGCAAGGAAGAAGTTTCAAACAATACTGGAAAGGGCAATAACAGCTTCTGGACAGGAGAAACCTATTTTTCTGAAAAACTATTTTAAGAGAAATATTTTATAAATTTCAAGTGACAGCAGCATTGGCAGATCGATCAATGAATGCTAAGTGTTTCCTTATAAGGAAACTGGTAATATAACCATTTTTCTTTATGTGCTGTATCTGTTTAGGACATCAATGATCATGGCTCTCCACAATTTCCTCTACTTTGTAGCTCTTAATGAATTTTGTTTGTTATTTTTCCATCCATTTACACAAGCTCACTTGGTAGGTTATGCGTTATTTTTCTTTGACACTCTTCTGTCTTATGAGTTTCAAACTTTCCAAGCCCAGTCAGTTATGTGCCATGCGTAATACACACTTAGGCGATCATGTATCTCTCGATATATGACTGACAAGACAGATTTTTTTCATGCAGTAGGTTGCCATTTCTTTCTGCAGTAGACCAGTTGTCTTCCAAGGCTATAGAACCCGGTCTGTCCTGCTATTTACCCATAGCTGGGGGGAGAAGAGGAGGAGGATTCATACCTTTCCCAAGTGTATTAGCACATAAGAGAATGTAATGGATTCAACTGTAATTTGAACTCGGCTCACATATTCCTCAATCCAACCTGCTATCCAGTACTCCATCGTGCCTCTGTTTCCAAGCCCTCTTTCCTCATTATGTGTCCTAGAAATTTCAACTATTCATTTCTGATGTTAAGTATAATTGTCCTTTTTGTTTACATTTTTCATAAAACTTTGTTATTGCTCAGATATCAGTCCATGGTATTCTCAGCATTCTTCTGTAGAACCACATCTGTTGCTTGAAGTCTCTTCTTCATCTGTGAGGAGATTATTCCTCATTCACTGCCATGTAGGAGGACTAATATTACATAACAGTTCAATATTCAATTTTTTGTTTTTAAACAAAATTTTCCTCTTAAATTTTTTTTTTTTTTAAGCATTTCACCCCAAGCAAGGCGGGAAGCCACTAGCACACAAGGGGTTACAGAGAGTTGGAATGAGAGCAAAGAGGAGTGATAGAGGAAAGGATGAAGAGAAGGATAGGGGATAGATCAAGGCATCTGGAGATGTCAATTGACATTACATTTGAATAGTTCAAGATTATAGCTATCAGGGAATCAAGAAATAAGGAGAGAGTTCCACAGTCAAGAAGTGCGAGACATGAAGCTATTGGAGTAGAAGAGACGGCTACATTTAACAGTTTCGACAGTGAAAGGGTGAGAGCGAGATGCCAGACTAGTTGAATGCTTAAATTCACAAAGTCTGTGAACCAACGAAAGCAGCTCATTGAAGCAGTTACCGTGAAAATATTTTGAAAAAAACAGAGGGATACTTTGCTTAGCTTTTGGAATACATCTTTTGCTATCCCAATGTGCCTTTGTATATCAGTGTTGCACTTTCTATCCTCTTAAAACACTTCCCAGATATTTAAATTGTTGTACTTGTTTGATTTTTGTATCTCCAATTTGCATGTTGGGTTGTTCCTGTTGCTGACAACCATACATTCTGTCTTCATGCAATTGATGTTTAGTTGCATTTCATTTCTGTAGAAGTTCTTGTTTCCTGTGTCTGCTATCAACACTGTTTCATGTGCTTATCTTATGTTGTTAAGATTGTGGCTGCCAATAATGAATCCTGGTAGGACTTCTAATTCTCTCAGAATTGGCTCAATGTATAGTTTCAATAAGTCTGGTGAGAAGTCACATCCTTGTCTCACATCCATTTTTATTTTTGTATATTTACTGAATTCATTTTCTTTCTGTATGTAGGTGATTTGTTGCCAGTATAACTTCTGCATTCTCTAATATCCTTCCCAACTTTTTCCTAACCTCATACTGAAGCCAAATATAGGTTTCGAAGTTCTTAATTTCTAGGTTTTAACTGAACCCAGCTTAGAACAAGTCTAACATCAGTGGAGAGGATATAGAAAGTTTTGGACTAAGAATAAACAAATTATTGTCTATGGTAAGCATCTTAAATGACCACTAGAATTGTCTATCACAATATTTCAAAGTTCATCACAACTAGTCTTGGGTATGACGGTAAACTACATCCAGCAGCATGGCCTTTGATGGGGAGATTGGAGCTTTTGAGGAGTGTGGAAACATCTCTTAATTGCTGTTGTTCCCAGGTCCACCCTGACCCAGTGTGGTAGCATCTGTTAGGGTCCCAGCTATGGGTAAATAGTGAACCCACAAACAAAAATGAAACGCTATGAAAGTATAAAAATACATTTTTATAGTAAAAATATCAGCAATATAATTTTTATATAAAAAATACCAACAATACCTATTTAATTAATATGAAAGAACGCTTCCATGACATTAATCTATATAATATCCTATAATTTCTTAACTCAAACTGTATTCCAAAATATAATTTCAACAAAATAACATAAAACACACATGTAATACTGTCCAGGCAAACATGTATATGCACAAAAGCTGAGTATCATCTACCATGTATTCAACTGTGAAAGCAGAATAACATATCATATTTTTATTACTTCAAAGCTCCCAAGAACACTAAATGACCCATAAGGAGTTGATATGCCGTTAAACAAAGAAATCAAAACATCTCATAACAGTCAGCCAGTTATGTACCATGTGTAATACATGCTTAGGCGATCATGTATCTTTCGATACATGACTGACAAGGCAGATTTTTTTCCCTGCAGTAGGTTACCATTTCTTTCTGCAATAGACCAGTGGATATCCAAGGCTATAGAACCCAGTTTGTCTTGCTATTTACCCATAGCTGGAGGGTGAAGAAGAGGATTCATACCTTTGCCAAGGGTATTAGCATGTAAGTAAATGTAATGGATTTGACTGGAATTTGAACTTGGCTCTCAGATTCCTCAATCCGAGCCACCATCCATTACTTCACCGTGCCTAAAAAGTCTGAATATGATAATTATGTTTAAAATTTAAGATACATTAAGAAAACAAATACAAGAAACAATTCATAATAGTAAAATTCTACTGATTCTAAATCTAAGTGATTAATAAAAACGTCTCATTTCCCAAATCTGAACAAAACAGAGGTCCTAATTAAAATTTGTTGGAAATAGAGTTACAAAAAAAAAAAAAATCAGTTTAACCAGTATCAAATTTAACATTTGTTAAATAATATTCAGTATTCCGGTAAATAATTGTCTAGAACAATACAGTCCTCAACTATTTAATCAATGAAGAAACAGTTTTGTGAAAGGAAAATACTTATTTTCAAGTTTTCAGAGATTGAGTGACAAATAAATGTTGACTTCTGAACTTAGTTATCTATAGGAATTTTAGATATGTCTAAGTAAAAATGACAGCACAGAAAGATAAAATATTTGACAGAAAAATAATAATTTTTGAACCTTATCAATTAAACTATCTTGAATTTTATTTAAGAGAAAATATAAGTCAGTGATCAAGTATTTATTTCCTTTACTCTGTAAACAAGATAACATCCATATTGGAATATTCTTTGTATCAATCTATTTTTAGGTCCTAATTTAAGCACAGTACTAGATTGGCAGTTAGGTCTCAACATTTTACAAATGACATTGCTAGATGAAACCTTAAGTTCTATATTAACAGTTTCTTCTCTCACAATTCTCACTTGTGAAATTCTCTTCCCACTTTATATATGGCGGTATTCCAAGTCTAATCCCAGTCATGGTAACCAGATTATAGTGATGTGGCCAGGACCATGGGCTGCTTGGTCTGGTAAGGATCGATCTTGGTATCGGAGAACAAGCCGCCAGCCGACACTAGTTGATTGTTGATGGTTGACACAGCAGCTGGTCTTTAAGTTGACCTCTTCAACTATGACCTCTCTTACCCACGTTGTAATTTTTGATCTTAAGAGAGTCGAGTCAAATTATCACTGGGGTATCTCAACCAGGCTAAACCAAGGAGTTGAACACGCGCTCACAAAATTGAAAAATAAAATGGACGACGCCCAAATAAATAAGTCACAATATGATGTTTATATCAAAATAAAAAAATATATTTACATCCCCCCCCCCCCAACCCGTTACTAATATTTTGGTGACGGAACAAAAATTTCAGGTAACTTCTTTAAGGGTGGCCCAACTCTCCAACTGGATTTATCTTCAAGTACTGTGGTTTGTACTTTCTAGAACGGCACAAGGTTTATCGTCGAAGTCTTTCTTCAGCGACAGATAATTATTATTATTATTTTCCTTAGGTTGGCAAAACAGCGTTATGGCAGAAATCTCTTAACTCCCCATCAGAACTTCACTCTGACTGCAACTGCAACTCTCCAACTACAACTAATTTTGGCCCCCATGAGCACTTGTATGTATGGTGTCCTTTCCAAGTGGTGTGGCACAGGTGAATAGGTGGGTTTTATGCAAATCTCCTAAAATTCAACCAGTTTCCTTCTTTCATTTTCTGTTTTACACTTCCAATTTTGGAAGAACTCCTCTTTCGGGAGGAGACATTATATGATGTCAGCCTTCCTGACGTCATCTTCTGCCTTTACAATTGCTCACAATTATGTTTTTTTTCTCAGGGAAATTTTGGCTGACAATTTTCTCAGCATGTATACTTTGGACACCTTTCAACAAATGACTAACCTCTGGCCCCTAAACCTGCACCTGTTCGAGGCAGCATCACATTGTGTAACTTTTCAACCCGTTCTCCATATCCTTGGAAAATAGAATCCCTTTCTGACAAAAAAAATAAAATAAAATCATCTTTTTAACCCTTTTCATCCTTATGCCATGTTAAATATTGTTACACATACTTTCCAGTTAACTTTGATCTTCAAAAATTTATATTCAATGTCAATCACCATCTTCTGTCTTCATAATTCCTGTTCTTTTATTGTCCTCTCTTCTTTATATGTTTCCTTCTTTCAAATTCAGCACATTAATGTCTTTTATATACTTTGCTTGGAGTGAAATGATAAAAAAAAGTTTGAGTAATAAATTTGCATTTTGTTTATCAACTTTATTCTTTAAAAAGTAAGGTACACTTACATTTTATTCAACTATATATATTCACAGTATTTACATTAGTCGGACTATTGTCCTCATCTTTGTCGCCATATTTGTCACAATGTTTCGGCCGTTGTACGCTCCGGCCTTCTTCAGGTGGTTGGAATTTCGAACCGAACCCTTTATTTCGATCACTGGGGTAGACTGTTCTAGTTCCACGAGTTGCGACAAAGATGAGGACAATAGTCCGACTAATGTAAATACTGTACATAATGCCTCATCTCAGAAATATAGACAGACTATATATATTCACCATATCTTTTGAGTAAAATTCCACAGGTTTTGATGTGAAATTATTTGATGGTTATCATTAAGTAAGTTTGCCTCATCACAGTATTGCAGCAATCGAAAAAGGTAATAATTCGTTGAGCATGTTCAGGTAAATATGGTGGGTGGGGTTGAAAAGACTAACCAAATGTAACAAGTTACCTTACTAACCATGAAAATATTAAATTTGTTCATAATCAACCGATGTACCCATATTAATGATGTTAATATTCTTGATTAAAAATGTGTATGTGGATGTTATGTCACATTCATCTAGACAATCAAGTTCCCAAAATAATATATAAAATAACAGCCTTAGTGAGGATTGATTCTTTTTTTTTTTTTTTTTTTTACGACTTATCAACCTTTTCCAGCCAGAAAATAGTTTTAGATTGTAAGAATTTTTGGTGATAATGATTTACTGATACAAGCCCTACTAATTAATCCATAGCTAGAGCAGAAATGGATTCATACCTTTCCCAAGGGTATTTGTTCATAAGTGAATATAACAAACAACTAAAATTGGAATTCAGCTCTCCGATTTCCAATTTCAAGCCCTTATTCATTACACCACCTGGTATTCTCAAGCGATCATCTATCAAGGTACTCACCAGGCTCAACATTGCTCAACTTTGGGGATATGGGAACCAATGTTTCAATGGGATATGGCTGTAGTCCCTATAAATCTCGGTGTCCTAGCCAAGGGGTTTGCACATGGACCTCAATTGGAGAGTAATAGTTTTGAATTCTTTATCACTATTTGTACATTCAATGTGCTACATACTTCATATTAAAAATGTTATTAAAACAGAGACATAAAAATTAGTCATGAGCATTAACAGCTTTGACTGTGCTCTTAAAAAAAAAAAAAATTTCCTTCTTCCGACTGGAATTGGTAAAATTACCACCATTACCAACAGGATGTAAAAATTAGCTATTTCTATACAGGAAATATTCAGCATTCATTAATCTAAAGTTAGTGTTATTGTTGGTTGAAATTTATAAAATATATTTTTATTAAAAAGATTTTTCAGGAAATTAAACTTATCAAGTCCACTAAATGTTATAGCTCTATCTAATATTAAAGCACTTTCCTACCAATCTGGATTTTTTTCAGGGTGGAAATGGAGGAGGATTTTTGAAAAGTTAACTTGATTATATCATTATTTTCTCTTCTAGTTACAGGTGTTACCCATTTTTGCTGTTGAGAAATGTTCAAGTACAGTGGATTTTCTTATTTAGTCTTTTGCTTGTGTTGTTGTAATGCTCATCTACAGAGTGACAGAGGAATATTTTTTTTTTTTTTATATAAGATTTGCAGGGTTAATTTATTTGAAAAATTTTAACCATTGATTTGAGAATATGGTTGTATAAAGATGACAGTTTAGATGTCTCTGAAGGAGTTGAACACCTTGCATAACATCCATATGAAAGTTTAAATCTAACAAAGCTATTTAAGAACACCATTTAGATTTCAAAATCAACATTTTGGTTTTGTAGCATTTTATGGTGCCAAGCAAAAATACCCCAAGCACAACCTGTGTTTAACTTCCTTATCTCCTGTACTAAATTTGTTATAACTGTGATCCAGACACCAAGGTATTTTAGGATATTTATTGAAATATATTCAATTTAAATATTTTCTAAATAATCTGCATTCCTGCAAAAAGGTATTTTGTTTAATGCTTGATTGTATTTTTTTTTAAATCATTTTCTCTTGTGCATATAAATCTTGCTTAAGGTATTGCTTGTTCGTAAATACTATGCCCATTATGGTTAATGTTATTGCTAAATTTAAAATCTCATATTGTCTTTTTAAATACTTAAATTTTTAGTTGTGGTCTGTTATATTCCATGCTAATAGGAATATATACTTGAAAAACATGGTGGATAAAATTAGTAAAGTTTCATTGTAAAAACCAATACAATAAGAATAAAGATAACAGTTATGCACAAGGTCATCGCAAGTCAATGCAGTAGTGAGTGCTACTATCGGAAGGTCGGTAGTTCTTGTGTAAGTCCGAGTCTTACTCAACAAATCCCAGTTAGATGGTATCTAGCATCTGCCCCATGCAGTCACATGTGGCACAAGGCCGAATTCAATGTGGGGTTTCCAAGGCCATATGCTCAGCCAAAAAATTCCCTGTAGACCCTGAATAAACGGGATATGGTCTGTCTACCTCCCTGGACAAGACTGCCCCTCAGCATAGCCTCGTCTGGGTTCCTCTCTGCCCAAAGGCAGAGAGTTCAACCAGCACAGCTGGAAAAGATTCCAGCTAGACTCTGTAGTCCATTGACTTACAGATACCTATAGTGTAGTCACTCATGTGGGGGGGGGGGTGACAGGTTATTCCATTACATCATGGTCATTGAAGTCAGAAGAAAAAATAATTCATGAAGTGTTATATTTAATACTGTTATTGGTCTTGCCTCTCTAGGTTGAGTTTAGACTTTAGTTTTGACTTTCCTGTAACCTAAAGTTACTTCACTTAATTCTCAGTGCCCCTCACCTTACTAGTCTTTCTTTATCTTATTGTTGAAATTGCTAGACATAACCATATGTTCTATTTTAATAGTTTCTTCTTTCACTGTTGGTCCCAATCCTACTTGAAATGACTGCAAAACACTCCCTCTCCATTTTATAGGCAGAAGCACCCAAATGCATGCTGGGATTTTTTCCTAGTCAATAAAACAGGCCAGTTCTTGGTTTTATATAACTCAGTCCTAGTCTGTCTTGAAGTCAGTATGCTATGTTCGCTTATCCAAAATCGCTCTTGTGTTTCAACACCAGTTCTTAATTTGTAAACTTTTTGCTATATTACTGTTGCTTTGCCTTATTACTGTTAATTTGCCTTGCATATATTGTTTACTTTCTTTATATTACATTTTGCCCTGTTCTTTTTTATTCTTGGTATTACAAACTTTGTCAATTCTGTCATTTATTTTACATTTAACCAGGGCTACACACTCTACACTCACACTTATTGACTGAAAAAACTCTTATGGCTTCCTGCTTTTCCATAAACTAAGATTTTCAAAATTTTAAATGTAACATCAATTGCCATCTTCTGTCTTTAAATCCTGTTTTTTTTTTTTATTGCCCTTTTTCCTCACTAATGTTTTCTCATTTTCTTTTACTCTCGTGCACCTCAGTAGCATTATTGCCTTGCTTGTTGGTGAAATGATTAGGAAAAAAAAATGTTATTTTAGTGGGAAGTGCATGAACCATACCTGTGGTTATTTAATACAACTAATTCCAGGTAAAATGCATTTTCTCACTGGACTTATTCAACCTATACAGTTAAGCAATTCTGAAAGAATTAGAAGTGCTACTAGGATTCATTATTTGTAACCATGATCTTAACATAAGATATGCAGATGACACAGTATTGATAGCAGATATAGAAAGGAAACAAGGACTCCTACAGTAGGTAATGAAGGAAAACAAGAAGAAAAGATGAAATATCAATTGCATGAAGATAGAATGCATGGTTGTCAGCAAAAGGAACAGCCCAACATGCACAAAAGACTTATGTTATAACTGTTAATAGCATTAAATTAAAACAATATTAATAAAGTATTCTTAAACAGGTTTCACTGCACTATTCTTAAACACAATCTCAATTGTTACAAGTTACTTTACAGCCCACATAGTAATATTAATGGCTATTTGGATGGAAATCTATCAAAGACTTTCAATAGTAATAATAATATTAGTCATTTCCTTATTAGAACACATTTGGCATTCATTAACCAACCAGCCAATGCTACTTTCAGTTGAAAATTTATAAAAATTTTCTTTTAAATTGATTTTTAAGAAAACAGGTTTCTCAAGTTCACTGTTATTGCTCTTTCCAGTATTGGTGAGGTTTTTCTTCCTAATTTTTTGTTTGAAGGAGTGTGGAATGTCAACATTATTTTCTTTGAGCTATATGTGAATGTCCTAAAGTGATGTGATTTCTGTTATCTGGTAAAATTCTTTGTGATTCCTTAGCACCAGTCCACAAGGGTTGAAGAAGGATGGTCCTTGCTAAGACCTACAGGTTTCATTCACTCAAAACCACTTTTAATTATTTATCTGAAAAAGTGGTTATATATATGTTGTAACCTAGGGAAGGTTACTGAATAGAATAAACACACAAAGGTTGGTAATGAACGATAATACTTAGGACAAGAACAACACATACAAGATTTGTCAGCGGCGCGTAGAAGTAGTAGTCAACTGCTAGAAGTGAGTCAAGTGAATTCCACAATGAATCTTCAACTGCAGGATATCTACCAACCACCCCACACGATCAGATGTGGCACAAGGCCGAATTTAATGTGGAATATCTGAGCTCGTACGCTCAGCTAAAATTTCCCTGTAGACCTTGTTTCAAGCTGTTTCCCCGAGACAAGACTCTGCCCTACGACACAGTCTTATCTGGGGATCCTCTCTGCCCAGAGGCAGAGAGTTTGACCAGCATAGCTGGAGATGAATCTCCAACTGCAAGCCCACAGAGTATTTACTACCGTGTTTATGTGAATGGGGACATAAACATTATCATCCGTAGATATGCTACAAATTTGGCAGTTTAGATATTTCTGAAGGAGATGGTGTCATGCATGGCATATGAATGTCAGATCTGACAAAGTTATTTAAAAACATGACTTAAGCTTTTAAATAAATGCTTTAGTTTTGTGGCAATTTGTGGTGTTGGGCAAACTACTATTAGCACAACCTATGTTTAATTTTCTTATCTTCTATACTAAATTCGTTCAAACTGATTCATATAGCAAGGTATTTGAAGTGTTTAGTACTTACTAATTCAACATCCTAAATTTTTATAATGGATTCAAGGTAGTTGCCATCACTGCTTTCATTCATACTTTCTGCTTTGGAAAGGTGTATCTTGAGTCTTATTTCTTGGAACACTTTGTAGAGGATGTTGATTTTTTTTTTGCTCAAGATCATTTTTATCCTAACTATAAATACATATGTCATTGGCATAACACTCCCCACCCACCCTCATCATCATTATGAGGTTTGGCTGAAAAGTTTATAGGCTGACCAAGATATATAGATTTTCCAATCACAGCTTAGATGTGGTACAAGGCCGAAAGTATGGGGCACCCAGTGAGGATCAAACTTACTACTCAGTCATAACTGATTTAACAAGACAAGCTTTCTAACCATTACACCACGTCGAGGTGTCCAGGCTGACCAAGATATAAATGTAAGTGGACACACCTATTAGTAGACTGAAAGACATGCAAGTGTACTAGAATACAACAGTTAGTCAGCCAGGTCTGATTGTTTAATTTTTTATTATATTTTTCCCCAAAAATATAATAAAGAAATTAAACAGATCTTGCCAATTCCTTTTATTCAAACATGTTTGGAGGAATACTTGCTATATATATATATATATATATATATATATATTTATTTTCGAAAATTATAACATAAAATCACTACAAAAATAGGCATTTTGTTTCAACACTTCTGGTGTCTTATCAAGTGATGGTATTGAATATAGAATGGTTCTACATTCAACACTATCACTTGATAATACACCAAACAAAATGCCTATTTTTGTAGTGATTTTATAAAATATTTATGTTATAATTTTCGAATAAATTATATTTGCTTTATTCTATATTGAGCACTCTTTTAAGAATAGTATTTTTTGGTTATTGAAATTTATTCCATATACACAAATTCTATACGTGGAGATATATATATGTGTGTGTGTGTGTGTTAATATCTGCACATGAGAACATACCTGTTGAAAACTAGCAAGAAGTTCATGTAGTATGACTTAAAATGAAAAGGTTTTTTCTTTCTTACTTACCCCATTAAATTCACTGTTATCTGAGAGGGAAAACAAAGATCCATTGGAGGTGACTGTTGGATCTCTGATGCTCTGTTCATCTTCATCTAAAATCGACAAAAAAAAAGTTAAGGAGTCAAAAATCTTGTTTAAGAACACATACATACATACATACATACATACATTTAATAAATGCATATCAAAACTATACATTAAATACAAGATAATCTAATCAGATTTATTAATAATAATAATAATGGTTGGTTACTCATTTCTTAAAACACACATCTCCTAGAGTGGCTAATTAATCCCTGTTGCAAACACTTGCTCAGGCACATTTTAGCTTCTTCAATACTCAACAGAGTCCAACTTTGGTTTATACATATGATGAGCAGACCCTAGTTACAGAATAACAAAAAAATATTTACAGTTCTTTTCTTCTTTGTTCTTTTGCTTCTTTTCCCAACCTGTTCTAATAAATGGCAACGGAATGAAAATTGCAGGTAACTTCTTTTGGACAACAGGATTTACCTTAAAGTTCTGTGATTTGTACTTTCCAGTACAACACAAGGATTTCATCGGAGTCTTTCTTCAGCGGATAATTAATATTATTCTTTTCATCAGGTTGGCAAGCAGCGTTATATCATAAATCTCTTAACTCCCGGTCACAACCTCACTGCGACTGCAACGGCTACTGCAACTGGCTGGCCCCAACTAACTTTGGCCCACGTGGACACTTGTATTTATGGGTGTCCCTTTCAACTGGTGTGGTGCAGGTGAATAGGTGGGTTTTATGCAAATCTCCCAAAATTCAACCAGTCGTTTTCTTTTGTTTTCTATTTCACATTTCCAATTTTGGAAGATCCCCTCCTCCTTCAGGAGGAGCCATTATATGATGTCAACCTTTCTGACGTCATCTTCTGCTTTTAATCCTTTTCTTTCTCAGAGAAATTTTGTCAGTCAAAATTTCCCATTGACACCTTTCAGCAGACGACTAACCTCTGGCTCCCAACCTGCTAGCTGTGTCTAGCTGAATCATGTTGGGTAACTTTTTCAACAAAATTAATACATCGGTTCCCATATCCTGGGAAAATAATTCTCTTTCTTACAAAAAATTAAAATCATTTTGTTTTAACCCTTTTCGTCCGTATGCCATGTTAAATATTGTTACACTTGGAAAGCATTGTGCTGTTCATGTATTTACTATTGGTGAAAGATGTTTTGTGTGCATAGTTTTTGTTTCCAGGATCTTTCAGTTACGTCTATGTATACTTTTTCTTCATTATCTGGTGATTTTACCATGGCTTGGTATATTACATCGTTTTGTAAGCAATTACCATTTCAAGGACATTCGTTCTTTATTCTAGTTACACATGGGTTTAATTTGTTTGGGTGGTTTGTTGATAGTTTTTCTGTTGTGCTTTTTTATTATTTGTACCATGTTCTTGGTGCAACTGCAGCTGATTTTTACAGTGTTTTTATTAAATATTTTGTGCAGAATGCTTGATTCTGGGAAGTGTTTAAGAGTTTGAAGAATATTTTACCTACATTTGTTTTTACATTTTTGCTGTACAGAAAAAACAAAAACAAATGTAGGTAAAATATTCTTTTTTTTTTTAAAATTCTCTGAACATTGCCCATATTGACAAACACAGCAGCCAAAACATGATAATAACAAAGATGAGGACAACAGCCTAACTATAAATAATAATTTCACATCCCAGAAATTCACATATCAATTTGTAAATTCTAATTTGAAATTCTCTAAAGTTCCCTTAACAAAAAATAAAATAGTAATTTATAAATGTTTAATGTTTCATTATACTCAATTTCCCTAAATATTTGGATAGGATTTTGTCTTGTCCTTTTACTAAAAAAAATTTTTTTAAAAATTACTATGTATGTAAAACAATTCAAAACCTTAATCATAAAAAAAGCAAACAATGAAAAACTTACCAATAATCTTGACTTTTGGTGTGATGAGGGAGCAGCTACTGTTAATGCTAATTCCATCAGAGAGAGACACCTTCAGGCAAAAAAAAAAAAAAAAAAAAGCAATAAAATGAGCATGGCGAGCAACCATGTACATTAAGTGGGTGATCATTTTTGTTAAGATTTCACTTTTATATTGATCCCACACTTTTTAGCATATAAAATTAAATATAACAATATGGCATTATCTATGATATAAAACAATACGACTAACAGTCACAAAGCCTAATCTCTCTTTAATAATGAGACATTCCATCATTTTAATACCTTACATTATCACATTAACAAAATATCTCATTAGTAAGTAAGGGAGATAAAGCTGCTGATATATTGCTTTCTTTTTTTCCTTTGTGTTAGCTTTCTTTAGATATTTTTACTTATGATTTAAAAAAAAAAAAAAAAAAAATCAGAATTATCATAGATTTTATAGACAAAAATCCTAAAAAATATAAACAATACAATTACAAAATAACTTAAATATTGTTGACAGGATGGATAAACTAAATATGATATGTTTTGTACTGACCGACTTTGTGAACAAAAAAAATAAATAAATAAAAAAACAATAATTTTTGTTGACTTAAGTTTATATTCACTGATGCTTGTTATATTGATCCTAGAATCATATAGCCATTTTTTGAGTAACTGTCTGCTTTAGGGCTAAATGTAAAAAGAACAAGTTGAACAAGGAGTATTGTTTAAAGTACTAGTAATCTTTATTCATGTCTGCCTGGTATCTGTTTAAACTGATGCCCCCCCCCCCATCATATATATGAACTATAATTTTGGAAAGTGAAAATTTCATTGAAATGTGTTGAAAAATTTGCAAGTTTTCATCAGAAATCAAGAAAATATGAACTTTAAGTAAAATGGTTACAATATATGGAAAAAAAAAAAGAAAAAGGGGTGTTAGTTTAAACCACCATTTCTCAACCTTTTTAAGCAATGAGAATTGGGCCCACAGGCAATTTTTCACAGACAAGAGAACTTCACCTCATGATGGGTTTCTATTCTTGTCTGCATTGACATGAACAAATTGGTAAATGGACCAATGTATGTTCAACAAAGGAACTGAAGGAGCAAATGAAAATATCACAGCAAAATTTTTTTAAAGGATATACATTTAAATCCTACGAAAAAAAAAAAAAAATACACGCTCAAATATGATCTTCCTTCATTTCAAGGTTTCTATTCAGCTATATGTTCAGTTTATTTAGTATGAAACTTATGCCTGGTGCTTTTTTGCAATTTCTTCAATGTTTGATTGAATGTACAATAAGCAGACCCTCATTTCTTAAGTTGAAAGTAGTCTTTCCTCCTCCTTATTTTTTGTTATTTAGGATATTGGGAATCCTAATTCACATAAATAAGAAGTAGAAAATTGCAATAAAACTGATAAAGCCTTTTAAGCTAATGTGGGATATTCCTTTTGTATTGCAATCCGAAATGTATCAATGGGTACCATTGATTGTTCTATTTTGAGCTCTCGATCACTAGAAATGGTGGCTAAGTTTAATACTTAGCCATTTATTCAAATACTAACACTGTAACATTACTACTTACACACACACACAATGATAATAATCTGTGGCATATTAGTGTGCCAGTGTATGGCAGTTGAGAATCACTGGTTTAAAAGTAACACCAAGAGGATATGAATTAAAATAATATAAATATTATTTTGTACTGATGTACAGAAGTTACAAGAGTTGAATATTTTCATTTACTAAAAATAGAATGTCTAAAGTATTCAATTTTTATTATTTTAATTCTTTCAACTGCAATATAATGATGGCACCTTGTCATTCACTAACTTTGAGGTTATAGGACTAATAAACAAATATTTTTCCTGTTCAAATTTATGGGATGAGGAGTTATTTATATTGTTTTCATTGGTTTGTGAATTTCTGTAATTGGGAAGATATTCTCTACAACCAAAATACAAATTGAAACACACATTTGAATTACACAGGAAAACATTTGTTGCAGATATAAACAAACCAGCAGCTTTTCAGGTAGACTACTGCTCTAAAATTTGCCCTGTCAATTTCAGCAGATTCAAAAACATGTTGGTATAAAAGACATTGGAAACCTATGCATACTAAACTAGCATGTTTGAAGTGAGACATTAAGAATTTATCTTTGGTATGTATGGAATTGTAAACACAGGATTGGGCCCCACAGGCAGTTTTTCACCGACAAGAGAACTTCACCCCATGACGGGTTTCTATTCCTGTCTACAATGATATGAACAAATTGGTAATGGACCAGTGTATGTTCAACAAAGGAACTGAAGGTGAAATATTGCCCTGGTGAGAAAAGTAGACAAATCCTATTTCCAATATACCGAGTACATTATTCATAAATTAACCTGGTATAATCTGGGAGGTGGAAAACTAACTCTTGGTGCATATTTGCTGCCACATTTTTTTTTTTTTTTTCACAACAGACAAATGGGCCACATCTTTATTTTGACTATGTGGGAGCTGTTAATCAGTTAGGTAGGACCCGTTAGGTCACAGAATGATAAAAGAAATCAACATTTATTTTAACTTAGAGAACTCTGCATTATTCATTAGTAATATCTCTTTCATGCATATGGTATGGCAGGCTCTAAACAGCAGTATCCTTAGTTTTGCTTTTGTTGTTGGCCATAGCAAAAAATAAAAACTGTAAAATTCAAGCATGCTATTGTTCAGTGATTGAAGACATTTGCAATGGTAGGACAAACTTTGTACTCAACAAATGAAATCTTCTACCGAATGCTAGAGTATTTACACTATTTACATTGTTTGGACTGTTGTCCTCATCTTTGTTGTCATATTCGGCCTTGTAGACTCCACCCTTCTTCAGGTGATTGGAATCTCGAACCGAACCCTTTATTTCACTCACCAGGGTAGATTGTTCCCAAAGAACACAGGGCCCAGTGGATAAAAGTGTTGGTTAATCCAGTGACTCAACCCAAAGAGTTGTGAGTTCAATACCTGGTCACAGCAGAGGTCAACAAAAACTTGGAGAGTTGAGTTACTAAAAAAGGAAAATAACTGAAATGGAAACATATCCGGAAGAGGCATGGCACGTGGAACTAGAACAATCTACCCTGGTGGACGAAACAAATAGCTCAGTTCGAAATTCCAGTCACCTGAAGAGGGCCAGAGCATACAACAGCCAAAATATCGTGAATATGACAACAAAGATGAAGACAACAGTCTGAACAACATAAATATGTAAATAGTAACAATACCTCATCTCAGAAATATATAAAGAGAATGCTAACGGTTAAATGAAATTGGCAAGTTCATTCATAGCATGTGCAAAAGAGAAGTGCTAAACATTGATATTTTTGTAAAAATAGTCTGGAAAAAACAACACACTATTTTGATTCTTGTTCATGTTGGTCATTTTTGTTTAGCAGCATCTCAACCTATTATTTAATGCCAAAATCTAAATATTTTGTATGCAATTTTATTTTATTTTTTGGAGATAACTGTTTTATTGATACAAGTCTTACTAATTAACCCATAGCTGGGGGAGAAGAGGTGGATTCATACCTTACCCAAGGGTATTTGTGCATATGTATAAAGGTAAAAGACAATAGGAAAACTGTATTATTAGCTAATGCATTTCGTCCAATGTGGACTTTTTCAAGGCAAGAATGAAATGAATTTATTGAAAACAAAGTAACTATTAACAACAGACAAAATGTCCTTAGCAACTAGAAGAATTTAGAAAATGCTACTGCATTCATATTGACAACTGAAAATTCCGTCAAGTACTATCATGTGTAGAAATATTGTTTATTGTTGTGTTGATGGATTCAACCTTTTTCTTTTGATTTCTTTATACAGTTATGTACGTTGGCTTGGGAGAGTAGTAATTCTGTTAGGAAAGGTGATATTTCATTTCATTCAGTGAGACCTATGATCAAATAATGCTGAAAATGCCAGTTTTTTGTTGATCACCAGAGTTAAGCAGATTTAAACCTGGTCAGTACTTAGATGGAGAACTGCTTTGAAACATTAAGTACTGCAAATGATCTCCTACAGTTAAAAATATGCTGTGACTTTAAATAACTCACTAGAGGTTGATGAACTATAAAAAAAGAATTTTAAAAATCATTCAGTGGGTGTCCACTGTGAAGATCTTTGTAGATTTTTGTTGCCACAAAAAAAAAAAAAAGAAAAAAATGCTACACTTTGAACCCAGATAAAAACCCTTCCCAGTTCACTTTGTGGGCGTTCTAAGTCAATCCTGTGGGGGAACCCACTGTGTCACAATTTAATAACTGTGGTACAAAGAAATAACCATCCCAAATTAAAATGGCTCTAACTTTCTGACAAATGGACAATACAAAGTAAAATGTTTAACCTAAAAAAAAAAAAAAAAAAAAAAAATCAAAGTTGAAAGCAGATAAGCAAGCTGATCATGTAATAAGAATACTATTACCAAAACTATTCAAGAGGGAAAATACATTTTGAATTTCTGAAGATCAAAGTTGATTAAAAAGCAAGAAGCTGGAAGTGAGTTCCCCAAAATCCAAGAGAAACTGTTAGCATAGAACTTACAGTTACATCAAGCCATTTCAATTATAAAATGATGAGATCTTGCCGCCAATCTAGTACTGCCCTTAAATTCATAAAGTCTAGGTACCATAAAGGAAAGTTCATCAGAACAATTACCATGAAAGTATTTATAGAAAAGGCACAGGGAAGCTACATTACAGTGGTGGGAAAATGACTGAAGCCAAGATACCAGGTCAGAACCAGCAACATTGCAGATTCTTTAGATTTTATCAAGGATCTCTAAATATATAGCAGGAGCACCAGACTGTATGTGGCAATATATTCAAAGCATGGATGAATTGAACAGACTAATACTTTATCAATTAAAATATATGGATCATAGAATATTTGGAGGTAATAAACTGAATGGCAAATAAAAGAGTTTAATTTTAGAGTTGAATCACATGTTCAGATTGTTTAATCTGAAAATAGTAAACAGAAGCATTGAATCAATGGTTGTTAACCAACACTGACCAGAGCCAATTCCTTGTGTTAGTAAGCATCCAGTTGTCAATAGCAACAACCAAAAACAAGCTTTTTTTTCCAATGGGTACCTGCAGAAGAGGGGGTAGAAGCAAGAGTGATAACCTAGTTTTAGTTCAAGATGTTGTATCCCTTTACCATGCCTTGGTACTACTAGTAAGCAGTATGTATTAGTAGTAGTAAATGTAGTGTGTGTGTGTGTGTGTGTGTGTGTGTGTGTGTGAGAGAGAGAGAGAGAGAAGGGGAATGAAGGCAAACAAAAACAATAATAAGAATGGTGGGTTGTTTGGTGAGTTAGTGGCAGCACGTTAGGCATTTTGCCAAATCTACATTTTACAGTTTCTGCTGAAAACAGCTAATGTCTTTGGAGTTTGCTGTTCTCTTGTTAGCTTCATAGATAAAAGAGAAATGCCACCAGGCTTAAGAAAACATTCACCGTACTTTGAAAATTGGGTGCTGGATCTGCCAAAATAATAGAAAAATATCTGTGACAAATGGTGTTCATTCCTTTTTGTTTACATGTGTCTTTTTCTTTTTTTCTTTTTAGACTCTTCAATTCTCTTTTAACCATTTGTTCAGTTTCTTTTGAAAAAGAAACATCAAAGTCACAGTAAATGTTTAGACCAACATTTTTTTTTTAATTTTTAAATCACTATCTTTTTCATTAATTTTCATAGTTTATAAAATCACAGCATACAGTAAATCTGCCTTAAAGATAATAAATAAGACACCATATTTTTTCTAAGTCATATTTGTCCTTTTAGTACAATAACATCTAAAGTACAAAAAGCAAGAAATTCTTGCAGTTGCTTATCCAGTTTGATAGTTTTAAACTTGCATAATTATTCAGAATCTTAGACAAATCACAAAAAGTCAGAAGAAAATGTTAATTTACATTATTTACATGTCCTCATTTTTTGTTGTTATAACAATGTGATGTAATGGAATAACTCGTTACTCCCATGAGTGACTACATTATAGGTAGTAACTACCTATAAGTATCTGTAACTCAATGGACTACAGAGACTAGCTGGGGCTTGTTGAGTATGACTCAGACTTACTTTTCAAGTATATATTCCTATTAGCATGGAATATAAAACAATGTTTTGGACATTGTGCCCTCCGGTCTTATTTAAAGAAGCTACAGTGAATGCATTCAAACATGACAACAGCAGCAGTGTAAGCAGCAAACCCGATAAAAGAACATTAGGTTTAAACCTTTACTATTCAACTTGTCCTGTAAATATTGGCTCTCAATGTTCAACCTAGCGTAATCTGCCCCAAGTATATACTGTGTCATAATATATGATAACATCATTGTAAATAACACAGTAAGTCACACAAACAATGAGACATTGACCACAAAGTGTGAGACTTTGAAAGCCAATATTTATGGGGTGGGTTTAAGCATGTTGAATGCTAATGTAAACCATTGCCATGTAGGCTCCATGTTGTATGTTTGATTTTCCATGGGACAACAAACTAGTTGATTAAAGCATTGGTTCATGAATTTGGCAACATAGTAATTGAGAGTTCAATCCCTGGGCCAGGTAGTACAGACTTATTCAACAGAAACAGGGCAAGCAATAACTGAGCAGTACAAAATAAGAGGAGGAGGAGATATCCTTAGACATAGACAATAGAGATTGAATAACGGGTTTAGTTTGAAATTCCCTGAAGATTACTTAAATCAACAAGCATCTGATGAAGGGCAGAGGTCACAACAACCAAAATGTTGTGATAATAACAAAGATGAGGGCAACAGTCTGCAAATAAATAATGATTACACACCCAGAAATTCAGACACAAAAAAATGTTAAATATGTGATTTTAAAAAGTAGGATATAATAAATTAATTTCTGTTTCTGGGAAGCAATTGTAATATTTTGAGATCCTAGATAAAACCAGAAATTAATTATCACTCAACATATTACATATTTCCAATACATAAGGACATAAAAAACAATTTGAAGTGAATATACAAAAATCAGTCAAAAAATTATTACAAATCTATATCTCTGGCTTTGCTAAATAGAAGAGGAATTTACCTTTCTGGCTTACTAGGAAAATGATCGTTCTACATTGGTCATCCATTTGAATTATATAAAAAGACTGTCTTAATTCCAAAATGAAAAGCCCAAAGAGTTAAAATTAAGGATAAATACCATAACTTCTAGTGTTAAAGTCATATCATAAATTTTATAAAATAGTACAAAGGGAAGCCGAAAGTTTCTTGGCTCAACCAGGAAGCTCTTCCTCACTAAAATTCTGATATTTGGTCAAGTAAGGTGGGTTGAGGGCCTGAGAAATTTTCATATCATAAATTTTAACATTAATTCATAATCTTTTGTCTACTTAGTACAGAATTTTTGCGAGTTACAATTAGGACTTTCACTAAAGTAATTATTATAATGGCTACACTGGTTTCACTTGATAAATACTTCAAGGAGTGCCTTGACTGATTTTAACATTTTTGAAAATTGTATATTGAATTCTATATAAAAGTTATGTATTCTTTTTATTTTAATCATAACTAAGGACTTACAATCATACAGTATTGAAACACAGATTCAGTTAATTTTAAAGCATATGGCCACATCACATTGAGACACCAGTTCCCATATTATCACTGTAATTAAGCAATCTTGAGCCTGGACAGTGCCTAGATGGTTGACTGCTTGGGAATACCAGGTGCTGTAAGCTTGGATATGTGGGTTGTGTAATGGATAATAGATCAGAATTTTTTAATCAGAGAGCCAAGCTCCAATTTTAGTTATGTTTTATCTATTTATGCACAAATACCCTTGGAAAAGGTATGTATCCACCTCTCCCCACCAGCTATGGGTTAATTAGTATCACTAAATCATTATTATCTCAAAAAAAAAATTCTAACACTAAAAATATTTTCTGGCTTTAAATAACCAGCAAAGTGTTGATAAACCATAGAAAATGAATCAATGAAATCCAAAGGTGCATTGGGATAATGAAAGATGTCTTTCAAAAGACAAGCAAAGTATTAAAAAACATGAATATTTTGATAGTAACAAAGAAAAGAGTATTGAATTGTTATGTAAAATCAGTCCTATATGACAGTGAATACTGGACAATCTCCTCACAGATCAAGAAAAGACTTGAAACAAGAAAAAAGTTGTTCTACACATACTTAACTTCAGACAAAAATAATTTAAATTTTTGAGGAAAGATGGCTTGTAAAATTTGATACTCACAAGGCATATTGAGAGAAAGAGAGAAGGAAAACATCAAATAACCTACCTAGTGAGCTTGTGCAAATGGATGGCAGAACAGAGTTTGGGAGAGATAAACAAAAAGACAAAATTACTAAGAGCTACAAAAGACAGGAAATTGTGGAAAGCCATGATTGCCAATATCCTGAAGAGACATGACACATAGAAGAAGTATCCCCATCAGTATGCTCTTTGCTTATCTGTCTAAACTTGATGTCAGTTTGATAGACTAAGTCAATTCCATTTGTTTTTATTTTTTTGTTCATTCATTTGTTTATTTTTTAATTGTAAAATTAAGTCCAAGTATTGAGCACGACACATTCAATTGCCTAATTTAAATGTTTACTGGAAAATGCATTTATCTTTGCAGCCAAGAAGCAAGTCTAATCTGAAAAGATCAAGATACAAACTAAAGATGAGAAAACTATCTAAACAAAGTCGAGAAAACTATCTAAACAAAGTCGTAAATACTTTTCCATGAGACCTTGCTCTGACTAAATCAACACACTTAACATCAGGAGGTAAATTAGAGGAAAATTGGATTAATTTGATTACACTTATGTGTGTGTGTAATATATATATATATATATATATATATATATATATATATATATATATATATATATATATAATAAAATAAAAGGATTAAATTTTTTTAAAAAAATGGAATTTTTTTTTTTTTTTTTTAAAGTTGAAAAATTTACTTACCTTACTTGAATTATTTTTAATTCTTCTCCTGACCATGCAGTTTCATGTCCACTTATCAAGGGTTATTTTATATAAATGTCAGTTTTTTTTTATATTAGGTTTGTGCTTTTTTACTGTTAGTGATGCACGCATGCCAAAATTTGTTCACGTGTCCATTAATCTGTTCAAGAGTGTACTTCCAATATGCAACAGACGCATTCATGTTCGTAAACACATCATTTCTAATGTAATTGTTTTTCTATTGTATATTTTTTGTTGTGTATTTTTTTAATTATATATTTTTTTGTATTTTCAAAATTATTACTTTTCATTGTTTATATATATAACAATGAAAACATATACACATGTATATTATGTTTCAGATATAAATTATTGTCATCTAGTTAATTTGTATTTAAATTTGATTATTCTAATATTTATATATCACAATCTCACATATACATACATACACACACGTGTGAGTGTGTGTGTGTATATATATATATATATATATATATATATATATATATATATATATATATTTTTGATGTGTATTTAGGCAGCAACTTTTCTTTCATGCATCTTTCATAGAAAATGGCTGACAAGGAAAATTTAATTAATCTTTTATTGAGTTTTTACAGCAATCTAACATTTTTCTGTTTTTCAGGGGTTAAATAATATAGAAATTGTACAGAGTTGTAATTGTTCCAAGCACTTTCAGCTACTTCTCTAGCCATTATCAAGGATGTGTGCTGAATGGTGAAATTGTGTGTGTGGCTACTACATAGCAATTTTAGAGTGTGTAATTTGAGTGGTTTGTGTGCTTTTAATTTTCCTTAAAGGTTCTTGGAAGTTATGAGTTATTAAATGTTTATTAATCACACTCTGCTGCGAGAGGTGGCATGTAAGATGTCCACTCAGTGACATAGTGGTGTGTCCAATATATGTCATTGGTTTTTGACAAGTAAAACAGTCTTGTACAGAAATTTGGAATTGGTAGACTATATAGGTAACTGTTAGTTTAGATTTGATGGGGTTATTTCAGTTTGTGATGACAAGGTTTGTGGTCTTCCATTTTCCATAATATATTATGAATGTTATAAGTTTTCCAGGAGTTACCACAGAAATATGGTGTTTAATGATTTTCCTTATAGCAAATTCATCTCATATTTATTGTGCATCTGGTTGCAATATATTGTTGTTTTGTGGTGTTGTATTTTTGTTATAGGTGTTGTGTATTTTTGTAAGAATAATTCTGTTTGGTTATCAATGATGTAGCTGGGAAAATTATTGTTGACTAGTGTTTGTTTTGTGTGTTTTAGTTCACCTAGAAATATTCTTTGGGAAGAGGAATTTTTGTATGCTCAATTTATGAAGTTAGTTATCACTGCTATTTTATATCTTTCGAGGTATTTGCTATCATAGTTTAGAATGCAGGAGTTCATATTAATATGTTTGTTATACAGGTAAGTGGTAAATTTGTTGGATTTTAGCTTTATCTCAATGTCAAGGAATGGGATCCTGTTATGTATCATGGGTTCATAAGTGAATTTTAGTGTTGAGTTTTTTCAAAGGCTGATTTTAGGTTTGCAATTTCATATTTGTTTTTTTATCAAAACAAAAATGTCATCCACATGCCTTGTGTAGATTTCAGGTTTATCGGTTGTTTTAAATACTACGTTTTTGATGTAGGACATGTAAAAGTTGGCAAAAGCAGGACCTAAAGGGTTTCCCATGCTAAGACCATTATTTTGGATATACATATTACCATTATAGTTGTAGAATGGAGCTTGTGTGGTGCAAGTGAGGAGTAGGTTTTGAAGGATAGTGGGTTGGATTTTAGGTGTGTATGTGTGTGTGTGTGGGGGGGGGGTTGTCAGGTGTTTGTAGATACAGTCACTAATTATGCTGATTGTTTTTTCAACTGGGATGTTGGTAAAGAGGTTTTCAATGTCCAACAAGGCCATAGTGTCTCCTATGGTATTAGCTGCTTTCAGGATGTGGAAGAAGTCTTTAGTTGATGCTATGCTGTAGTTGTTAGGTGTATATGGAGAAATTATATGGTTGAGGGTTTTTGAAAGTTGGTATATGGGTGCAGGTATTTGGGATATGATAGGTCAGAGAGGAAAACCTGGTTTATGGGGTTTTTTTACATTACTATATATATCTCAAAATAAAAATGAGATATTTGTTAAAATTTATGAAACTTATGTTGGTGCTTCAGATACAAAGATATTTGTTAAAATGTCTATATTTACCCATTAATTCATTTCTTTTGCTTAATAATTTGATTGTTAAAATTTATTATATATAATTTTTCTTCTTGGCATAATTTGCCTGTTCTATTTTTAATATTATTTGGAGGTACTTTTTTTTATTATTATTTCCCATTTGATTTTTGTAGGTATATTTTTTTTTCTTTTTGACTCCATATATATATTTAGATAATGCTGTGTTGTTTGTGTATCTATTTAATTTGAATAACATTTTATGATTGTTAAATCTTCCCTTAAATGTTTCAGTAGCTCCTATATAAATTTTTTATCCTGTATTTATATTATTTAATACAATTGCATTATATATTATATTATTGCTTAAACATTTATCATCAAGTGGACAATTATTTTTATTTCAACAATTACAATTGTTGTTATTATTCTGATTTGCATTATTATAATTGTTATTTATGTTTATAATTTTTTTAAAATTCTCCATATTATTCATACAAGTGTAGCTGATTTTTATTGTATTCTTATTAATGATTTTGGATAGTTTACTATTTTTAGGAAAATGCTTATCAATTCATTTAAAGGATAATTTCCCTATTCTTGTTTCTATTGTATTGTTACAAGTTGGGTTAAACCAAAATATATTTCTTTTACTTTTATATGTATTGTTTGTAGTTATATATTCTAATTTATTCATATATCCATTTTTCTTAATGCCAATTCCTATATTTTTTTTTTATTTTCATAAAATATTTTTGTATTGCTAGAATTAGTAGCAATTCTTTTATTAAAAGATATTGGTATATGTTTGAATACATTGGGTAGGTGATTTGACTATTATTTGTTTTGTTATAGGTTTTGAATGTATTATTTAAATTAAATGTAATACCAAGAAAATTTACTATTTTTAAGTTAGATTTTATGTCTATTATAAATCCTAATTTTTTAAAATATTTCTATTTGTTTTCTTGTTTATTTTATTTTTCATCCATTGCAATTTGTTAATTATTAGACCATCAGCTCTATATAAGCCTATATCTTTTTTATTACTTTATATATATATATATATATATATATATATATATATATATATATATATATAATTTGTGAATGAATAAAGACAAAAGGAAAGCTTTTCTTCTGTCTTACTTATACTGTCTTTTTACAGATGTGTGTGTGTGTGTGCTAGAAAGTGGCTGACAGGCACAAAACCTTGTATAAAGATGGCCAGAACAGTGTAAGGCAAACATTTCTATTCACAAATAACTTAGGTAAAACAATAAATTACATTTAGAAGGTATGAACAGAAGGTGAAAAAAAAAAAAAAAAAAAAAGGTTTTTAGAGATTTTAAAACTTGATGGCTTTAATATCCTAGACATTTTATGCTGCAAATAAATTTTGATATTTTTTAACTTTTGATTTAAAATGTCCAGTAAAAAGTAAAAGCTGACTAAAAGTAAATCATTTTTTTTTTCACCTTTTAGAAGAAAATTTAAGATACTTACGCCATTATAGTCACTGGATTCAGAAACTGCATATGGCGAAACAGAAGTCTCTCTGTTCAAGCGGTCTTCATCAGCTGCAAATACCAAAATTTGAAAAGTTGTGGATATTATCAGCATAATTATACATGACATTAATTTATATAATATTAATGCATCAAATTATTTTTATATTAATTACAACTATTCTCAGATTTAATAATAATCTAAGTTAAATATAGAAACTTATAATTTCTAAATAAATGTATCTTTCAAACTATTTAATTTTTAAAAATGAGAATCTTTAGTTATGTTTGGTTTAAAAGTAATCTTAGTATTATTGTCAGTTTTGTTTGAATACAAGCACTAATATTTTTTTTCTTTTAAATATGCCAAGTTCTGCTAATGACAAAATTCAGATTGATTTATTTAATTGCATGCCAACTCCTCGTGTGTCATTTAATGCTGAAATTTAATTTTCTCGGCTTTGAAGTAATAAAAATATGATATGTTATTCTGATTTCACAGTTGAATACATGGTAGATGACACTCAGCTTTTCTGCATATACATATTTGTATGGACATAATTACTTTATGTTGTAGTTTTGTTGAAATTATATTTTGGAACACAGTTTGATTTCTTTAAGAAATTGTAGGATATTATATGGATTAATGTCATGGAAGCGTTCTTTTATGTTCGTTGTTTGGTAGTATTTTAAACGGATTTGGGTGAAGTCTCTACAATTTGTTAGCACGTTTTATTGTGTATAGTTCTAGCATAGCATACAGATTGGAGGTGGTTCTCGTTTTAGAATATAAGAGTGTCTTATCATAGAGTGTCCGATATGAATTCTGGACATTATTATTTTCACCTTGTTTTTGATGCCATTCTTCTATAGTAGGTTTGATGTGGTAAAATTTGTTGTTTTGGAAGCAAGTCCATGATATCTGCCATTCTTCTTTGATGTGTTAAGGGTTGATCTGAGATCTGTATAGATGATCTTAGAAGTCTGTCTATATTTCTGAGATGAGGTATTATGTACGGTATTTACATTAGTCGGACTATTGTCCTCATCTTTGTCGCCATATTTGTCACAACGTCTCGGCCGTTGTACGCTCCGGCCTTCTTCAGGTGGTTGGAATTTCGAACCGAACCCTTTATTTCAATCACTGGGGTAGACTGTTCTAGTTCCATGAGCCATGTTTGATGGATGTCAGTTATCAGTTATCTCCTGGTAATTTTCCCTCTGAAAGTTCTCCACTGCCTGAACCGGGTATTGAACTCACACTCTTTGGGTCTGTCACTGGATCTAACCAACGCCTTTATCCACTGTGCCATGTGTCCTCGAGGAAAATTACGTTGTGACAAATATGATCTTAGAACTATCTAATAAATCTGTGGAGGTTGATAATTTTTGGCTGCCAAATTGGTCATATCATTGCTCTTGACGCTAGGTATCCAGCAGAAGATAATATCATTATATGTTAACAAATATTCCATTCTATTTAGAAGTTTTATAATTAGTGGGTTTATCATTTTTATTTTATTTTTGAGTACTATGAATACTGACAGAGTCTGCATATATGATCCATTTTTTTTTTTTTTTGTTTGCTGTTATGATGTCAAGAGCCAAATTTATGGCTACCACTTCTTCACTGAATATAAAAATATGGAATGCTTCACATATTTACATGTCATCCTTGTGCAGGAGCCATGCTAATCTTCTCTGTACCGTTCCAATTATAGTATACTTACTGCCAAAACAAGTATACAAAATTCAGATACTAACTCTTGTGACATCTCAACATCAGTCACTTTTTCACCAACATAACATGGCTTCCCTCTGTCTTTTCTACAAATATTTTCATGACAACTGCTCTGATGAGCTTTTTTCCAACTACATGAATTTAAGCATGCTACTAGATTGGCATCTAGGTCTCACCTGTTTACTGTTGAAATAGTTAAATGCAACAACCACTTCTACACCAACAGTTTCTTTTCCCAGGCTTCTTGCCTGTGGAACTCTCTTCCATTTACTAGCTTCTGATAACTACAATCTTTATCAATTTAAATGCAACCTCAATCACCACCTATCTTCTTGAAACCCATTCATCTTTTGCCTTTTCCTCAATCCTCCCCATATATATAGTTTTTTCTCTCACTTTCACTTTCTGTAACCCCCTGCATACTAGCTGCATTCCCAACTTGCTTATGGTGAAATGATTAAAAAAAAGAAAAAAAAAGTTCTTTATTTTCTTTACTACACTAATTAAAATTAACATTTGGGCTGTTAAAACCTATAAAATTGTAAGTAATATTTCACCTGTAGTTATTTAATGAAAATAATTAAGTTTAATTCTGTGTTTTCAGTGTTTATAATAAGATAAAGACTTGCATACCATTATTGTAGCTATCGTGTGACGCCGTATCGTGGCTATCGTGTGACGCCGTATCGTGGCTATCGTGTGATACTGTATTGTAGCTATCGTGTGATACTTTATATAAAATTGTACAATAAACAGAATAGATACAATAAAAGAATTAAGACTAGATATATAAAAACATTTTTCATCATCAAATCTATTTTTAGGTCAAACATATCTATCATCAATAAAGCCTTAAATTCATACTTAATTATAACTATTTTTTAAAAATCACGTCACTCCAAGAAAGACAATAATGCCACTAATATGCCAGAGGTGATTGAGAGAGAATGGGAAAGCCTTAGTGAGGAAATGGACTGAATGTTTTTAAAAGCATAGTCTACCTATAAATGTAGAAAGACAAAATCTGTAAAATATGATTCAATGAAAGAACTATACAAGAAATTATTCAAAGTGAAAATAAAATTTATTACTGACACAGATAGAATAAAAGACAAGTTATGATTTTTATCAAGTATTTTTAATGTAAAAGTAAAACAAAAATGAAGTGGACAAACTAGTTAAAGCAATGGTTTTCAACCAGTGGGGAATTCCCTAACTTCCATGTGGATGGGGGGTGGGTGTTGTGTGGACAACAGATTGTTAGATTTAAACCTGTTGGAATATTGATGTTTCTACAAGCTACAATTCTACAGTTTACCTTTTGAGTCAGATGACCTTAGAAGTATGAAATGGCATTCTGGAATATGGTGAAAAGGCAGCATGGTAAAAAAACAAAAAAAAAAAAAACAAAAAAAAACACAACAAACGAAAAGAAAATGTTTAGTCCCACTGAGTCTCAGGAAGCTGTCCCTTCAAGCAGCTCTTGCTATTGTACTTAAAATGTTCAGAGTCTGTAAATACTGTAAAATGTTCAGGTTAGAATCAATCCTCAACAACATATCGAGAGGAAAGTATCAAGGGAACTAGTCCATTTCTGGCATCACCTACTTTGTACACAGGGGATTAACGTTAATTGTAATCTTGGGTTACACATACCATGATGGGGAGTAAATCAGCATCAAAGTTTATGAGGTTTTGTCATGTAAATAGTTTGAATAGTTCCTCACTAGTCCTTGGTATGACAAACTACATCCAGTAGCAAGGCTTCTGATCAGAAGATCGGCGGTTTTGAAGAGCATGAAACAATCTCTTAATTGCTGTTGTTCCCATGTTCACCTTGACTCAGAGTGGTAGCACCTGTTAGGGTCCCAGCTATGGGCAAATAATGAAACCCCAAACAAAATAAAACGTATAAAAATACATTTTTATATAAAAAAATACCAACAATATATATTTATAAAATTACCGACAATACATATTTATAATAAAATTACCAACAATGCAATTTTATTGTATATATTTAATTGAAACGATAAAATTGTGTTTGAAGTATTTAGAGACCGATATGCTGCTAAACAAACCAAAAGAAAAAAAAATAGATCTTCACATTCAGTTATTTAACAAATATTTTTTCATCTTTCCTTTTTATAATGGAGTAATTCAAACATGCTATAGAAAAGGGGAGAGTTTTTAAGAAGCTAAGTCATAAATATAAACTCATTGTATTTTTGGTTGTAAAAATTAAAATAAAAAAAGAAATAGTTCCCAGAATCTGATCAAATGACCATATTTTTTTTTAATCCCATCTCTGTTGGACTAAGAACTTTTCAACATCCTGTCAAAGTATACTATAGATTTTATTATAGAATGTCCTTGTAATATTTTCCTTTTCAAGTGAAAAGTAACTTTAAATATGAATAACAAAACGACATTTAATAAATAAAACAATAGTATAATAGAAATAATAAAAAGAATAATAGAACAAATTAATATAATAGGAAAAATAACAAAATAATATAAAGCTATAATAAAGAAGAAATAATTGAAAAATAATAGGATTGTTTTGCAATGGTAATATTAGCCATTTCCTTATAAGGAAACATTTGGCATTCATTGGCTGAGCAGCTAGAACTACTTTTGGTTGAAATTTATAAAATCTTTCTTAAATTTAAGAAATCTATTTTCCTGAAAATGTAGAGTAATTGGCCATGGTTAAGTGTAATTGGCAAAAATGCTCAACAAATAGAATTGATAAAGTTTCCAATAAACAATGACGAAAAAGAAAAGGGCAAAATAATACAAAGCAAACAATATATATGTAAGACAAAACTAAGCAAAACAACAGTAATAAGGCAAAAAGTTCACATGTAAGAATGTTGTTAACATGCAAAAGGGATACAGTCAAGTGATTGTAGCTTTCCAATTTCAAGACAAGAACAAACATATGGTAGAGTAGCCTAACAAGTAGTTCATTTTATTGGTTAGGAAGAAATCCCAGCATGCATCTGTATGATCTATCTATAAATTTGGGGAGGCAATGATTTTGCAGTCATTCTTAGATTATAACCAGCAGGTTAAAACAACTTTTCAGGAAAATGGGTTTCTCATGTCCAGTAGCTGTTATTGCTCTTTCAAGGACTGATGGAAGTTTCCTTCCTAACATTTTATTTGAAGTAACATTCGCTATAGATGGATAGAACAGTTTAAAAAGTAATACATTTTAATGGCCCAAATGTAAGATAGCATTTATATGCCTTTAATATTTCATATTATATGTACGTTGGTCAGGACATAACTGTTGAATACTCAATATTCCCTGGAGGAAAAACTCTTACACATGTATAAATACACAGATTTTGCTTCTATGTTTGATGGAAAGAATCTTATAGATATTTATCAACATTTGATATTGGCACTCTACAGAATTTCAAGAGGGAGGTACAGAAAGAACTCGGATTCTTTGAATTTGTGTCTCTTCTGATAAACAGCAAAAATCACTTATATGTGCTGTCTCCCTTCAGGACATTGGTGATCATGGCTCTCCACAATTTCCTGTCCTTTGTAGCTCTTAATAAACTTAGTCTCTTTGTTATCTCTCCTAAAACTTGCTCCACCATCAATTTACTCAAGCTCGCTAGGTAAGTTATGTTTTCTTCTGTCCCTCTTACCTTCAGTCTGTCTTGTGAGTATCAAATTTTACAATCCTTTCCTCATTATGTGCCATACAAAATGGCAAGTATAAGTGTTGTTTTTCTTTCTATTTCCTGTAAAACTTTGTCACTGCTCACATGTTCAGTCCATGATATTCTAAGCATCCTTCTGTAGAAGCACATTTCTGTTGCTTCAAGTCTATTTGTTTCTAGATAGTTTTTTTTTGTATTTAGAATCATGTTTCCATATAATAAATTACAGCATTGAAATAGAGCATACACATTTAATCTTGTACAGAAATATTTCAATAAATAATATTTATTATGAAGATAAATAGTCATGAACAAAAATGTATCTTGTATAAAAATACCAATTATGATGCCATTAGAAAATTACTGACCTAATTTAAGATTATGGGCTTGGGCTCACTGACAGGAATTTTATAATCCTTGTCTTTATACTGTTAGAACTGAAACTACAAAAAACAAAACCTTTCCCCATAGATGAAATGTCGCAAACCTCTCATTACTATTGCTATTTCCATGGCAAATGTTCTGATGAGATTCATGCTTTAGTCCCACCCGTACTAGATTGGCAGCTAAGTCTCATAATTTCAGTTGTTAGTTGCAACCATAAGTTGTATGCTAATGTTTTCTTCTCTAGTAAGTTTCACTTGTAGAATTCTCTTCTAGCTTCCTTCCAACTATGATCTTCAAAAATTTAAATACAGTATAAATCAGTGTCATCTGTCTTCTTGAATCCTGTTTCTTTTGTCTTTTCTGGGTTTTTTTCCATCTCAGTAATTCTTTGCACCCTAGTGGCTTTTATTGCCTTGCTTGGGGTGAAATGATAAACAAAAAGGTAAGGAGTAAGACCCACCATGCCACACACACTGAGACAAATTATCCTCATTCTTTATATTCCATTAGTAAGAAGGAAGTTCCATTCAAACTCCTTTTTCCAAAGAACTGCTACTTTGTGAAATAAACTCCCAAGAGAATGCTACCCGGATTACTACAATCTTAACCTCTTCAAGTCTAAGGTTAACCGTGAGCTTTCCTAGATATTCTTACAGTCTGCACTTCTTTCCTCTTACGTTCATAAAACCTCATTCGGTAGTCCTCTACCTTGAGTGGCTCTTGGGCCTTTTATTGAATGGAAAAAAAAAAAAGAAAGAAACAAAGCAGTATGAAGTTCATGCTTACTTTTTAGCTTTGATTAAAATTAACTAATAAATCACTCAAGTGACATCAGTTTGAAACAAAGTTGATGTTCTGCTATATTTGTGACATGTACATTTTGAATTTTTATTTTTATAGTCACTTGAATAAAACTGTCTGGCTTACTCATATATTGATTGTATTTGTAGAAAAACAGATACATTGTTACTAACATGAAAATTCAACCTACTTGATAAAAATAAATACATGCAAAAATCATTGACAAACCTCTGCAATAATTGATTTTATTCCCAAGTTCTGAAAATATTGCACATTTAAATTTCTCTTCCCATTTTTGAAGAAAAATAAAGAATGAACTTTTTTCAATTTAAAGTATTTTATATATTAAGTACAGCAGGAAAACAATATCTCTAATTTGTTGATGTACTTGGAGGAGTTATAACTTGTTGGTGACAGGGTTGGGTGGGAGTGAGGACTTTTAGATTAATTGAGCATGAGATTTTTAACATATTTCAAACAAGTTTTATTAATCAATACCAAGGTCTGTCCAACTTCTTATTTAGTTTTTCTAACTTCAAACTAAGTTGTTTTATGTCAGAAGTTGTTTTATTGTATCCATGTATAGTAAAAAGTTGAACAGACAAACCTTGTCAGTATTGGTATTGTTTAATAAAACTTGCTTATATATATATATATATATATATATATATATATATATGGAGGGAGAGAAAGAGGGGGTGCAATGGATAAACTGTCATCTAAATTATGCAAAAATGAAAATAACACAGACATCTCAGTTTAACAGATATTTACCAAAATGACACAAAAATATCTTAAACTGTTAAAAGTAAATTTATTCAATAAAATCACCATTGGTTTCAACCACATCTTCCAGATATCTTTGGAATCTCCTGCAACTATTCTGGATGGTGTCCTTGTTTAAGTTGGTGAATGCTGTCATATTCCTTGCCTTCAGTTCATCTTTGGTGTTAAAAAGAGTTTTGTTGGTCTCTCACTCAACTGTGCCCTATATAATAAGCAAGGTGGTTGCAATCTGGGGAGTTAGATGGCCAAATGTAAGATGTGGTAGCATAAAATTGTTTGACAGCCATGTCCTGATTATGTGCCATGGTGCAGAGTCCTGTTGCCAGACATAGGGTATTCCAGCAGCTACTGTTGACCCAGGGCATCAATACCTCCTCATGAAACTAGATACAAGCCTCTGTGTTGAGCGAGGCCCTCACCATCAAATCCAGGGGTTCTTATCAGAATGATTTTCTGATCTGCCATACCTTCATAATCGCCATTAGACTCCTCCAACTCTTTCTGAATCCTCTGCACTGTCTGCAGAGTGACATCCAGACACACTGAAATGTTCATATTGGAGCTTCTGGCAGAAATGCCAAGCAGTATAGCATACAGTTTCAAAATTTCTGATGGAGTGAATTGTGTCATGGTGGTCTTTTTCTCACAGACAGTGCCCAACTGACACTGCTATACTGTGCACTTGACAAAATTAAAACAAAAAACACATGCGTGAAATTAAAAATATAAAATGGCGACAATTTACCCATCACACCCTGTATATAATACACACACATTAATCAGAAATAGAAAAATTATATTTATGTATATAGATATCCCAAAAAGGGAAATAACTTTTATAGGATTAGTGGTTGTGTATATCATGTGGTTTGGTGAAATCAAGTAGCTAGCTAGTCTGGGGAAAGAAATTTCCTGTGGTGGAGACAAGTCATGTATCGTCACTACTACATCCTGGAGCAAAGAGAAAGAGAGGGCAAGTCTTTTCCTTTTTCCACAACACCTAGTGGTCATTGGGAGAAGTCCATTTGTAGAGTAATCCCATGACAAAATATAAATGACATGTTTTTGGAACAGTAACTGAATTTAAATTACATTTATTTGAAATTTTGGTATCGTTAGAATGTGGAATAATATATATGAGAGAGAGAGAAAGAAGAAAAAAAAAAAAAAAATTTTAATCTCTGGCAACACCTTTATCATGTCATGGTTAGAATTAAGAAAATCTTTACCAAGATAATGAAAGCAAAACAGTCTCAAGTTTCTTTGTATTTGTTGATTTTTAATGAAAGCATTTAAGATATTTGCTACTCCTTTCCAAGTTGGCCCTGTCTAACTTGTGTATTTAAATTCAAATATTTTTGCTTTTGTATATATACAACAAAGGGTTGAATATTTAAAATAATTATCCCGTATTAATATGCTTGTTTGTACCTGTGTACACATTTATATACTATAATATTTCCTAAAATATTCCAAAAGACATTGTTACAAGTGGCTATAATAAAAAATTAAAAAAAGGTCTGGGAAAAATTCTATAACAGTGCTAAAACGATGACAAGTGGTATTTAGCAATAAACAATCTTGCTTGTGGCATTGCCTTGTCCTTGTCTTAATGCCTGCTAGGTGACATTGTCTAAAGCTGTATAAAAGGGGAACTTTCACTTTTTCTCTCTTCAACCAAAGGTACCAATAGTATAAACATGTCTCATTTCATTTTAAAGTAGCTTCTTTGCTCTCAGGCAACCCATTTGCTGCATACAAGATTTTTCTCTCCTTTTCTTAACTATTATAACTTATATATGATAAAATATAGTTTTAAGGTATGCTATATTTATGAGCTAAAATGCTCAATATCATATATACACATATACATATATATATATATATACATACAGTGTAACCCAGATATAAGAGGTTTTCTCTGGTCCCAAATTAGAGCCTGTGTTAATGTATATATAATAGACCAAACCCGGATATAAGAGACTTCTTATCCAGTCCTGACAACTCTTATATCCGGGTTACACTAATATATATATATATATATATATATATATATATATATATATATATATATATATATATATATATTCAGGTATGTGTTTAATTCATATATCTTGGAAATATTAAGATATTCAACCAAATGTCATAACTTTAAGCTTTTCACCCCCAAGCAAGACAGGAGTGCCACTAGCATGCAAGGAGTTACAGAGAGTGGGAGCAAGAGTAAAGAGGCATGAAAGTGGAAAGGATTAGAAGGACAGGGAATAGATCAAGGCATCTGGAGATGTCAATTAACATTGCATTTGAATAGTTGGAGATTATAGCTATCAAGGAAGCATGTAAGAGGAAGGGAGTTCCACAGACAGGAAGTGCAAGATATGAAGCTCTTGGAGTAGAAGAGACGGCTACAGTTAACTGTTTTTTTAATTGGTAGCCTTTTTCTATTATATGCTTGTCCAAGGCAAATCAAAATGTAAGAGTTAAAATAATAAAGTAGAAAAAATATTTTGAAATATGAACAAAAATTTAACGTGGGGTATCCAAAAATTTCCCTGTAGACCCCATATAAAACAGGGTTGGGTAGCTGTTTCCCCAAGACGAGACTCTGCTCTTTGACATAGCCTTGCCCGGAAGCAGAGAGTTTGACCAGCACAGCTGAGACGAATCTCCAACTGCAGACCAACATACAGTATTTACTACTGTATTTATGTGAATGGGGACATAAACATTATCATCTGTAGGTATGCTACAACACAGAGAGGTAAAGGATATCTTTTTTCAAACAAAAAGAAAAACTCTTATATGGCTACTGTGGATCAAATCAATAGCAAGATTCAAGTAAATATTTTTATAAGTTTTTTTGAGAGAGATAAATCACCTTCTGGAGAAATCAATAAGAAAGCTTTAAAAGAAATCATTACCAAAATAATAAAGACAAGTCACAAGTTAGAAGAGCCAGGTTCAAAGCTTCATGAAGATTACAAAAGGTAGTATAAAATGGAGTTAAAGAGGGGTATTAGTTAAGTGCCATACATGCTTGGGTGATAATGTTTCTTTTAATTTATGACTGACAAGGCAGATTTTATTGCAGTAAGTGGCCACTTTTTTACGGTGGTGGGAAAGTAACTGATGCCAAGGCACCAGATCTGGACCTATTGCTGATTCTTTAGATTTTATCAAGAATCTCTTAATATATAGCAGGAGCACTGGACTATATGCAGTAATATTCAAGGCATTGATGAATGGTATACTTATAAACATGTAAAATAGACTGGTTGTGAACCAAGGCTATAGGATCCAGTCTACCATGATATTCAACTCATAGCTGAGAGGAGACGACATGGATTCATACTTTTTCTCTAGGGTATTTATACCTAATTGAATGTAATTAACCCGACTGGAATTCAAACTAGACTGATTTCTCATTCTGAACAGCCATCCATGAAGGGTAAAGGAGACTTTTTTTCTTTTCTTTTTACTAACATCTTCATCTTTGTTGTTTATACCATAATAATTTATGAAAGAGAGATATACATTTCTTGAATTATTATGATTTAAACAACAAAGATTAAAATTTACACTATTTACAATTTTTGAACTATTGTCCTCATCTTTATTGTCATCTTCACAACATTTTGGCCATTCTAGTTCCACATGCCAGAAAAGTCATGGCATGTGGAACTATAACTATCTACCCTGGTGGATGAAATAAATGTTTTGGTTTGAAATTCCAACGTATATCGAAGGCTGGGACATGTAATGGTCGAAATGTGAATATAACAATAAAGATGAGGTCAATAGTCTAAACAATGTAAATAGTTACAATACCTCATCTAAGAAATATAGGCAGATAAATGTTGTGTTAATAAAAAAATAAATTTTTCAGAGTGCTTAGCTGAAGATCAGAATTATTAAGAGATACCTTTTACAAAGAGAAAATTGTTAATGAAATGTAAAGAAGGAGTAGTTCTTTGATGAAGAGAGAAGAGAAAAAAAAGAAAAATATGTACACATAAGATGATCCCACTGGCACTGCCTGCTGCACAAAAGATGATTGTCTTCATGCATGCTGACTGATTCATTCTTACCCAAGATTACCTTGAATGGCACTTTGAATATATTCTTGAGGATAATTAACATGGAGTGTTGATACAACATTCCACTGGCCATAAGTAGCATGATGGAAGAGACAAGATGATTCCCAAAACCCTGGCATGTGCTGTCTTGTATACAAGTCTCTTCATCTTAGCGCTTTTTTTCTTTTTGACATGGCTCACTAAATATCCAGCATCACACAAAAAATAAATAAAAAATAAAAAAAATAAAAACATTTCACAAAAACTACACTAGCCAGTTGCTTAACCTTGCTAACATTGATTTTGTTTACATGGGATAAAATATTTTTTTGGATGATACTGGATAACCAGCAAAACATGTTAAAGTAGGAAAAAAAATCATAAGAGGTGCTGAAAAGTTTTCAACAGAATCCACTTCCTAAAACATGAACAATCAATTTTTTTTTTTAAAGAATTCTTGATTTTGTGTGCAGAATTTTTTTGCACACTCATATTTATTCCTTCTCAAATCATCCAACAGCCATAGGTGACCCTTGCAGAAAAATATGGAAAATTTATGGATAAGTCACAAATATCAGATGTGTATCTTTAATAGTTTTAAAATTAGAACATCTTGAAATTTCACTGCATTTTTTGCACTTTTCAACAAATTTCTGACATTCCAAGATCCAGGAATATTGCATGTACAGATTTGAAACTTGGTGATAATAGTTAATATTTACTATAGAATACAAAAATATATAAACAGATTAGGTGTATCTTATGTAATTTTCTTTTTATGAGGACCTGAAAATGGTCAAAATGCAAAAGGATGTTGTTCAATTTGAGAGTTTCTCATTTACAAAGTATCTCACATACAGCATCCAACTTAGTTTTCTGCCATTTATGACCAGATAGATTATCCAGTAACCATATTTATGTTACATTTTTTTTAAAAAATCATTTCACCCCAAGGAAGGTGAGAATGCCACTAGTATGCAGGGGATTACAGAGAGCAAAGGTGAAAGAAAAGACTGAGTATAGGGGGGACCAAGAAAGAATAAAAGCTGAATGGAGGTTCAAGATATAAGATAGCGATTGACAATGCATTTAAATTTTTGAAGATTGTGGTTATCAGGGAATTCCATAGGTTGAAAGTGTGGGAAAAGAAACTGTTGGAGTAGAAGTTTACATTTACCTAATTCAACAGTAAAAGGGTGGGACCTAGTTGCCAATCTAGTAGCACTTTCAAAATTGCTCAAGTAAACATTCTGAAAATTGCTAATTTTCATGACATCAGCAGGCAAATTAGATATTTTTTGTTTTTATCACACATTCTTGAAGATCATGTGACAGAATTTTTATTTTGTGTACAAACTCTTGTCTAGGATTAAAACATTGTAGAAAGTACAATGTGTCATTCAAAAATCATAGTTTTGTCAATTTTGCACCTTATAAATTTGATACTTAAGAAAATATGAAACTGAAAGTTGGTACCGCTATAATTTCCTATGCAAATAAACTATTTTATTTTTTTAAATCATATCATCCAAGGCAGTAAAGTCACTAAGACACAAGGGATTACTGAGTGTTAAAGAATAAGAAAAAAAAGAGAAATATTAAGTAGCAAGAACAATAAAAGAGAAATCAAGAAGACAGTAGATAACAATTGGCATTGCATTTAAATTTTTGAAGATCAAAGTTGGCTGGAAAGTATGGAAGCAGAAGAGACTTCCACATGCGAGAAGTGTGAGAGAAGAAATTGTTAGCATAGAACTTACAGTTACTCCTAGTCAATTCAACTGTAAATTGATGCTAGTCTTGTACAGAGTTTAAATTCATAAAGTCTAGGTACTGTAGTGGAAGGTGCATCAGAACAATTACCATGAAAGTATTTATAGACAGGGCATGGGGAATCTACATTACAGCAGTGGGAAAGTGACTGATGCCAAGACACCAGATCAGGACCAATAATATTGTTGATTCTTTGAATTTTATCAAAAATCTCTAAAGATACAAGAATATTCAAAACATGGATGAATGATAGACTTATAAACAAGTAAGAGATTCTGGAGAGAAAAATTGTCTAGTATGACATAGTGAACCAAGTTCCTTAGCAGCAGACCTAGAAATGGATTCAATATAATCTTTCCACTTCATGTCAGCTGAGAAGGTACAACAAGTCACTCACATGGAGGTTAGTATCAGCCATGTTCATGGGAGGGGGGAAGGGATCTTTCAAGTGATAAAGTTTCATTTTGGAGGTGTTAAAATGAACAAGCCATCCCTTGCTTCAGTTAACAACAGACTGCAGGACATCTTAAATCAGCTGTCAATTTAACCTTATCGGACTTACTATCAAAACAGGAGGAAAATGGTTGTCATCAACATAGATATCAAGTTGAGAACTAATGTCAGCATGGTAGGAGTTATATGCGTATCACTCAACAGACTCATTGATGAGAATTAAGAACAAAGTAGAACCAAGGATAGAGCCCTGGGGGACAACTGCATTAGTACAAAAAGATCTAGAAGAGTGGCCATTCAGGACAACATTCATTTCATGATTTGATAAAAGAAAAAGCTGAATCAGTTCAAAAATTTGTCTGGAAATGTCATCAGTCATGTGCCATGAGTGATACATGTTTAGGTGATCATGTATCATTTGATACATGACTGACGAGGCAGATTTTGTTTCCACACAGTAGGTTGCTATTTCTTTCTGTGGTAGACCAATTGCCATCCAAGGCTATAGAACCCGGTCTGTCCTGCTATTTACCCGTAGCTGGGGTGAGAAGAGGATTCATAGCTTTTCCAAGGGTATTAGCACGTAAGTGAATGTAATGGATTCAAATGGAATTCAAACTCATAGGCTTTCAAATTGTGAAAAAGGCCAGTATGCTAAACACTGTCAAATGCTTTTGAGATGTCTGAAGCAGCCCGTGCTTCACCAGTCTAATCTAAAGGTTGATAGACTATTTCAGTAATAATCGTTAGTATATCGGCAGTTGACCTAGAAAAGGGAAAGCCATCTTGCTTGTCTGAAAGAAGGCCCTGTGATGTTTAACCAATTCAGAGTTGATTAGGGACTAGTAGTTTGCTAAAAAGAGGTAGAAAGCTAATATACTGATAGTTGGAAGGGTCAGATGGATGACTTCTTAAAGACTGGAGGATTTCCAACAAGCAGAAAGCAAGAGGCAATGAGACATTTATTGTAGTGTTTAGAGAGAAGAGGAGCCAATTTAGGAGCAAACTTCTTAATGACAATTACAGAGATATCATCAGGTCCACAGGCTTTGTGGGGATCCAGAGAGATGATAGCAGAAACTATGGAAGGAGTTATATGTATATCACTCAACAGAGACTCAGTTCTAAGTGGAAAGTCAGGCAAGGATACTCCAGATGAGTCAAGAGTAGAGTTTGAGAATTTACAGGTAAAACATCCAGCTTTATCAGCTGAAGATGTTAACACCTCTCAAATTGATTACAGAGAGGAGAAAATTCACTATGACAGAGCCACCAGTAATCACAAGAGTCAAAGTTGTTAGAGGCTATACAATGTCTCATCATTCTCTCAGCAAACAGAAACTTAGTTCCTTTGAGGACATGTTTACATTTATTATATACAGCTTTATCAGATGATGACATTAACACCTCAAAATGATTGAAAGAGGAGGAATAGAAAACTTACTCTTCTTTAATACACTATTACAGAGCCACCAGTAGTCACAAAGCTGTTAGAAGCTATACAGTGACATCATTCAGCAAACAGAAACTTAGTTCCTTTGAGGACACATTTACATTTATTACATACACCTTTATCAGAAGATGACATTAACAGAAGCTATACAGTGTCATCATTCTATTACCAAAGACATAGCTCCATTTTTAGCGTTGTTCCAAAGAGTTTATATGCAAGGGGCCCTTAAAAAAGGGATTTTCACATAGATCTACATCTATGCAACTAAGCAAAGAAACGAAACCAAGGACATTAAAAATAAGGATACCAACAGATTATTTTAAATACATCAAGTCAAAATAGTAAAAGTGCTCACAGTTTGTTTAGAGCTGATACTTTGTCATTAGATTAAGTTTCTTTACAGGATTTATAATAAATAACTTTTTATCAGCCAACAAGAGTTATTAAGGAGAAAAAAAATTATTTAAAAAAAAAAAAATCAATTTGAAAGGAAAGACTTTTTTTGAATTTTATTCATACTGCAAGATTTGTTTGTTTAGCAGTATATCAACTCCTTTGGGTCATTTAATATTGAAATTTAATTTTCTTGGCAGCATTAGTAATTTCTTTTATAAAAATGTATTTTTATACTTTTATAGTGTTTTGACCATAGTTTGGGGGCTTAACTATTTGCCCATAGCTGGGACCCTAACAGGTGCTACCACCACAGGTCAGGGTGGATCTGGGAATAAGAGCAATTAAGAGGTGGTTTCCTGCTCCTCAAAACTACCCCATCAGAGGATTTGCTGCCGGATGTAGTTTGTCATATGTAAGATGGATACTGCAAGGTAAATTTACCTGCACTTACATAAAATTGGTGTCATACCTGTTCTTACTCTGACAAAAAAGACAAAAATTAGAAAATATTGATTTTTAAGCAAATATAAGTAGGAATAATATATGATAACCAACCATGAATAAAATAATTATATTTATTATCTTTAACATTGAAACATTTTAATAGAAATTGTGATAAAAAAATTACCCAATGCTTTAGTATTTTTAATAGCAAACATAGATGAAAACAAAAGGTTTTATTTATAAAATCAGCAGTCATTTAAATTATTCCATTTAAAATAAAAGTTGGACACCTATTTCAAACACAGTTATCTTAAAAATAACGTTTGAAGTAATAAAAATGCCAGATAAAAAAATATATCTGTTAACTCTTCATAAATTGCTTTATTTACATTTAGGATATGAACTGAAGCAAATATGAACTTTTGAGAAAATCTAAATCTGGGAGTGTGCATTCCTTGATAGGGGAAATAGAACCTTGCTGGGCTGTGATGCCTTCTCAGGTTGAGTGGTCGAAAACATGCTAGATCAGATGGTGGTTTCTCCTACATAGGGTGGAGACAGTTTTGAACCCTGACGGAGAGCACAATTTCTTTATTAAATTTTCATAAACTGATAGACATAATGCACAGTGTTTAAAAGAAAAAAAATGACAGGATGCTTATTTCAAACATGAGCATACACTGAAAATAATATTTGAAGTTTTGGTCACTGGCAGCACAACTGAGTTTCATGCACAATGCAATCTTTACTCCCAGCAGAACAAGTTTCAAGATAGGTCTCCAGTTCTGGATGAGAGATGCACAATGTCATAGCCTTAAATTAATACTACCATGACCCATGTGTTTGTCTAGCAATCAATACCAAAATGTTATCTACAACTCATTTGCATTAAATTATATAGGCACATGCCACATTAATTACTTAGTGTAGGAAATAAATTGGTCATCTTTTGTAAAGTAAAAGCAAAGGCATATTTTATGTTGACTTAATGATCTTGTTATCAAATGTGGATTGCAGACAGTATCTATGGCATATGAAATAGACATTTTGCACGTGTCTATCTGTGTGTGCGCACAAATATAAAGATTTATTTGACCATTAACAGCCTATGTATTAAAAAGGCTCTAAAAGTACTTAAACTAACACACACATTTTATATATATATATATATATATATATATATATATATATATATATAGAGAGAGAGAGAGAGAGAGAGAGAGAGAGACATGGTGGAGTAATGGATAGTGGCTCATAGAGCAGAGTTCAAATTCCAGTCAAATCCATTACATTCACTTATGTGCTAATACCCTTGGGAAAGGTATGAATCTTCTTCCCCCCCAAGCTATGGGTAAATAGCAGGACAGACTGGGTTTTGTAGCCTTGGATGGCATTTGGTCTGGGAGAAGGACAACTTTGAATTCTAAACCTGCAAAGGGTCGTTTGGGGACTTTGTGGCACGTAGTTCACCAGGTCGCTGTATTCAGCTCTTCAAAAGGTGTGGTTGGATCTACACAAAACCTTCACCACTATAATCAAATCATATGTGTAAGTGTCTCGCTGTCGGCCATTAGGAACTAAGTTGCTTGACCCTCATACATTGATATACAATGGGAGAGTCCAGCATATATTTTACATGAATCATTTATACAAAAAACAGATATTAAAGTTAATGATATAAATGGCAAGAATACATCTCGCCATTTATATCATTAACTTAAATATCTGTATTTTGTATGAATGATTCATGTAATGTAAATTGAACTTGATATTAAAATAACTGATCCAATGTGCAACTTTTGGATAATAACTGTGACATTCCTCTATTTATTGAACAATTTAGTTCATGCCACACTGACTGAAAAACCTACCAGTACAAAAGAATTCTCCTATTACCATATTAGTACAAAAATGCACAAACTTAAAATTTAAAAATTCAACCTTAGCATTGTGATCGCACGCTCCAAAATTTCTTACAATTAACAATAACACATTTCTAAAAACATATTTTGGATTACATCTATTCTTTCATTGTCCTGTTATTACCTGGATGTAAAAAACAAATATATTTTCATACCTGATGATGTCTGTATGCACAGATGAAAGCATGTAAAAAAAATTAAAAAAGACCTTATGCAACTGGAATTTATAAACAGGGATCATAACATTCATCTACAGGTTTGGGGTTAATGTCATTTATTAAATTTGTTTGCGAAGATGTATTCTCGCCATTTATATCATTAACTTCAATATCTGTTTTTTGTATGAATGATTCATGTAATGTAAATTGAACTGCACCACATATATATATATGAATGAATGAATGCTTTAGTTCAAATAAACATGTCTAGTCCACACACTATAGATGTTACTGCATATTATAAATATTTTTTTTAATCAATACACCCCAAACAAGGTGGGAATGCCACTAGTATGCAGGGGGTTACAGAGAGTGAAAGTGAGAGAAAAGACTGGGTTTTGGGGGATTGACAAAAGGATAAAAGATGACCAGGTTTAAGATGACTGAATATGGTGATTGATGTTGCATTTAAATTTTTGAAGACTGTAATTGTCAGGGAAGCAAGTAAATAGGAACTAGTTCCGCTGTCAGGAACTGCAAGAACAGAAACTGTTGGAGTAGAAGTGGCAGTTTTATTTAACTATTTCAACAGTAAACAGATGGAACCTAGATGACAGTCTAGTAGAACACTTAATTTCATGTAGTGGGAGTACCAGAGAAAAAAAGCTCATCAGATCAGTTGACATTAAAATATTTGTAGAAAAGACAAAGGGAAGCCATGTCATATTGGTAAGAAAGTGACTTAAGTCGAGATACTAAAGCAGGATTTATTACACTGAAGATCCTTCTTTGGACTGTCAATAATCTCAAGATGAATAGCAGGAGCATCAAACCACATTATATATATATATATATATATATATATATATATATATAATGGTGTATCAAAAATACTTTTACAAACTCCGGGGGCAAGTTCTTCACACCTAAACAAAGACAAAAATTCATATAAACATATGTCTGCAAATCCTTTGGTTTTGAGTTTAAAGAAAGTTTACGATAGATGGCGCTGTGTTGCCATGTAGAATAAGTTACATTTGTTATTTGTGTACATTTGTGGCTAGTCTGTCATCAATGTTTAACGTGTGTAGTAGCGAGTTAATCGAGAAGTGCTTCGTTTAACAATGGCAGGATATTCATATCATGAGGAAACAGATATGATTTTTACATAAGGCCATGTAAATGGTAATGGATGCAAGGCTGCACAACAGTATCAAATTGCTCTTCTAGACTGAAGAAGAGTGGAGTCATCCAACGTTTGCTAAGACAGGATCTGTGGCATCAAAAACTATGAATCGAGGGAGACGAAGATCCACTCACACACCTAGCCAAAAACACCACATTCTACAGGCTGTTGGAGATGATCCAGGTATCAGCACATGTCAAATAACCCTAGCATGATGTACATTTCATAGTAATGCGTGAAGGGTACTTCAAGAGCAGCTCCTGTATATGTATCATTTGCAATGTGTGCAGAGCCTTTCACCCTCTGATCACTCACCATGGGAAAACAATGGTTTATTGTACAGACTGCCAATCCATTGTTTGTATCTTAAGTCTTGCTTACAGATAAGGCAACATTTGGAAGAGATGGATAAACAAATTTGCATAACTAATATTTGTGTACAGATTGGGAATTCCTATGGTACAATACAGGCTAGGCAACAACATCAGTTTATGATTAATATGTGGGCTGGAATTGTAGGTGACTGTCTGGTTGGTCCTTATATTCTCCCAGTATGTTTTACAAGAGCTATCAAACATACCTCTAGACCTGCTAGAGGATGTACTCCTGTTAATATGAAGACAGTTGTAGTTCCAGCACATTTTAGTCACATTTTTTGAAATGCCTGGGCTGATATCTACCATGTAAGATGGATAGGTAGAAGAGGACCAGTTCTATGACCTGCATGTTCCCCCAACCTCAATCCTTTGGATTTTTATCTGTGGGGCCACTTAAAACAATTGCTTTATGCAGCAAACAATAATGCAGAGATACTTCCTCAATGTATCATGAGGGCCTGCGAAAGCATTCAACATCATGTGAGAGTATTTCAAAGGGTCCGCCAGCCAAGGATCAGACAGGTACATGTGTGAGTAGAAGCAAGGAGACATTTTAAACATTTATTATAAGTTGCTGTGTCGAGGTACAATGATGGCCTTTTGAACATATGTTTATACGGATATTTTACCTTGTTTTGGTGTGAGGAACCTACCACCAAGGTTTGTAAAACTATTTTTGGTAGACGCTGTATATTTTAAACATTTAGCTATATAGTACTCTAGGGAAATTAGCAATAGACTTGTATTTTACTATAGTTGAGTTAAAATATACATTATTTATGTAGAAGTTTTGAGATCAGTGATCCCAAGGGAGGTATGGTGTAGATAGTGGCTTGGATTGAGGAATTGGAGAGCCGAGTTGAATTACAGTTGAATCCATTACATTCACTTATGTGCCAATACCCTTGGATAAGGTATGAATCCTCTTCTCCTCCCAGCTTTGGGTAAATAGCAGGACAGACAGGATCCTATAGCATTGGATGGCAACTGGTCTACCGCAGAAAGAAATGGCAACCTACTGCGGGAAAAAAAATCTGCCCATCAGTCATGTATCAAAAGATACATGATCGCTTAAGCATGTATCATGCATGACACATAAGTGACTGATCTCAGTTTTCAAATGCATACCTTTTCCATCAAGTGTCTATCAGACCTTGAATTGTTTACAGAGATATTTGATGCACAGAGAGTGTTTTCAGTTTCTGAGAATAAAATATTTTTGCATAACCATAATTCAAGATGCTTTGAGGAGTTGAAGTATAAGAATTGAAAAATGGGGAAATGTCATCATGACATTGAACCAGAGCTGAAAAATATTCAGAACATTCAGTAAGAAAGGTAAAAATGTCAGCTTTCTTACTGAAGTTTGATTCTTTTTAAAAACAGAAGATTAAAAAAAAAAAAAAAAAAAAATTTTTTGCTTATAAGTTATAAGCAAATATGAGGGGCTATTTAAAAATTCTTGATCCTACCCACTTTGCAAAATCTGACTAAAAAATCAAAGTGTTCTGGGTGGGAACTTTTCAATATATCTTTGTAAATATAACATATCTATATTCATGTATGCCTATATTAACATACACATCTGGATCTAAATATATGTGCGTTGAGATATCATTATCAACTGGGGAGCATCATTCAGTGGGGAACAAAAAATAATGCATTTCTGCTAACTGGAGGTTGGCAGAGGATTTTTTTTTTGCATAAAAAGCAACCGCAGAAAGTTGGAAGATTCTGTTTTCTATGAGAAAATTATCTCAATTTTCAAACATCTGGAAATATTTAAAAAAAAAAAAAAAAAGGTGTGCAAACGAATTCCAAAGCCAGTTTACCTGTACAGCAATCAATACAGAAGATATATATTATATAATATTTGTAATTTGGCCAAATGTATCTCAGGGTAAAATTATCATATCGTGTAATATTCTTGTTTATCTTTAGATAAAGATGGGGTAATAGTATTCCAGTTTTTTTTTTTTTTCAGTTTTCTTTTTTTAAGCAATCTTGGCAATGGGTCAACAAGGGAATGTGAAAATTAGAATCATTTCATCACAATCCCAGAACAACATCAGCTCACTGTACAGTGCACCAAACCAATGAGAAGGTAATATTCATAATTATATTTTTTCAAATCTCACAACACAGTAAAAATCAATTTTAACTTTTCATTATATATATATATATATATATATAAAAAAGGTAAAAGACAATAGGAAAACTGTATTATTAGCAGACATGTTTCATCCAATGTGGACTTTTTCAAGGCAAAAACAAAATGGATTTATTAAAACAAAGTAACTATTAACAACAAAACAAAATGTCCTTAGCAACTAGAAGAATTTAGAAAACACTATTGTATTCATATTGTCAACTGAAAATTACATCACGTGTGGAAATATTGATTTTATTGTTGTGTTGACAGATTCAACTATTTTCTCTTGATTTCTTGATACAATATATTATATACACAGACAAAAGTTTGGGGACACCCTCCATTTCTTAAAAAAAAAAAAAAAAAAAAAAATTCAGTAACTACAGTGTATTTGCTTTTATTCTTCAGTATTTCTCTATGCTACCTTTACCATCAAAAAATATCAAATTTGAATTCATCTGTCCATAATACATTTTGCTAAATTATGATTCTTTCGTATGAGGAACATTATATTTTGTTTTCACCATTAACCCTGTCAATAGACTTTTTGCAATTACCAAAATTTTCAACTAAATTAAATGTTAATACAGGCTCTAATTGTTAACTCAACACTGACTAATGTTGTAAACAAAACATATGTAGCTGTGTCTGAAGAAAAGAAAAAGATTGTATCATTAAGACAGTTTTTTTTTCAGTAATTTGCACAAAATGACAAAATTATAGCAGCTAAGCATTGAGGTGATGGCACAAATTGAAATTTTATTCAAAGAAGGCTACTCTCAAAGACAAATTGACAAGTTGAAGACTTCTAAACAGGCACAAATGTTGACAGAAAAAGAGCTGGAGTGCAAAAAGTGACAACTGCTGCTGAATATAAACAGTTGGTTATCGAGAGCAAAATAAAATACAGGAAAACTGCTTCAGAGTTGACAGCTGGACTTAATTTTTCTTGACAGCAACCAGTGTTGCTCTCAACTGTGAAAAATGAACTTGGGTTCAAGGGGGTGCATAGCCATCAAGAAATCCCTCTTATGAAAGTGAATAAGCAGAAAAGACTTCTGAACAAAAAAAGCATGAGAATTGGACATTGTACGAGAGAAGAAAACCAGGAGAAAAACTGAATGATGAATGTGTGGTTCCAACAGTTAAGTATGGTGGTGGGTCCGTTACTGTGTGGAATATTTTGTGGGGAGAAAATGGGCTGGAAATTTGATTCAGGTCAAGGGAATCATGAAAAAGAAAAAGAAAAAGAACAATATCATTTGATTTTGCAAAGACATTACCATCTGGTTTACACATAATTGGAAAAAAATTCACATTTTAACAAGACCATGTCAAAATTACTTGAAAAAAAAAAAAAAATATATATTAATAAAATATTTTGGGAATTATGACTTGTTTTTGCCTCAATCTTCTACTGGATGGGAAGAATTGGATAGGACAGTTTGAAGAGAATATCCAAAGAGCATCTACTGCTGGAAAGAATGCCAAGAGATTTCAAAGTAGTAATTAAGGCAGGTGGTGGTTTTATTGACAAAAAAAAACTATGATGCTGTTGTATGATCATTATTTTATAGTTAAGCGTTTAATTTTGTCAAAATGAAAGCAAATACACTGTAGTTATTGAAATTTTAAGGCGTTTTTTTTTAAAGAAATGCAGGGAGGACCCTAACATTTTGCCTGTAATATGTGTGTGTGTGTGTGTGTGTGTATATATATATATGACTCCATCTGTATGAAAAAGTTTTGAAATGTAATGCAGGAGTTTTGTTTTTTTTTCTTTTGTCATTCAACTACCCACTATTAGTCTAACATAGATTTGTATATATCTTTTGTACACACGTTTTAAATCATATATATATGTATGAGTATATAAAAACATCTGAGTGGTGCTGGGAAGCTCTTAGTCCATCCAAAAAAGATATACCCAATCTCAAAAAACAGCTGTTTAGCCAAATACTGAGAAGTGTGTGTGTGTGGGGGGGTCAGGCCAATAACATTTTAGTACCTCATTTATTTACAAATACATTAATTAAAGTGTATACAAGAGGGTAGCTTGTCTAATGGTTACCTGCATAGAAAAGAATAAGGAACTGACAGAATTCCACTGTAAAAAAAAAAAAAAAAAAAAAAATGTACCAACCAACAACTTAATGTTGTTGTGGGGGGGGGGGTGATGGTTAACGTGAACAAAAAAAATAAAAAATAAAATTAAAAAAAAATCAACCTGAATCTGATATGTACTTTATTCAGACATTGAATACTCCCCCCCTTTCTAGGGACTTCTGTACAGTTTTTTGTTTTTTTAAATATATACCTATGGTTTTTAATCTTTTTTTCTTTATACATGCTCTTAATTATCTGGTGCACCATATGTGTATGTGGATATGAAACCCAGACCTTTAGACATTTTGTCAATGAGGTAATTTCTTGATAATATTAACTCGTGCTTAGCACCATTGAAAAGTGACCGAAGAAAAAAAAAATTAAAAAAATTAAAAATAAAAATTTAAAAAAAAAATTAAAAAAAAACAAACAAACCAACCATGGGTTGATTCAAGCCTCATGAGGAAAATTGAATCTGTTCAGCAGCCATTGACAGTTGTGCTAGCACAATGTCACAAGTCATCGTAACTGAGGTTTTGAATATACCGGCCTTGATCAGATGCTGATCATGTCAAATTATGCCTGCTTTCCTAGAAACTAAGATCAGCTCAGCATAGTTGCAGTATAAACCACAGTTTGATTTTGTGGGTGTTAAAAGAAACAAAAAGGTACCTGAACAGGCATCTGCTATAGGGGTTAAATAGCTACCCTAGCAGATGGGAGTACACGGAACTGAGCAGCCAGTTTTTATACACACATATGATATGCTTATAAAATTTGTTAAATTTAAATTTTCTGACAAGTGTATAGCAACACTTTATGTTGTAGGTTGTATAGGTGAAAACAGCCTTAACTGAGGATTTTAAAAACTTATATGACAAGGTGAGGAATTTAAGTACCAATTTTCAAAGTTGATAGAAATTTCTACTTGGAGAAATGGCATAGCACAGTCTTCCATCAACCCAAATGTAATTTTCTTTCCTCGTAAGCTCAATCTAGTAAATACTGAGTAGATGGACCATAAGCAGAATGAGTTTTGGAAAGACGAATCCTGGTTGTGTGCCATGAAAATGCATAACCCCATATAGTATAAGCTTCAGTACTTCTATATGCTCCTCCCCTCAGGACATGGGTGATCATGGCTCTCTAAAACTTTATATTCCTTCTAGCTCTTAGCAGTTTTTCTACTTTTGCTAAGAACACCTCCACCCTACTATCTATCCACACACGCTCATCAGGTAGGTGGCTTGCTGCCTTCCGCTGTCTCTCTTGCCCTCACTATGTCCTGTGAGGGTCAAGTTTTCCAATCCCTCTTTCCTCATTAAGTATCCAAAGAATTTCAGCTGCCACTTCCCGATTGTGAGCATCTTTTATGTGTTGTGTCCATTCAGGACATAAGCAATCATAGCTCTCCACATCTTCCTGTCTGTCTCTTTTAGCTCTTAATCAGTTGACTTTTTGTTATTTCTCCTAAACCCTGTTCTACCATTCATTTACTCAAGCTCATCAAGTATGTTACGTGCTGCTTTCCTCAGTCACTCTCCCTCAATCTGTCCTGTGAATATCACATTTTCCAAGAATCTTTATTACGTGCCCCAGAAATTTCAACTGCCACTTCCTGATGTTAAGTACAAGTTTACTTTTGGTTTCCATTTTCTCCAAATGCTCATTGCTGTGCACATGTTTGGCGCATGGTATCCTCAGCATCTTTCTGTAGAACCACATTTCTGTTGCTTCAAGTCTCTTCTTAATGTTTGAGGAGATTGTCCAACATTCGTTACCATACAGGAAGACAGATATCACGTAACAGTTTAATATTCTTTTCTTTGTTTCTAGCAACATTTTTCTGTCTCTTAATACTCTGTGTAGCTTTCGGAATAAATCTTTGGCCATGCCAATGCGTCTTCAGATCTCATTGTAAGCTTTCCTTTTGTTGTCATTTTCTTTAGGACTTCTGTGGCTCACTTGAACCATTCATGAAATTCTCAGTATCCTTCTGTAGAGTCACATTTCTGTTGCTTCAGATTGTCCAGCATTTACTAGTGTGCACAAGAAAAAACATCACTAATTCTTGTTCCATAACGGCTATACTCCTCATAGTTGGTGCCAACTGGCTTTTTCAGGTTTCCTTAATTGAAGAAACATTTTTAAAAATGGGTAGCATTTGCAGACAATAGAAGGCATTCAAAAATGTACACACTAGGGACAAGAAAAAAAACGGAAACTAATAAATGCACGAGATTTAAGAAAAAGAAAAATAGTAGTTGGGGTGTAATAATACATGTTGAGAATATTTTGAAGGAGGAATAAAGAAAATAAATTTCATTCAATCTTTTGGAGAAACCTTTGTCATTTTGGGGGGGGGGCAAAGAAAAAGTTTTTAATCACATGTACATGTCTATCTAACAAAATGATAGATAGCAAATAAATTTTTTTTTAAATTATTACATATACTTATATATTATATATATATATATATATATATATATATATATATATTTATATATATATATATATATATATAGGCATGTGGCTGAGTGGTTAGACGTTCGCTTTCTGACCATGAGACCCAGGTTCGAATTTCACCACGGTTGATTTGTCAGGAAGGAGACTTCCTGATGTTATCGGTTTGGAGGGGGACGATCCCAGTGTGTGGCACTTTTGGAAAGTGCCTGAAAACATTGGTTTATCCAAGCCTTGTGAGTGAAATTGGGTAGACAGAACACTTGAGGGATCGTCGATAGCTTTGCTAGCATGAAATCACAAGTCATCATGACCGAGGGCTTGAGTGTGCTGGCCTTGTTCAGATTGTTGTTCACGCTAGATAACACGCTCTCTTCCAGAAACTGTAACTAAAGTCTGCTCAACATAGTTGCAGTATAAACCACAGGTGGGCTCTGTGGGTGTTGAACAAACACAAATGTACCTGAGCAAGCGTCTGAATTAGTGAGTGGCTAGCTGCCCTAGTAGACGGGTATCCTCGAATATGAGTGGCCAGCTATTATATATTTTCCATCCTCACCAATTGGGCCCAGTACCTTCACAAATCACAATGAACAGATGTTCTCAGGGAGGACCCATGCCTTTAGCACTTACTGGTACTTAAACTCAACCCAAGCCTCAAGTGGAACTCATACATGTGATCAATCTCTAAAGATGCTGGAGAAATGGTTGGTTCTTTACATCGCTCCAGTAAGTACCAGGTTCCTGCTGCTATCCTCTACAAGAGCCAGATCAGGCTGAAAATAGAGTACCATTGCCATATACGAGCAGGAGCTGCCCAGTTTTCACTTTCCACTCTTGAAGGAGTCCTAATGTGTCTCCATGTCCTTGTGGATGACAAATTATTTTCCACTTGGCAACCCCTTTCCTACAAATGAAATGTCACAAGCCTCTCGATGCTATGTCACTACTTTCATGGAAAGTGTTCAGACCTACTATATTCCTTAGTTCTACCAGTTTTAAGGTTCACAGCTTAAACCTGCTATGCCAAGCATATTGTCATGAACCACCCTCTTTCCATTTGTATTTCACTGGTGAGATGCAAGTTCCATTCAAACAGCTTTTTCCTACAGACTGTCGCTTTGTGGAACTGACTCCCAAGAGGATGCATCCCTGATCACTACAATCTTAGTCTATTAAAGGCTAGGGTCAACCATTATCTTTACCACATATCACTATAAACTGTGCCTCTTACTCTATAACTCACTACCTTGGGCCTTGTACAGGGTGAACCACAATAATATATATATATATATATATATGTATGTATGTATGTATGTGCACATGCATGAAAAAGTAAACAACCAGTTTCAGTAAGCTCAACTTAGCCACTGGAATCAAATAACCTCATCCTGATCTATTCTAACAACCACTTACATGTTACATTCTATTTTTATCAGCGTGCACAGCAAGCAAAAACAAAACACCTGAAACTCTTTATATTTACTCATCTGAATTTAGTATGACACAAGGCCATAAAACAGAGTTACCAAGTATTGAAAGATTGTATTGTGTGAATCTAAGTGGCAATGCCTGTCTTTTTTTAAATTGGCATTCAATATTACAACATTCAATATCATAAATTATATCATAATTATCATCATAAATTCAATATCAATATATCACAGCATTCAATATCACAACAATCATTAACCTCTTGGTCTGGAAACAGTAGAAAAACTGTTTTAGTCACAAGCTAAATTACAAACGGGAACATTTTATTAAGATATTAAACTATGAAATTGACTGTACAAATAAATAAAGCTTAAAGCAGTACTGATCATGAAAGATATGGAGAGGGGACACTTATTTCATCTCCTTGGTTAACTTAGCAGGGCACTGATTGAGTGTTCAGTTTTTACTGGGTGTTCCATTATTATTGCCACGTGTCAAAGTAAGTTTATTAATATCTACTTAATATCTTTTATAATCAACAAATCAATGCATCAAAAAAAAACAAAAAAAAAAAAAAAAGTAGTTTCAGAGAATAAATGTTTGCAATTAAGAACAAAGTATATAGACATGGTAAAGTTTAGACTTATTTCCACGCCATCTTACTTTTGGGAAACTGTTGTGGAAAGAAATGTTCATGGTGTCTGGAGTTCATAGTGTTACTCTTTGGGTGAGAGTCATGTACCATTGAGCAATCCGATCAGCAAGAGTTCTGATCAGTTAGGAACATTAACTGGAAGGATCATGTCAGCAACTTTGCAATCTCTGAAAAGGCATCAAAGCCAACACCATCAAATACTACTCTAAATGGATAGGCAATCGATTCAGCATGAACAGTGGCAGACTCCTGTATCAAATCCTGACAATGAACTCAACAATGGCCAGTGACACTGTGACTAACCTTTGCATTGCTATAAGGATCAACTGAAACATTATAAAAGAAAGATAATATCCACCTGCAAAACAGAGGAACTAGCAATAAATCACTCTGGCAACAAATTACTTTGAATACTCAAAAAGCTCACAAAATTCAACTGGGAATGGCGTCAATAATCAGGTGTAACCTGTGTGGACAAGTGTTTCATGCAAGGATTAGTCTTGCCAGCCACTAAAAACATAGATATAAAAATTGAGAAGGGATGGGTATAACATAGGAATTAAATACTTGGAAACAAAGAAATAACTGACACACATAGATATATATCTCCAAATAAGTTTGATTAAGCTTTAGAACTCTGCATTATTCATGAGTATTATTTCCTCTTCTGGATATTGTGGCCTCCTCAACAGCAGTTCTCCGAGTTCTTCATTTCAATCAAGGTCATTTGAGATGTTACCAAAGCAGGACATGACAATGTAACCATGAAATTCAAACCCTATCATTCAGCAGTCTTTTGCAGTGACAGGATAAACTTTTTATTGGGTGAATAAAGTTGCTTACAGAATGGTACATGTTAAAAAGAACTGACATTGTCAGTTAGTTTAATTTTTTTTTTATTTGTATTTGTGGTAAGAAATAAAAAAAAATGAATTGGAAAAAGAAAACAAAAAAACATGCTTGCTTTATACAGCCCAGGACCGACCATAATTTGCATGCAAATAACGAGACAACGAGATTTCACGTTAACTGTCCGAGACCGCCTGGCATAAAACATGGGCGCCGCCATTTTGGTTCTTTTTACCGCTGAGCAGCTGGATTTTGCACGACGCACAGATTCATGGGCGTTTCCGAGGTAAGCCGTTTTCACAATTTTTCCCACACTCCCTCCTGATCTCATGATCACAAACAGGGCAGGGAGGTGGCGACCGTTGCCATCAAGTACCTCTCCAAAGGGGGACAACACAAGCTTCATCCTCATGTGTATTCTCGTCTGTGGTTGGAGTGTCGGTAAACACTGTGTCCACCGGGAGGCTGCTGATATCAGAATCACTGCCCAGCAGGTCTAACTCCAAGTAGATCGAACGCTCACTACTCTCCAGAAGCGACACATCGACTCCTTGCCACCGCCACGCTCTCATCTTCTGTGCGCACACTACTGCATCGGCAGTGAAAGCATCCACAAAGTCGTTCAATTCGTGGTAATCGAGTACTGGATGTACCTTCTGTTTCTGCTCCTGCACAGCTGCCATCAAGGGAATCAAACCCTTTGGGGGTCCCAGTCTTTCCTGGGGGTACGGAATCAAGCAGCCACTCACAATCCACTGTTGAAGCTCTTTCTCATATTTTCCTCTGATGCCGTTGGGCACTTTGTACTCTGCGACCTTGTTGTGAAGCCGAACTGGTGGGTCTTTTTGGGCCCATTTTCACCTGGCGGTCCACACCCTCTCGTCGGAATTGAAGGAGACGCCGAAATCCGGCTCACTAATGCAAAGGGCTGCACACACCTCCCTTCCTTTACCCAGTTCCACATCTCTGGCTGGCGTGATTATCATGCCTCCTAACGCTCGGATCGCATCGATCACAAGCAGCAGGTCGTAAATGAGGGGCCGCCGACGAGCCACCAAAACATCAACCATGGCATGATCCCCTCCATCTGTGAGGATTGACACAGTCCCGACACCACAACAGGCCCGGGACACTCCGTCAATCAACCAAATCTCGATTTGTTGACTGCGCCATGTCACGCATAGATCCATGCTGACAATTGATTGGGAACATCCAGTATGGACGAGTGCTGAGCACCGTTTACCCTCAACCCTCACGTTGACAACAGACAATGCCGCATTTACTGACCAAGAGGGGGCAAGGGTTGTGACAGCACCTTGTCCCCGAACTCGTTTTCCCGAGCAATCTTGTGCTGCATGGCCTAACTCGTTGCAGCGATAGCAGCGTAGTCGTGCCTGTGTCCGTCGGCTACTTTCGGCTCCGGCAGTCTCTAAAGAAATGGTTTGGTCCACCGCACTTGTAGCACTTTGTGCCCTCCCGGTATCTCGGGCGTTCTCACGGCTGCCGTGACGTGTTCTGTCTTTCAAGATGTTTTCGGGCCCTGGCTAGCAATTACGTCGATTCCCAGTGTGTCCAATCTTGAAAACACTCACAGGAGCCAACTGGTGTCATCGGGAAGTCCTGCCAGGAAGTCGCATCCCAGTATGCAGTCCGTTGCTATGATAAAAAAAAAACCACCAGCTTTCGCAAATCAGCCAGGTAGACATCCACCGTCTCACCTGGCTCGAGCCGTTGTCCGACGAACTGTTTCCAAGCGATGAAGGGGTCTATTCCAAAGGCCGTATATAGGGCACTCTTGATCTCCTCTAGGTCAGCATATTCCCCGAGTTGTTGATATACAGCGTAGGCTCCCCTCGTAAGTCTCAGTGGGATGACCAGTGCAGGGACTTTTATTTTGGACACCCTGCAAACACGTTTGGCCTTCTCAAACCATTCGATGACAGTCGGGCCCGCGGGGGAGCTGTCAAATTCTGGGATCAATTTTAGATCGAACTTGTCCACCACCTGGCATAAAACATAGGTCCTGCCATTTTGGTTCTTTTTACTGCTGTGCAGCTGGATTTTGCATGACGCACAGATTCGTTTCCGAGGTAAGCAGTTTTTACAATTTTCCCCACAGTATTTTTTGAATTTTCAAATAATGTGTTATGTCTGGATAAACTGTTTAAAGACGCAAAACTTTTCAGGCAGCAAACTGAGTAATGCTTAGGTACAACACAGGGATCTATTTGAACTGCTTGGAAAACTATGTATTTGGGAAGGATATTAAAATAATTCAGAACTTAAACTGGGAGCAAACCATCTGCATATAGATAGAAGATGAATAAAAAATATTGAAAGGGGTTTAAAGACAAGGATGTGTCTTATCACCAGACTTAATCAACCATTAGTTATGCTATCCTAAGGGAGCTAGAAAATACCAGGATTTATTATATTTATTATTGGTGGACACAACATTAACATAAAATATGCAGATGACACTGTTGATAGCAGGTTATATTGAAATATTTGAAGAATAATTCTATAACATTGTTTCTCAAACCTTTTTGCCCTTTTTACCATACATTCCCTCCCTTTCCAAGATTGCCCAACTCAAAAGCTGTACTGCAAATATTGAAAATCTTCATTCTTTTCCATATTAGTAAATATACATTTACATGTATTATTTTTATAGGCATTTTGCAAATTTAATAGCAGTAGAAAACATTGATACATTTTTAAACTTGAATGCATTGTAGAGTAATTTGTTTTAATTCATAACTAATTATTAAAATAAATAAATTGAAGTATACTTCAATAAAGAAATTGTTCAATAGAATACCAGAGTATTGTAACTTGAACAAAAAGTTCAAGATTAGGGTATTTAAATTGATTTTATTTTGATGAAGATTACAGTCAATTAGATTTTTCCTCTCCATCCTGAAATTACACTGGTGGGGGTGGGGGATTCCATCTGGTAGAGTATCCCTGTTGTATGGGAATAGAATTTTATGTTGGATACAACATTCTAAAAATGTATGAAATTTTTTTAAATTAAAAATTTTTTTTGTTCTTCCTGGATCAATGTTTGTATTTGTAAAACTTAGGGGAAATATTGGTTTCTTTAATACTCAATCTCTTTTTAAAATCTTTATAAAATGCTGCTTGATCATGAATAAACTTATTTTAAAAAGAATAATTTACTAGAGAATTAAATGGACTAATTTAAACAAAAAAAAAAAAAATCCAGAGTGGAAATTATCGCTCTAAACCAGAAAATTTAGGGCTGTAAAATAAAATAATTTTCTTTTGAAAAGTTTAATTTGTTAAATTATATAGCAGACTTTTGGTATGTAAAAATATATATAAAAATATTTATATCAGTAATATTTTTCAAAATTAAAACTCTTATTTTATTCTTTCCTGCTTCCTTTACGATAGCATTTTAATAATAAAAAATTAATTCATGAATAATCATTATCTGTTGTAATTTTAATTTTTTTGTTAGCAACTACATGAAAATCTATGAAAGCTGTTTTTAATAACCAGATCATTTCCCCTTGGACATTTGCTGTTTGTCATTAGATCTGTTAAATGTTTCAGTAATGACATATTTGTAATTTTACCTATCTTTATTTTGACAGCCATACTATATTCAAATTCCATCTGTAAAAAGGAGAGAATATCTAATGTACATGTGTGGATTTTAACAAAATGTACACACAAATTGTGAATTAGGACATTTCTAAGGTTGATGAGAAAGTGGAAATGTGTGTTTAGAGGAAATAGTAGAGAATAACTTACATATTCGTTTCCCATTTGTTGAAGGTAAAAGTGGAGAATTGGTCACAGTCATTGTATCTGTTGTGATAACCTGAAAAAGAAACAATATAAAGGTGTCATAAAACCAATCTCATCAGTAGATCAAACTTACCTGTTCAGTTATATTATTAGGACTAATATTTTATTGTTGAATAGGAAAGGGAAAATTATATATATATATATATATCAAGATATAACTTCCGTTAACAGATTTAAAGTGTCAATGTCTAGATTTCAGCGAATATTTAAATTTGAAACAATAGAAATGTTACATCTAACTCAACGCTGTCTCTCTACCTCCCTACACTGCCCCACTTCGTGAGTTTCCTTATTATTGCCCGTCATAAATGTGTAAATATATTTTCATTTTTTCATTTCAACTTTGGAAATAAATCTGATGATCCACTGTCCTTTGGAAGGGCTGTGGTGAAATAATTTATTATATGGAACCTTAAAGTGGTCTGTTTTTATTTAAATTATTAGCTCTGATTTACATTGAGCTCTCTGGATTCTATCCTCATTGGGTCTACCCATACGGATTACCTAGTTTTTCCTAAACTATATATATATATATATATATATATATATATATATATATATAAAATAAAACAATATATTATTTTGTATAATTTTATATATCAACAAACAGTACTTAGAAAACAAAGCCAAACCCGATGAAATCCTAATGGATGAAACACGTCACAAGAAATTTTCCAGTTTGTCATATTTTTCTACATATAAGCCATAACAGCAGTATGCCAGATGATTGTTGGGGGCCGAAGAACTGCTATCAGAAGAACGAAAGCAGGTTTTAGAACCGGACGAAGTGCACTGGAACAGGTGTTCATTTAAAGGATCCTTGTAGAGAAACACCTGCAACATCAGAAGGACGTGTTCCACAACTTCCTCGATTTCAAGAAAGTGTTTGATCGTGCATGTCATGACAGTCTTTGGCAAATACTTATGGAACTCAATGTAGACAATGGAATTATCCAGGTCATATAGAAAGGTGCCACCAGCGTAGTTCTTCTGGGAAAACAAATGGGAGCATACTTCTGGACAACTGTCGGCATGAGACAGGGATGTGTACTTTCCCCCCACATTGTTCAACCTATTTCTAGAGAGAATCATGCAAGAAACTTTGAACGACCATGATCCTTCAATCTCTATTGGTGACAGACCCATTTGTAACTTATGTTTTGTAGATGACATTGGTCTCATAACAGGTAGTAACAGTGAGCTCCAGGACTTGACCAAGAAATTTGTTGAAAGAACAAGAGCATATGGAATAGAAGTCAGCTCCGAGAAATCCAAAGTAACGGTGAATAGCACAAACAGTAACACCTGTGTCAACATTACCATGAATGAGAATTCACTTTTAAAATATCAACATAAAAACAAATTTAAACTTCCATAATATAGATTTTACTTTATTACCTTATAATTCTCTAACTCGTCAAATGTATAACTATTTCTAATTTCTATATTTCCACTTTTTTACCATATTAATTATATTGTATAATTGTCCCCTGTTCTAAGAACTCTTATCACTTACACCTCTTTAGCTATATTTTTTAAGTTTTAAAAAAAAATATAACTTTGTATTGTTGGGTTTTTTAACATAACAATTTTTATTAATTATAATTTTTTTTATATATTCTTAAATTTAATATAAATTATCTAAATATGACTTACTTTTAATTTTTTTAAATATATCTTATTTTTAAGTATGATTTATCTTTGGAAAAGTATTTTTAAGTAGGAACTTGTATTTTTAAACCTATCCTTATCTATATAAAACTTTTTATAAAACTCCCTTTTTGGTCCTCTTTTAGTTTTAAATTAACACTTTATTCTTTATATAACCCCAATTTAATGTCATAAGGTTAATATCTAGGCTTAATTTTATAAAACCTCTTTTCTTTAAGGCTAATACCTTCTACTATCCCCTGACCACTGTCTCATGCATCTTGTCTGACTGAAACATTGAAATGGATAAATTCTGTATTAATTTTTTGATGGCTGTCACAGTTAAATTTCTAATTCCAACACAAACTCAGTCTATACACAGGGTTGAAGACTGACAAAGTTTTCGTTGGTTGAAATAGATCTATCCTTATATGAGGTAATTTGGAATTTTGTTGTGCAATACTATTTATTGGCTCTGTTATAATAAATACATTGAGCTCTTTTTGTGGATCAGTTTTAATATTTTATATTACTAGGATCCAATTGGATTATATACCAAAGGATTTATTACCTTTACTATATATATATATATATATATATATATATATATATATATATATATATGATGTATAATTGCCTTTACTTTTGTTTCAAATTACTATCAGACAAAGTGGAAAGAATATAAATAATGTATTTAATGTATTTCATCAATAGTGTCTGCTATCTCTAGCTTCTTCAGGTTAGAATGAGAAAAAAAACTGTATACAAGGAAAATGCACTGTAATTTCTGAGGATAATTGGGGACCAGGAGGTTTTGAGAAACAGAAAACCACCTCTTAATTGCTGTTGTTCCTAGGTTCACCCTGATCCGAGGTGGTAGCACTTGTTAGGGTCCCAACTACGGGCAAATAGTTACCCCCCACCCCCAAACCAGGGTTAAAACACTGAAAGTATAAAAAATTTCTAGTAAAAAAAGTACCAGCAATACATTTTTCTAGTAACAAACAAAACAAAAACAAAAAAAAATTTTCTAGTAATATTAAGCTAATTCCCTTTGTGGGTTTTGTTCAAGTCAATACCTTACTTGCTTTGCCCACTGAATCTTACACAGACAGTTTAATACCTAGCATCTGCTGTAGGCCCACTTGAAATGTGATCAGGAAAACCAATAACAAATGCAAGTTTAATTAACCTTTCTGACCTTTCATCAATAAATCTGATTAAGCTCCCGATCACATACTCAACTTGGTTCATTTTACCATCCCCAGATTGCTGCAAGCCATAAATTTTGTGTTAAAAATCTTTTAGTCTGTTATATTCATCCTATATCTAACTGAACACTAATCTATTTCCAAATTTAAAGCAAGGACAACCTTTCAAGATCCAACGGTATAAACTGCGACTGTATTTTGTATCTTTAGTAATTTTGCTAATTTCATTTTAGCCATGCAGCTATGTATCCTGTACAACTAGGTGGTTTAATTACCCCACTATTCATAAAAAACTGCTCTGCTATCCTCGTTACAAAATGTAAGCTTGTAGGTGAATAGTAAAGGAAAACTATAATCTTTTCCACTGAGTACAAGACTCATTTAGTAAGCATATGCAAAGTGTTTGTTTATTCTATGC
>OZ038495.1:38856494-38858994 GCA_964036315.1 Acanthosepion esculentum | reverse complement strand
GTACAGCTATAACTTAATTTTAGTGTATTTCTATTGAAAATGGTACTAAGTTTACTTCCACCGGGAAAATGCTTGAGTATTAATTCAAGGAATTTTTGTCCCAATTTGTTTTTTACCATTTGGTTGTATGGGGGTGTATACCAAATTATTTTCCTGCTTCTGTTTTTCCTATGTTTACCGTTTTCATTTTTAATATAAGTTAGTTTTAGGTTTTTGTAGCCACTATCTTTTAGAGCTTTATTATAGAAATTAATATGTTCGTCGAAAATCTTGTCATTTGCTGAATTTGTACTAATATCTTTTAAAATTGTAATTAAATAAAACGTACTCTAACCATAACACCTCTCTCAAAGCAATTCAAACACTGGAAAGAATCCAAGTGAACACCGAAAGTCATGTGAAATTAATAAGTTAGAATATAATATTGAACATTAAATGTCCTTTATACATACATATATACATTTATAATACTAAGTTTATTGAATTAGTGAAATAATTTAACCACCTTTGCCGTCATTGTCATAAAGTTTACATAAAATAAAATAAAATAAAATAATATTTACTTATACTCGATAAGAATAAATAATTTTAAATACTGTAAGTAATCCTAATACATTTACTTGGTTTTTAACTAGGAGTATAGTATATTAAATATTAAAAATAACTTTTTAGAAAGGTGGATAAAACATATTCTAACCTAAACAGTCCCTCAAAATCTTTAAATATACAAATAGAAATAATACCATAAAAAAAAAAAAAAAAAAAAAAAAAAAAAAATTTTGCCGTTAGAAATAAACCCAGATGACATGAATTTAGCGGATGTCAGAATTTGTTAAAAGATACATCCCTACCCATCCCTAAACATAACCCCGCTTTCAAATGTAACTATTAACTGAGACAACGAAAATTAAAAATTGAACCCTCTACCACCCCTTGTCTAGATGAATGGATTTATCGGTAACCTTGGAAACCCTCAAACTATGAATCTTTCCTGTGCCGTTAACAACCGTAAATTTTAAAAAGTAAGTTACTCCAAAATTCGCTTGATGAGGAAATGGAACTAATGTCTTTGGTTTAATAACAAAATTAAATTCAGGGGCTTTAGCTTCCATTTCTGAAACATGGTCATCACTGTGTAGCGGTAAAACCATATTTTAAATCTATTAATTTATAATATTAATGCTCTGTAAATTTAAATTTACATAGAGCACTATTGTGTAAAAATAAAAATATCTATAAGAACACCGGATTTTATATCTTACTGTTCTTTCCTTTTTTATTTATATATACATATATATATATATATATATATATATATATATATATATATATATATATATATATTTTTATATATATATATACGGTCCATGCCAGGGAGGATTATCATCTCAGTTATGTCTATCTTCAGGCAGAGTGCAACTCAGTTGTGGCTGTCTGTGGACAGAGATGCAGCTAGGGAAATTAAAATAATGTGAAGTGCCCTGCCCTGCACCTGATTGCACTAGAGGTTGGGGATCGGTAGTCATACTGATGCCAGTGCAAATAACAGTTGTGGGAATGGCCAATTTTTTTTTCCTTGACCCGAGTGTTCAGACTCGGATCCTCCACATTAAAACTGACCTTGTGTCACATCTTGTCTCAGTGTGGAGACTGGGGTAAATACCCCCCCCCCCCCACATACACAGAGTAATGGTTAGCAACACAGGATAAGAAATCAGTAAGATAAATTCAAATTTCAGTCGGGTTTGTTATATTCACTTTCACATGATTACTCTTGGGAAAAGTAAGAAACCATCCTCTTCTCCCTCCCATCCAGTTAAGGGCTAATAGTAGGATAGGCTGGGCTCTCTAGCCTTCACTGGAGAAGGGAAACTGAATTCAAAACCTGAAGGAGGCTTTTTTGGAACCTTGTGGCACACTGTGCACTAGTTACCTTTCAGAAGAATTGAATACAGATAAGTACGGATGACTGTGCACAAGCCTTCAACACTATAATCATGTGCTAGGTAATCAGGGTTTTTGGTTCTTGGAGTTGAACTGTTGGAACCTCATGCACAAAGACAACTGCAAAATCTATATAATAATACACACACACACACAAGGGTGGGCTAAAAAGTTCATATGCTGACAATGAAAGAGTGATGACAGAGCTGTGAAATGTTTTGTCAATTTTTAAAAGAAGTTGCTACTAGTTACTTTTGAAGTCTTCTTCGAGCAGTCAGATGTCATTTACTTGGGAAGAAACAATGCAGTTATTAATAAGAAGTGTTTCAATTAATGCCTGCAAGATTTCAAAGCTCTAGCATCACTTCTTCATAGTCAGCCTATGAACTTTTCAGCCCACCCTCATCACACACACACAGCAAGTCCTGTGGCTACAACACAATCTCCATTAATCTTGTTTCGGCTTATTGCCATTTAAGAATACATTTTATTATATTTATGTACTCCATATGTTTTTTTAGTCCTAATTATGTTAACATATGTCATAGAAATGTGT
>OZ038495.1:38823994-38851494 GCA_964036315.1 Acanthosepion esculentum | reverse complement strand
AGAATAATGGAAAAAAAAAAAAAAAAAAAAAAAAAAATTGGAAATCTGTTGGTTGCTTTTCTCCTCCCAACTATATTCACATGACCTTGTACCAACTGATTACTTTTTTTTTTTAAAGAAAAAAAAAAAAAAAAAAAAAAAAAAAAAAAAATCACTGCAAAATACTTGATAGGGAAAACTTTCTCTAATGAAAACCATATGAGTACAAAAACTTTTTCATAGTAAAACCTGTGGAATGTTTCTCAAAATGCATCAAAGAGCTGCCTGATGAGTGGCAACAAGTTATTGCAAATGGTAAATAAATAATTTAATAAAATGTAATTGTACTTGATAAGTTGATAAGCTAAAATGAACATTATCAGTGTTGAACAAAAGTTCTGTCCAATTTTTACTTGAGCTAAAAATGTTGAACAAAATTTATTAACATATTGCCTCTTTATGTTGCTTAGTAATTTTTTTTCTTTTGGATTATAAGAATATTATAATATACATTATATATACATTATCCATAATGTAGTTTGGAACTAGGCCATATGTTCATCTCAACTAATGAACACATTAGAAATGTTGTACCCTTTGTGTTTCATAAAGATATCAACTCAAGTGCAACAGCAAAATCTACTCAGTGCACTTATGCAGTTGATGTATTGAGTGAAAGAAGTTGTATGTAGTTTTCTGGGTTTCAAAACTAAGAATTTTTTTAGTCTGGAGGGAAAGCCAAGAGAGGATTTTCCAAAAGGGCTCGCTTTAGGGGATACAGAAACTGCTGTTACAGCAAAACCTGCCACTAGAGCCAGGGAACTTAGTGAAAAATTTAATGTCAGTCATATATGAACTGAAAAGGTTTTGTTTGTTAGAAAACAGGTCATGCACAACCTGTCTTCAGAGAAGCAAACCAAGGTGTTGATTTTTGCAAGTCATTGCTTACATGGCAATTTCAAGTGGCTTTTTTTTTGGACAGGCTTTTTACTGGTGATGAAAAATGGACCCTTTACCATAATCTTAAGCACCATCATCAGTTATTAATTTTTGACTAGTTAATCTTTTGTCTTATTTCAATAGCAAGAGAAATAAGACAAAAGAAACACTAGTAAAAAATTATTAACAATGATGACGGCACTTAACATTATGGTAAAGGGTCCATTTCTCAAGGAAACTAACCTACTCAGCAACTGAGGAGATCTTCAAAGAAGATCATGTTGAGTGTATGGTGGGATATTCAAAGAATCATCCATTATGAACTGCTAAACAAGAATCAAACAATCAACATTAATCTCTTGTCAACAATTTCAATTGAAATCGCGCAAAAGACATCCATCCCTAGTCACTAGAAAGTAATAATACTATACTACCCATCCTTACACTGTATGATTACCTAAAAATCTCTTAGAGGAGCTCGGTCAGGAAAAATTGCTTCATCCTCCATATCGCCCTGACCTTTCTCCTGATTATCACTTGTTTAGGGGTTTACAGAACAATTTGGATGGTCTGAAGTTGAACATGAGTTGGTCACTATTTTGCATCAAAACCTAAAGAATTTTACAAATGTGGATGGAATAAAGTTGCAGGAAGCAATGGAGTTTATATTAATGTTTAAATTTTCCAATAAGCATTAGTATCTTCATTTGTAAGATACAAGATAAAATCGGACAGAACTTTTGTTCCAACCCGATATTTATAACTCATCCTAACAATAAATTATTAAATAATATTACTACTAACATGATTATATGAAAACTTTAAAGATGGTGGAAAATCAAGCATTGCAAGGGTGAGGATAAAGCACAAAGTTTCTATGGTTACATTTGAGATTCTTTAACTACACTGCCTAATCAGTAAGGCAGTAGTGTTAGAAAAGTAGGCTGTCTGAGGAAGAGAAATGAGTTTGAAACTAAGAAATTTTAATGAGCATAGAATAATGGCCTGGGTATTGCAATAAAAAGCATTACTAGTTAAAAATTAATAACAAAAATAGTTGATTTTTATTTTTGGACTAGCATTAATGACAGTACTTTATCTAAGGAATTCAGAAATGTTTTTTTTTTTTTCATCTAAGCTGAGTGATGTCACGTTTTAAAATATCAAGATAAAAAGTAATTAATCCATTAGAAATTTCCATCAAGTAAGCTAAAAACCTACTGCAATGAAGGAAATTCTTTTCTACAGTTATCTATCGGAATTGCTCTAAAAATCAATATGTATTAATTTAAAGAAAATATTGGAATTTAAGATTTTATTTTTGATAAAAAGTTAGTCAGAATCTAAATATACATAAAATAAATAGTACAATTTTTTTTTTAATTTGTTTTATCATAAATCTAAATGTAATAAATTGGTTTCTAGGATTAAAGAATCTATTCTGTACATTTAATGCATTCTGAGGTCATTATTAATGGAGTTACAATCCCTATACACATGACACTCCATATATAGAACACCATGTTTATAGCTCTATATAAATGAAGGGTTTAGATTATAACCGTGAAAGATGAGATTCCCTAAAAGTTGAAATTCTCAAAATCACAACTTCATAAAAGATCAAAATCCTGGGACTCTAACAATCCGGCAATGTCCGCATGTTTTTCCCATTGCTTATTAAATAAAGATTTATTGGATAACACTGAAATACATTATAGTATAAAAAGAAATGGTAAGTTCAATCTAAAGGAAACAATAATTGAAACAAAGCAAGTTCAGTTGGCCAATGATGACAATTCCAGAACAACGTAACTATAAACAAAAGTTTTTTCTATCCTCTGCCAGCCGCTATGATGGAGAAAGCATTACCTCGAACAGTCGCCAGTGAGACACGCTGCAAGAGCCACTCCGTTTTGCGAGGCTCGTTCCTTAATCAAGACACAATCGCGCCAATCCTCCAAAGGAACACCATCGAACGAGGGCCAATAACCCCTGAAGTACAGTTTTAAAAATAATTATGAAAACACATTTCTGCCTATATTTCAGAGATGAGTTGGGAGACACATGGCCCAGTAGATAAAAACATTGGTTGAATTAATCTAGTGGCTTGATCCCAAGAATTCTAATTTCAATAGCTGGCCACAGCAGAGGTGGGAAAAAACTTGGAGAGTTGAGTTACGAAAGGGAATTAACTGAAAGTGAAATATCCAGAAAAGGAACAATAGAACAATCTACCTAGGTGGATAGAATAAAGGTTCGGTTCAAAATTCCAATCACCTGAAGAAGGCCGAAGCATACAATGGCAAAAACATTGTGAATATGACAATAAAGATGAAGATTACAGTCCAAACAATGTAAATAGTGTCAATAAAAACTCATATATAGTAAGGCTATAATTCCAAAAGATCGAAATCATGAAAATTTATGTACAGTTTTAAAAAAAAGAATGAGAAATAAAAATATTTTCATGTTAGCTTAAAATTTAAGTTAGCTTCTCTGGAAGGTTCTTGATTGGGCCTTCATCACAATAGGTAGGGAGGAGTAGAAGTGCTGGCAACAATAAACTACAGAAGAACTCAAGATAGATCACTGCATTCAAGTATTGCATTAACATTTAAGCTTACCTTTTAAAAGTTCAATGATAATTCTGCTGCCACTTAATTTTAAAGACAATTTGATGTATATAAGTCCTTACTTTCCGTATAAACAATTATTTTATTTTATGGGTGACTTTCACAATTTCGATTACTCCCAAATTTATTGAAAAAAAAAAAAATAAAATAAAATAAAAAAAAAATAAAATAAATAAAAAAAAATAAAATAAAAATAAAAAATCAAATCAAATCATGGAGAAACAAGCTCAGTAATGGAAACTTGGCAATCCAAAATTTCAGGATTGTGGGTCTGTATATGACCCAGAATGTTTTTAATTTGCTCATGTTGGCCCGATTCCATAATGGTATATGTTGGGCTATGGCCTCTAGGAGTAAAGTTGAAAACATTGACAATTTTATTTTGAAACACTGTAATTTGAGGACAGTAATTTTTTCATTTGAACATGAGCTATTGAAAGTTAGAGAGTAGTGTCCCTTTAATTGTTTTTATCAGTAGAAGTGAAGATGGCAAAATCTGAAATCAATCACAGGAAGGAAAACTTGAGAGTACAAAACTTCAGGATTGCAAGTCCAGATCTGGCACGGAATGTTTTTAAATTACTCACAAGTCAACCTGATTCTAAAATGGTATGATATGTTGGGCTATGGCATCTAGGAGTCGAAAAAGTGTGACAGTGACACACTGATAGATGAAAGATTCTGGGTGACATTCATAAACATTAACTATATTTTTAAATCTAACTTCCACCCCTAAATGTATCTATAACCAGGTCATCTACCACTTACCAATTTGATCTCTTAGCATTCTCTTATTTAACACTTTGCTTTTCTATGAGAACTGTTTAGACAATTTTAGCCTTTAACAATTCTGAACTTTCAGGATTACAATATTTATGGATTATACAATTTGAAATTCTCATCTATGGCATTGAATTTTGTGCCATCTACTAACATCATCTTCACTCCTTGTACGCTTCCACCAGTGTTGCATCCACACACCATTCTCAAAATGGGTTGGAGTGGCTATCAAACACAGAAGCCTTCAAGAATGTCAGTGCCTTCAGTATTGAAGCAATGATACAAAAATGCAACTGTTCTGAACAGACTGAAGTAAGCATTTTATTGCATCACGGTTGTAGCTTTAATTGTTATTATATTAACAAAGAAAAAAATGTAATGGAAAACCATGTAAAACAAGGGAGTGCAGAAAGGTCGTGGACTAAACACCCCCAATAAATAAGGTAATATTTGTGAGAAGAATGATCACTTGTTTTACTTGTGAAATACTACAAGTGTTAATTTATGTATTTAAGGCACATCTTTGATTATATAAAACAAGCTCTTTTTGCAATGACCTGTGAAAGATATGTGGGAAAGAGCATAAATGTTAGTTTGGGTATTGATCATTGACTATTGATCTGAGAAAAAGCTTGATAAAATAGTAGAAATGATATGACCTTTTGAGATAAGAATGAGTAGCAACACTGTCCAACCAATTCATAGCTTTCTTGGATGCTTGTTATCAACAGGGAGAATTTCTCTTAATATTCATGGGAATATGAAGTGCTATCCAAATTTTATGGAATTTGACAAGCATATAAACTAAATACAGTGTGGACTTTTTTGACACTACCCTTTGAGATGGACCATAAAAAAGGTCAAAAGAAGGAGATTCATTTGAGAAATGGTAGAACTTATGTATTCAAGAAATTATCATTGTACAAGCTTAGTACCTGTCAAAAATGACAGGATATTTATAAATAGCTCAGCATTTCAGAGTGTGTGTACTCCATTTGGGATTGCAGTGTATAAAGAGGTGCTGAAAAGTTCTCATTCAACTAAGGGGTTATGGCAGGAAAAAAAAAAATTCTCATTTGGTTACATGTTATTTTTAGTGTATATTTGTATTTGAATAGACACTCAGTTTATTTATTAAACAGTATATTTATTTTTGTCTACCATCCTGAATGTTTGAGAAATCCCATTAAAGAAAAATTTATGCTCTCTGACAGGATCTAAACCTGCATCCCTCCGGGTAAAAGGAGCTATTGTTAAATCCGATCAGAGTTTCATAGAAAAAAAAAACTTTTGTAATTGTTTGGTCCACTCATCAGGAGGTTTCAGTAAATGACTGCAGATTTCTTACTCTTATATTAAGTTAAAAAAATAACTTATGCACTATTTATTGGTGTTAGCTTGATTTGTGTGCATGTCGAATGTTGTTGCTATTTCTCATTTTCATTATTTTCTTGTTTCCTTATATTCTTCCTATTTCTTTTCCTTCTTTTTTTTCGCTTTCATCTCTTAAGTGTCAAAGATAATGTAACAATGTCACTTCTGGTATCACAGAACATTGTTATTTAGAGTAATTCATTTTCTCAAATGTTCTTGGGTTTTCTGAAGTTTTGGAAAATATAGGTATATTCAGTTTTTCTTTATTTTTTCCTAGTTTAAATTTTTCTCTTTTTAATTAGTGCTTAAATTAAAAAGTAAGTATTTGTTTATATGTCTTCATATTTATTTATATTGTTTTTTTTTCTACTTGGCTTGGTGGTATCTTAAGTATTAGGGTATTAATTACGAAAGGTTAAGTTTATAACTATTTTTTGTTGTCTGAATATATACAGGCTGTGATAGATAAATTATCATCTAAATTATGCAAAAATTAAAATAACACATCTCATTTTAACAGATATATATATATACCAAAATTTCACAAAAATATCTTTAAATACTAAAGAGTAAATTTACTCAATAAAATCACTATTGGACTTAACCACGACTTCCAGAAGACTTTGAAATCTCCTGCAATGCTTCTGGTTGGTCTCTTTGTTTAATTTGGTGAATGATGCCATAAATTTTGCCTTCAGTTCATCTTTATTGTTACAAGGAGTTTTGTTGGTCTCTCGCTCAATTGTCCCCATACACAATCAAGGGGATTTCCGTCTGGGGAGTTAAGTGGCCAGATGTAAGGAGTGATGTGGTTGTTGAAATTGTCTTACAACCATGATTAGGTTCTCCTGCTTGTGCAGCATAGTGCAGAGTCATGTAGCCAGACATAGGGTCTTCCATTAGTCACTCTCTTGACCCAGGGCAGCACTAGCTCCTCAAGGCAATTGATGTAGGCTTCTGTGCTGAGTCCGAGGCTTTGTGGGAAGATGACTGGAGGCATAACATTGCCATCACTAGTGATCACGCCAAACAACTTCATAATCACCATTAGACTCATCCAACTCTTTCTGAACCCTCTGCACTGTCCTCGGATTGACACCCAAACACTCTGAAATGTTCATACTGGAGCTTCCAGCATGAATGCCAAGCAGTACAGCATGCAGTTTCCAAATTTCTGGCGTAGAGAATTGCATCATGGTGCTCTTTTTCTCACAGATGGTGAGAAACTGACCATACTATACTGTGCAGTTGACAAAACCAAAAACAAACAACATGCATGTGCAAAATTAAAAATATAATATGGCAACAGTTTACCCATCGCACTCTGTATATATTATTATGGCTTAAATGGCAATGTAAATATCTTGATATATCTTCACTTATCCATTATTTCATTTTTTTGTTTCTAAAAAATTATTTTTTTGTTTATAATTTTTTATAGTTTACAGTTTTTGCTGTTAATACTGTATGGGACTGCCCTTTTTATAACTTATTTGATTTTGGTGAGGATATGATTTTCTTTTTGGGTCCATATATATTTTGATAAGGTTGTGTTTGCATTTTTTTTCTCTCTCTCTCTCTCTCTCTCTCAAAAAGGACATTTTGTGGTTATATCTTTCTTTTAGGCTTTTTATTCTGTAGCATCTATGTAAACTTTTTCATCTGTGTTAGTGTTATTAGTTATGATAGCTTTGTATTGGTTAAGCATTCATTATTATGTGGGCAATTTTCTTTGTTTTTACAATTACATTTGATGGTTTTATTCTGCTGCTTGTTATCATGCCTCAAAATATAGATTGAAATGCATTTCATTGATATTGTTCATAATAAAGAAGAAAGAAAGAAGAAAGAAAATAAGTAAAAAAAGAATGAAATGAAATTAATGTGGCTAGTCGGACTGTGTAAGTTTGAGAAATATATCTCTGAGCTGGAGACATTTAATAGGCAATGTATTTCTTGCTTTAATTTTATAAAAATCTTTTAAAAATCTCCAATGACTTGTATGGCCTGATTTTCAAAGAACACATTTTCATTTTGACTTATTGTTTTTAAATGTCAATTTTAAATAATTTATTCTGTACAGCATAAGGATTTTAGCACAATGAATCAATTGAAAAAAGGCAAATTAAATTTAGCCTGACCTAAGTCAGTGAAATTCAAAGAAAGTAACAGCCTTAACTCATTGACTGGAAGTTTGGGATGAAGAGTGTGACTTGGATAGTGTTGAGGAAATATGATATCAGTCAGGAGTACTGATCATAAATGTACAATAAATTAAAGTAAATATTCACAGAGAGATACATAAACACACTAATGCATAGACATATAAACAAACACACACTTGAGATAGATACACACAAAAAAAAAAAAAAAAAAAAACATATCTGGCTAGAGATTTTTAAACATTATATATTTTAGTTAGAGTGAAGGAATCATTTTAGCATCTAAGTTATACCAATAGTATATTTTGTTAAAGATTGTAATAATCCCAACAAACATTGATGATATAGAGTTGCTACTGGTATAAATCCATATTTTTTTGTTAATTACAGTTGATAATTTATTGATCATGTCTGCCTACAAGTTCACATGCTACTGCAATATCACAGCTATGCATTGTTATGTCAAAGTTATAATTTTGGCTCATTTCAGTCCATTTTTTTTGTTGTAATGTAGCATAGATTTTCTACAATGTTTTATTATTTCTATTTCATCACTGGGGATATTCATATGTTGTTTACCTAAGTTTAGTGCATCATTTAATGTGGTCTCTTTGATAAATCAGTAAATATATATTACACACAAACACCCATCTATCCATCAACTACTGATTCATTTCTATACAATATTGGGAAAAAGCAAGTCACATGAGGATGGAGGTATGAAGAACAAAAGTTAAGAAAACCTGAAGAAAAAAAGTCAAATGCCTGCCTTACTATCTTATTCCTATGCCACTTTAATCACTAAAAATGGCTGAAACAGACTTTAACACTTGTCTTTTTGAGTATGACAGAAGGTAATGTTGATACTATGGTGTTAATGATGGTTAAGTTCCATTAATTTCTGGATAGCAGAACCTCATACATAGAAAAGAAGAGAGAAAAGAGGAGAGAAAAGAAAAGAAAAGAAGAGAAGAGAGGAAAGAGAAGAGAAGAGAAGAGAAAAGAGAAGAGAAGAGAAAAGAGAAGAGAAGAGAAAAGAGAAGAGAAGAGAAAAGAAGAGAAGAGAGAAGAGAAGAGAAGAGAAAAGAGAAGAGAAGAGAAGAGAAAAGAGAAGAGAAAAGAGAAGAGAAGAGAAAAGAGAAGAGAAGAGAAGAGAAGAGAAAAGAGAAGAGAAGAGAAGAGAAAAGAGAAGAGAAAAGAGAAAAGAGAAGAGAAAAGAGAAGAGAAAAGAGAAAAGAGAAGAGAAAAGAGAAGAGAAAAGAGAAGAGAAAAGAGAAGAGAAAAGAGAAGAGAAAAGAGAAGAGAAAAGAGAAGAGAAAAGAGAAGAGAAAAGAGAAGAGAAAAGAGAAGAGAAAAGAAAGAAAAGAAAAGAGAAAAGAAAGAAAAGAAAAGAGAAAAGAAAGAAAAGAAAAGAGAAAAGAAAGAAAAGAAAAGAGAAAAGAAAGAAAAGAAAAGAGAAAAGAAAGAAAAGAAAAGAGAAAAGAAAGAAAAGAAAAGAGAAAGAAAAGAAAAGAGAAAAGAAAGAAAAGAAAAGAGAAAAGAAAGAAAAGAAAAGAGAAAAGAAAGAAAAGAAAAGAGAAAAGAAAGAAAAGAGAAAAGAAAGAAAAGAAAAGAAAGAAAAGAAAAGAGAAAAGAAAGAAAAGAGAAAAGAAAGAAGAGAAAAAAGAAAACTACATGAGAAAAAGAAAGACGAGAAAAAGAAAGACGAGAAAAAGAAAGACGAGAAAAAGAAAGACGAGAAAAAGAAAGACGAGAAAAAGAAAGACGGCCTGGCTTTTAGCATACTTTCATAAAACACTGCTGCTGCTATCCACCCAATGCCTACTGGCACATAAGACCACTTGATGAAATTTCTGTAATTGTATGGCTCCATGAGGTGGAGTGATTGACCACGCACCCAACCTCTGTGCTTGGAGGAAGATTGGAGGGTTTCCTTTCCTTATATGACCATGTGTTCCCCCATTAGAAAATTCCATCTATTCGGGTTTTAGGCATTGGAGGTTTTCCTAGACTGGTTACCAATTAAGTCTAAAGAGTCTAGTCTGCCCTACTATTTAAACCAGAGTTGAGAGTCCCATAACATGCAATGTGTAATAAATAAGGTCAATCAAAAATTAATGCAGTCTTTTACATCAAAATGAAGACAAGTTTCTAAAAATTGGCTAGTTATATTCAATCATCACGAATCGGACCCTGAATTTGTACATATGATTCATTGCTAAAGATGTTAGAAAAAGGGTTGGTTCTCTGTACTGCTCCAGTAAATATCTGATTCATCCTGCTATTTGCTAACTTTTCAAGAGCCAGATCAGACCGAAAATAGAGTACTGCCACCATATATGGGCGGGAGCTGTCCAGTCTTTATTTTCCTGTCTTAAGGTCCAAAATATTTCAGTGTCCTTGTGGGTGACAAATTATTTTCCGCCCTGCAACTTCTTTCCTACAGATGAAATATTGCAAGCCTCTTGCTGCAATATTCCCTAGTTCCACCAGTCCTAACCTTCACAGCTAGGAACTGCACAGGCACATGCATTGTAGTGAAGCATTCTCATTCCCTTCATATTAGTAAGATGCAAGTTCCACTCAAACAGCTTCTTCCCACAAATTGCTGCTTTGTGCAACTGACTCCCAAAAGAATACATCACCAATCACTACAGTCTTAACCGGTTCAAGTCTAGAGTTAACCATTATGTTAACCAGATATCCACAATTCCACATAAGCTGTGTGTTCTACTCTGTAACCCTCTACCTTGAGTGGCTCCTGGACTTTGTACAGGGTGAACACCATTGTAAAAAGTATTCTCTACCACCTCAAACTCAAACTACTCTTACTTAACTAGTTCTTTAAAACTAACAACTGTCTGTTTTATCATTTCACATAATCAAAATCCATACAAGTTTTTAAGAGGTGGAAAAAAAAAATTGAAAGATTTAAATTTATCAAATAACAGTTTTACAATCTTATCACTGACATATTAAAAAGATTTCAACTCAATGCATTTTATCTTGATAAACAGTGGATTTGTTTTGTTAGCGATAGTTAAATTGTCTTTTTATTTCAGGATTAAATCTAAACATGCAGGTCAGCAGACACACTGCCTATACCTTAAGATGAATAAACAGTCACAGAAAGTATGACAGATTTTATAAACACTGAATAAAATACAAAGCAGAAGATTTACACTTCTATTCTCAAGTCCAAAGTAACAGATTATGTATATAATGAATAGTAGGACTTTGTTAGTAATTTCTGTCATATTAAAGCAGACAGAAATATAAAATTAACATGAATACTTCTGATTTGAATGTTCAACCTGGCAAGTGACATATTTGGGTGGGAGATGCCCAGTCTTCACTTTCAAGTCTTGATAGAGTCCAAAAATATCTGAGTCCTTGTGGGTGACAAATTATTTTCCACCCTCCAACCTCTCTCTCTCACAGCTTGGATGTGGCAAGCCTCTCACTGCTCTATCGCTACGTCTATGGAAAGTGCTGGGACAAACATTTCTTGGCTCTGCCAGGTCTAACAGTCACAGCCAGGACTCACCATGCCACTTACATTGTAGCAAACCACCCACAGTCCCTCTGTATTCCATTGGTGCAAAGTAAGTTCCATTTGAACAGCTTCTTCCTGCGAACCACTACTCCATGGAACAGACTCCCAAGAGCATGTCCTCCCCCATCACTACAAACTTAATCTGTTCAAATCTAGAGTTAACAGTTATCTTTCCCTCCTACCCCTATGAACTACACCTTATCATAATCCTCTACCGTGAATGGCTCTTGGGCTTGTACAGGGTGAAACTTACTGTGTGTTCTACTGCCTTAACATTATGGTAAAACTTCTATCCTTTTATATTCTTTAGTTTTTAAGATGAATGAATCACTTATATTGATCTTTCCAAATAATATTGATGTATTAAACTCATTTCAAACAATGCCAATTAAATTTAAAATTGTCTTTGAATCCTTTTTTGTTATTACATTTTAATACAAGTCAGCAATATGACTAAGAACATTGTCCATATAAAATAAATATCAAATAATAAAAATCAAGTAATAAAAATTACTATAAATTCATATTCTAATCAAAAACCTTGAAAGAGTATAACCAACTGCTATATTCATTTTCAATATATGAGAGTCAAACAGTTCAGTTCTTAGAACTAACAGCCAAACTACCTGCACATATCATTTGATTATAGTGGTGAAGGACTAACCACAGTTTTTGGAAGAGCCAAATACAGAGAACTGATGTACATGATATACAGTATGCCTTAGCATGTAAGTCAATGTAATGAACTTGACTGGAATTCAAATTTGGCTCTCTGATTCCTTAATCCAAGCTGCTATCCATTACTCCACCATGCCTCCACCATATAATAAATATATATGTTTTCGGAAATTAATTTCAGCTCTTAATTATTATTATTTCTAATCTACTTTAGAAAGAGCTATAACATATAGTGGACTTGAAAAATGTAATTTTCTGAAAAACTGTTTTAAGAAAGATTTTATAAATGTCAGCTAAAAGTAACATTAGCTGTTCAGACAATGAATGCCAAATGTTTCCTGTATGGAAACAGCTAATTTCACCATTACTATTTAGATTCATATAACATTTCATTTTCTGTCCAAAATTGTAACAAAAGTCGTCAAGCAAATTAATAAATATTAAAATATTGATCAAGGATTTTAACTTATGCATGTATGTGCATACATGTATGTACATGCCAGCAATAACGATAGTGTGTGAGGCTAGTATATAAGAGTCAATCAGTTCAGTTCTTAGAACCAACAACCAGACCAACTGCACATATCATTTGATTATAGTGGCAAAGGCTTGTGCAGAACCAACCCAACTTTTTGGAAGAGCCAAAAATAGAGAACTGGTGCACAGTGTGTGACAAGGTCCCCTAAATGAACCTCTGCAGGTTTTAAATTCAGAGTTGTCTTTCTCGACAGTTTGCCACCCAAGGTTATAGGAGCCAGTCTGTTCTGCTATTCATCCATAGCTAGGAGGGAGAAAAAGATGGATTCATACTTTTCCCACATTAAGTGAATTCAACTGATTCCTCAATCCAAGCTGCTATCTATAACTCCACCGTGCCCAATAAAAACAGTTTTAAGGTATGCTATATTTAAGAGTTAAAGTACTCAATATCAGGGCTACAGCATTTTTTTTTAAGTGTAATATATTAGTCCAAATCAATAAATTACATAAATAATAAACAAATTAACTAACTGCAAATGCATGCATAAACACAAGTAAACTTACTAAGATTCAATAACAAACAACAAAGCAATCAATAATAAAGTTAACAACACTATAAAATATCCACAAAACTGTATTCGAATCCAATTATTTCCACTCAATAGCTCCAGAATAATTTGAAACATAACTGTTAGAAAAAGACCTACCCATATTGCACCACTGACCAGTATATATAAATAGTTGAGCCAAGACAACGCACATGGACTGATGATTGCTTTTAAGCATGAAAAACTGTCATGCTGGGTGTTAACCTCAATGTCCACTTATATATATATATGTTCTTTTTTATAGATACAAATATTTAAGTAAATGCTGTTTATAATAAACAGTATTAACGACATTTACTGGCCTGAATATCTGAGAAATTTTCATAGAAAATATGCGTCCTTCGACAGGAATCGAACCTGTATCCTATATGGAACCGTCATATAGCCCAACGTGCTTTACCGATTTAGCCACAGAGGAGCGTTTCGGTTAGCAAGGTCAATTTTACTGTTTTTAAACTACAATTCTCCATGATTTTCTCATACATTCACATCTACTCGATGCGTATCCAAATGTAAACAAATGACGTCACACATACATATAAAGGAAAAAAGTAAATGTGTGTATACATGGTGTGGATTGTCACCATGTAGTATTCATTCCTATGTCCACACTGTCTATATTTATAAATCAGGGATCAAGATTAATATCGTTCTGTCATCCCAGAGAGGATAGAACATCAGTTTGAAATGACTCGTTAGGTTTTTTGAAGAGTTGGACTTAGATTTAAACGTTTGTACTGTTTATCTAAAAGTGAAAAAAAAAAAAAAAAAAAAAAAAAAAACAATTATAAGAACTAATTTTGCTTTAATAAACAACACAAGAAAATTATTGGTGAAAACAAATCTTAACACAGATATTTCAACCCTTTGAGTAGAATTCTAAAATTTTTAAAAAAAGTAATAATATATGGCCTAAGCAACAAAAGCTACAACTAGAGATCCAATGTTACCACTTTCATACACCATGATGAAATTACCAACAATTAGTAAGATCGTTTAAAATGGCAGTCATTATAAAAAAAACATGGTACCTCTAATTATTTTCAGCATGTGTATCAGTAAATTATCAACATATTTCACAAATTATCATGCCTTAACATATTTCATAAATATGATAAAACTGTTAACCATGATAATTTGGGTCATATAACTGTGATATGAATTTTACATATGCTTGCATCTCTACCTACCAGATATTTTTACTGCAAGAGTAAGCCACATTTCAAAAATGTCCATCCTGTATTGGACATCAAAAAAGCTTTAAAACTTCTCAGATGATCAGATATTTTTAGGAATTTTAAAAAAATAACTAGAGTAAAATACTGAAGTGTGTGTGTGTGTATATATATATATATATATATATATATCAGAAATATAGTCTTAAAGTGTGCTATATTTATGGGATAAAGTGCTCAATATCAGAGATTGAGCGTGTGTTTAGAAATGTTTCATGCTAGTGCAATCGTCAGGCGTTGTATGAAACAGACTGCCGCCTCTAGGTGCTGACTTCCATGTCCACTTATTATATATATATATATAGTGATTTTCTAAGCTCGGCTTAGATGTGGCACGAGGCCGAAAGTATGGGGTACTTTCTAACCATTACACCACGCCGAGGTGCCCATATATATATATATATAAGGGTTATGACTTTGTAAAATAATTGATTTCCTGTATCATAATTTGATGAACTTAAAAAAAAAAAAAAAAAAAAAAAAAAAAAGAAGCCACCCCAACACAAATTTTCTAAAATCATATACAAGTATAGTAGTACTATGACTTTCTGGAGCCTTCTGGAAATTTGAAATTAACTTTGTGGGACTATGTAAGTGTGAGGGCTGAACTTGCTGTTATTCAGATAAGACAAATGGTAAAAGTGTGTCATGTTTGTGATCAAATAATTTTTTTTGGTTTCAGAGTAATGCTAATTGATTTGCTGAAAGATCTCCAAGTATTCATTTTTAGCTGTAATGTCTCATAAAACATACTTCTACATGGAAAGAAACATGATCTGGACAAAGAATCTCATCTCATAAGATTTCAAGAATCACATAAGAAAGGAAGAACTGTTCCACGAGAAGTTCAATCACCAGAAAACAAAGAACGTATAAAGGAAATTGCTAAAGTAGTAACAGGTTTATAGCAAAAGAGTTTAAATTTCCCAAATTTCCCAACTCGAGTCATACAAGTAAAACTGGATCAATGCTGAATGCCTAAGATAAATATGTGAAATGAGGAAAATATTATCCATTGAATTAAATTTTTGATATCACAAAAGAAAATGTTGAATACCTGTGAATGACAGACTGTTATATAATCTTCAGATTGACCAAATCAACAAAGTAGATTATTATCAGAAGCTATGTAACAGCTTGCAGGCTCACAAAAAGCATTATACACTGAAAAAGTTTTAGAATCTAGAACCATCGAGACTGGAAATTCCCAGAACAACTGTGAACAGGCAATCAAGTGCTTTTAAGATCTTTCTGACATGTGTAAAAACAAGGAAAAAGTTCAGGTTACATTTCTCTAACAAAATACAATTGTATATTAAGCTAGAATTATAAATATTCTTTTTCTTTATATAGCTATTCTTACTTGTAGATGTAAGTTCCTAATTCTATATATAAGTTTGCAATTTTTGTATATTTGTAATTTTATATGCTATATTATAGCTATAAACTATTAAATACGTTAAAAATACTTAAGTACTATCCAATTACATCACGAGCAAATTCAAAAATAAAGCATCTGAAATATTTTGACTTTTTACGTTTGTGTATATGGTAAAAAGAAATTTTCAGTTTGGGGGGACCTTTTACAAAAATTAAAAACAAATTAATGCCATATTTCATGACTTTTGAACAAAAAAGTTCATTGATTTATGGCACAGGAACATAGGATTACAAAACACTCATAACCCTAGTGTGTGTGTGTGTATATATATATATATATATATATATATATATATCAAACTTAGCGAGATCTTTAATAAAAACACCTTAAAATCAAGTTACAGCTGCAATGAAAATCTTGAAAAAATCCTAAAAAACATAAAATCCTGGAAAAACACGCATACCAAAACAGTATCAATAAAACTCAAACTGCAATTAGACAAAAATAATGAAAAATTATGTGATTGTAGAAACCCTAATGACTGCCCGTTAGAAAATAAATGCCTCATAAAATCCGTGGTATACCAATGCACTATCTCATCCTCTGAGAGTCCTAACACTGACAGGATATACATTGGGTCAACGAAGAATAAATTTAAACTTAGATCGACACAATACAAGAACTGCTTCAACAATATCTAAAATAGAAATCAGACATCTCTATCCCAATATTTCTGGCATTTAAAAGAAACGAATAAAACACCAAAAGTAAAATGGAAATAATAAATAGAACAAGAACTTGTAAAACCTGGGATGACCCATGCCCTTTATGCCTACATGAAAAACTACACATCATTAAGTTTCTAAATAATGAAAATTTATTAAACCATATGCAGGAGTTAACGGTTTTTTGCCAACATCAACAAATTTCCGCATTAAATAATTAACATAAAAAAACCCAGATAAACAAATAAATTCTATAGTTTAATAAAAGTCTTAAAAGCTTAGCCCAATCATTAAATAGAAAAACCCTTTGTGAAGTCATCAAAAAAACAAATTGTAATCCAGTTCAACACGTTTGTATAAGAAATAGCCATTTGAATAAACAAATAAAGAGATTAATAGATAGATAATAATGAAACAGAATCCTCTCGACACTTAACGACCTGCCACAACACCATAAAATACCTTTTGCTTTAGACTAACTAGGCGGCGAACGTTACTATCAGATTTGAAATAGGGACCCCAACATAACCTGACAAACTTTCTGAAGGGGACTGGTCTGTACATAAAAATTAACTCTTAACTCTTCGACCACCTAACCAATATGGCTGACCCTAGCCGTTTCCATAGTAACTAATGTTGCAAGAGACCATACTTATAAACACGCGCAAACCACAAGATAGCTTATTCCAAAATTCTCGCTTGACGAGGAAGCGAGACCAGACACCTTAATTCAACTTAATTTAAAAATTTATATTGAGAGCTTCAGCTCTCGCTTTTGAAACATAAGAACTCTTATGTAGTGAAGGAATCATATTTTTAAAAAAATATAATATAAGCGCTACTTCTGTATGAAGCACTGTCTTTTTAAAAATAAAAACAAACAAAAATACTAAAGAACTCCGGATTATTTACCTAACGTATATTTCCTATTTTTCTGCATACCCGCACACAATACACACATATATATATATATATATATATATATATAATTTATTTATTTGAAAATTATAACATAAATATGTTATAAAATCCCTACAAAAATAGCCATTTTGTTTCAACACCTCTGGTTGATGATGTTGAATGTAGAATAAAGGGTTTTAAAAGGTTCAAATCAATTAACCACCCCTCGCAAGGGAAAACTGTTACATAAGCTGGAATGACCAATTAAAATACAAGTATACAAGAACTTGACAATGAACTAAAGTTATACTAACTATTTAATGCCTTAATGTTGGGGGTTAAACTAAAATAGAATTAATTCTAACTAATAAGTATTAAATTATACGATAAAATTTGAAATTAAAAATTACCCCATTTTAAAATTTAAATTTAATCTATATTAAGTTTAAAATTATAAAATTACTGAGGAAAAAAGAAAAATACATATGTTATTCTATTTATTTTGTTTTTATTGAAATTATGTTGGAATAAACGTTAATATCAACTGTTGCTCTGAATTTCATGACAGCATAGATACATTTGAATTATAAATATAGGCAGAGGAGGATTATAGATGGTGGGAGAGTCCTTTCAAGTAGTGTGGAATGTCAACATTTTGATCATCACTCACTCACTCACACACGCAGATTAGAATATTTGTTTTCTGGCAAATTATTCTTGATAATTTCTCTGTGTGACATATCTGGATTTGAATCTCATGACGTCAGAGATGTAACTTTATTATGTTATCAACCTAGGAAAATGATCATAGTGTGCAACACTGTTGAAAAAGTGTTTGAAAACCATATCACAATTCAACCTAAGCCTTGTGAGCAGAATTGGATAGACAAAACTGTTTGGAAATCATCAAGGTTTTTGCTAACCCAAAGTAACAAGTTATTGTTATCAAGGATCTAACCATACTAGACTTGTTAAAACTGTTGATCACACCAGATTATGAGGTCTCTTCCAGGTTTGCTGAACATAGTTTTAGTACAAACCACAAGTGGACTCTTTAGGTGTTGAACAAGTACAAAATGTGTCTGGGCAGGCATTAGTTAGTTGACCAAGCAGATGAGTATGCTAGGAAACAAGTAGTTGGCCATTATGTTGCACACATGAATAGTTAAGGTAATAAAAACTTAAATCTACTTACAAATATTTACTTTCACATATGAACCTCAAAGCCATTTCTCTGTGTGACATGTCCTTCAGAATATGACTGATCATGGTTCTCCACAACTTCCTGCCTTTTGTTGCTCTCAACAATACCTGTTCCTTTAAGACACTCCCTCTGTTGGTTAAAATCTGGTGAATGATCGCAAAATTCTAGACAAAGTGTACAGATGCATGCTGGGATTTCTTTCTAGCCAGTAAGATTGGTCACTTCTGTCTCATCTGCCATAGTCTTGTTTTTTCTTGAAGTCTGAACACTGCGATCACTTGCCTGTATCTCTTGTGTGTTAACACCATTCTTTGAAATTTTTGCCTTGTTAGTTGCTTTACCTACTTTTGTCTTTCATATATTGTTTGCTTAGTATTATTTTTACCCAGTTCTTTTCTTTTTGTTATTGTTTATTGGAAACAATGTCAGTTCTGTTTGTTGGGCATTTCTGCAAATTACATTTAACTATGGCCAATTACACTCCATCCTCACTCTCTCTGGTACTTGTTCTATTTAATTAACAGTTTTTTGCAGTTTCCATCCACCTCAAAACTTCCTCATTTGTCATATGCACTGTTCATGATATACTCAACATTCATTGACAGACATATCTTGAATGTTTCAATTCTGTTTTTTTCCATATTAATTGTCCAGCATCCATAGCTATAGAAAGATATCAGTTCAGTACTTTTTCTTGTCCTAAAGTAACTTTAAACACAATACATCAATTCCTGTACCTAGAAAGGCATAACTATGTGATACTGTAACTTCTCGAGTACAGTGGGTTAATTGGTGAGCATGAAGAAATTTATTCGCATCTCTATTGATGCAAAGTTTGACACGAGGACATTTATGTGATTTTTGGGGTTTTTTTTTTTTTTTAATTTAAACTGCCATGAAATTCAGAAAATGACACGATGTTTCTTTGATATAGGATTTGGGAAGGGGAGGGGAATAAAAACAAAACCAAGACTAATGACAACAAACACCACAGCTAATGGAGTTTTGTGATGCCAACGAACACTCCTTAACACTTTTGTAATACTCGTTGTAGTAGAGACATTGTAATCGCAGATGCAACTATAGTATGCCATTGAACAATACTGGTGTCAGACACCTTCAAATAGCACTTGCATTAATAGTACTTGCTTGATAATACTCGCTTGAATAGTAATCACCATATAGTGATCCAAATAGAGAAATAGTATAGTGAATAGAGTGGAGAATAGAAGTCTGTATCGTAATAGAGGATAGAGTAGAAATAGCGATCTGTATAGTATAGAGGATAGAGTAGAAATAGCGATCTGTATAGTATAGAGGATAGAGTAGAAATAGCAATCAATTATATACATGCTACCTCTCATATATGCATTTCCTCTATGGTCATGTGGTCTACTTAATTCAATAATGGCTATGTTTGCACACTGGCGATATATGTTCAAACTCAAGTGTCAACAGTAACACTTTATTCCTATATAACATGGAGGCAACTAGTTATTAACCACAGAAATTGACGAGTGAGTTATCCTGACCTTCCCATTTTAGTGTGACAGGAAAGGGCTGTTTGAAAGTTTGGCCCTCACTGATGCAAGTCAAAGTTTCAAAGATATGAATCCTCAGGACCCAGTTGTAAGAATATTTTCAGAATATATAACAGACCGCCTGAAACCAACTGCTGCTGCTTACTCTACAAGAACATAACAGTCAAGTTGTCTTTCATTAGTAAAAGTACACAAAAGCTTCCCCGACTCCTGATCAGTATATATGCATGACTGAACCACTTACATTAATGATGTAGCAGTGAATGAGTTAGCAAACCAAACAAATTTTCTCACAAGGTCAGTAGAAGAATAAGTATTCTATTATCTGAAGCAAAAATGTTTGTACAACCAAAATAGAATTGAAGCTTTTATAGGTTTTGTCAGTTGGTCTGGCTTTGATTATACACAATGATTGGATACTTCACTTTCAATAAGAAAACAAGGATAATAATGATTGTTTACCAACTGATATTCAAAGTATATTGTCCTGAATGAACAAAAAACATATGTATGTATGTATGTATGTATGTATGTCAGTCAGTCAGTTATGTGCCATGTGCAATAAACACTTAGACAATCATGTCTCTTTAGATACATGGCTGACAAGGCAGATCCCCCCCCCCCACGAAATAGTTTGCCATTTCTTTCTGCGGTAGACCAAATGCCATCCAAGGCTATAAAACCCTGTCTGTCCTGCTATTTACACATGGAAGGGGGAAGAAGAGGATTCATACCTTTCCCAAGGATATTAGCACATAAGTGAATGTAATGAACTAGACTGGAATTCAAACTCAGCTCTCCAATTCCTCAATCCAAGCCACTATCCATTACTCCACTGTGCCTCTTATGTATGCATGTATGTATGTATGTATATTAATTTTCAGTTTAAAAATCATGGTTTATTAGATATGTTGTCCATGCATTGAATATTGCTGCTACATATGATCTGGTGCTCCTGCTATTATATTTTATTGATAAAATCCAAAGAAAAATCCAGATCCACAATGTTACTGGTCCTGACCTGGCATCTCAGCTTCAGTTACTTTACCACCACCGTAATGTAGTTTTCCTGTGCCTTTTCTATAAATACTTTTGATGAGCCTTCCACTATAGTACCTAGACTTTATGAATTTAAGTGCAGTACTAGATTGACAACAGGGTCTCATCAATTAACAACTGAATTGGCTAAATTCAACCGTAAGTTTTATGTGAACATTTTCTTCTCTTGCATGTGGAAATCTTCTGGCTTCAATGTTTTCCAGCCAACTCTGATATTCAAAAATTTAAATGCAATGTCAGTCATAACCTACTGTCGTCTCGATTCCTCTGATTGTTCTCTCATTAATAATGTATCTTTTTTTTTTTTTATTCTTTAATATTCAGTAACCCCTTATTTAATATCTTGCTTGGTTACCCAAATGATTAAAAATAAATAAAAATGTTAAATTTTTGTTTTACCAGGAAACAATTTAATGTTTTGAACATATTTTAATTGGCTGTTAACAAAAATAAATTCCTGAGTTCTGAATTTAAGTATCTTCATAATTTCACCCACAGTGAAAAAAAAAAAAAAAAAAAAAAAAAAAAAAAAAAATTTAAATAAAAATGGAATACATTTTTTGTAATCTCAAAAAAGGTAAAACCAATAAAACAAAAACTACAAAAAAACAAATGTGATTAAACATTTGTACTACAAACCTATTATAATTGTGCTTGTCCCTTCTTTCATACAACCTGCCAATACCTCATAAATAATGGACTATTCCCTTTTGATCATGCAGGAAGAGAAAAGACACTATTTGGTTTCAGTGAGAAAATGAAATAAAGAAAAGATAGACGTGTTTAACATCTTCTGCAAATACCCCATAAATAATGGACTATTCCACAGAAAAGGGGAAAGACAAATAAAATATCTGTTGAATTATTTTAAACTTAAGAGAAATGTTCATAGGACAAGGATTTAGCTAGAAAGAAAGAAGAGCAGATAGAAGTGTTTAACAACTCCTGCCAATACCTCATAAATAATGGACTATTCATTTTGCTTGCCTATAAAAAAACAATAATCATACACTACTTGGTTTCAGTGAGAAAATGAAAAGAAAGGGAAGATATAAGTGCTTAACAGTTGTTTCAGTGAAAATGAAGATTTCAAATCTTTTCATTTGTATTCTTAAAATAACGAACCTCTTATTCTAAGTCATAGAGATTTAAACTTTAGTCTTAAGAAAGAAAAATTCTTAAAATAGTGATTCTAGCAATTTTCATCTTTTCACCTCTGTGGACAATTCAATGAATGACATGCTCAAACATTCTATGTGTGCAAGATCATATTTTGCAGCATTAAACAGAGTTAATGTAGTGCAGACGTTTGCCACTACCCTCTGTAAACCAATCTATACAAAGCAGGTAAACAGAAATTTCATTCTTTGTCTTTTTTCTGGTAAAACTTGATAAAATTCCCTAAAAATTTTTGTAGAATCTTATGTTTATGACATATAGAATTCTGAAAAGTTCTTGCCCCAACCCACTTCCCAAAATTTCAAATATTAGAATTGATTATGGAATCCTTTCTTGGGAAGGTAGAGAATATTTTTCTCAACCCATGTGCACATAACTTGGGATTTTTTAATACACAAGATATTTTACATGAATGCACTTCCAGAAAAGATTGGAGTGAATATTAGTAGTTTAGTTATTTTTTTTTTTTGTTGCATATTTCTATTTATTTAGGCTAGTAATTTTGAGTGATTTACTATGCCTGACCTGCATGCAAATCATTTCATCTATAGATAACATTTCTACCTGGGATTGTGAAAGATTTAAATTGGGGGGGGGGGGGAGAAGTTCTCTCCTGTTATAAGTTATTTGCTAAAAGTTGGGCATGCTTCCATATTTTGCTATTGCAATAAAAATTAATGGATGAGAAACTCTTTAGATTTCTTAGTTTTATTACTTCAAAAATTATTATAGAGGATACTCCATATTTGAAATGGATGCTGTATTTTTATTTATTAAACAGTGTTTAAAAATGGAGCATCTATCAGATCATTGCAAAATTTGTACAGATTTTCATTGTTAATATAAAATGACAGCAACTTGACGGTGGCACTCGTTTTAGTGCAGATTTCTTGTGTTCTAGACTGAAACCTTGCATCATTCAGTTGCAAGTCAGACTTTGTTGAATGTGGACTTTTTTGCCCACAAATGGATGCATTAAAGATGGAGGATGAAAAGTTGCACTTTTGTCATAGTATGCTCTATGAATTTAAGAAAGGAGTAAGCATCAGAACTGTGACAAAAAACATTTAGTTGGTTTATTTGGATTGTGCTTCTGCTCTTCAGATGGTCAAAAAATGTTTTGGCAGATTTCTTCAGGGTTATTTTAACCTAAACAATCAACAACACTTCTGACAAACTTCAGATGTCGATGAAGACACTGCTTGCCATTGTGGAGAATAAACTAAAAGATTTCAATGGAAAAGATTGTTAAGAGCTTAAAAAAAAATATCGATATCAACTGCCTTTCACCATTTGAAGAGACTTGGGTTTGTTTCCAAATGGCACATGGGTGTCACAGTCTGATTAAATATGACAAAATTGATTGTGTTTTTGTAGAGATTTCTTTGCTGTTACACCATGTAAAGGGATCTGTCCCTGTACTGGTAGTATCATAGCTATGACTAGATTGAACCAGCTCTGATCAGCTTGGACAAGCTACGACCAGCTGCCCAAGTGAAAATGGGTCCCCATGTTAAAAAATGACCTTGTGTCACAACCTGATTCAGTGGGGTGCCAAGTAAATCACTACACCATGTAAAGGAGCTGTCTTTAGACAGAATTGTCACAGGTGATGAAAAATGGATCATTTATGATAACATTCAATACAAACGAAACTAGAAATGTTTGTGAATGCACAGAATCCATGGCTAAAGCCGGCTTGCATCCAGTCAAGGTGTTGCTGTCCATTTGGTGGATTTCAGAGGGTGAATTCACTTTGAGCAACATTTTGAGCTTCTTGTAGCTGGTGAAACAATAAGTATTGCGACCAACTCACAGATTTAAAAAAAAAAAAAAAAAAAAAAAAAGGACACAAATCGAAAAGGTGTCATTTTCCACCAAGACTGCATGTTACAAAACAGACCTTGTAGAAGCTTAGAATTAAAATGGGGCCGCACCCTCCAGCACCCACTGTATTCTCCTGACTTGGCGCTTTCAGATTTTCATTTGTTCTGGTTTCTACAGAACAATTTAAATGGCAAAAAAATTGGCTCTGTAGTCAGTTGTAAACTATTTCACAACCTTCTTCCAACAAAAACTTCTAAGAAAATGGCATCAAGAAGCTTGTAGAACAATGAGAGACAGTTGCTTAAAAAAATTGAAACAATATACTCAACTAATGTTTTTGCGAGTATGTAAAATTTTGCTATTAATTTTCTAATTGGGAACAAACATTTGCACTGATCTAATATTTCAAATATGGAGTATCTGCTATAACATTTGAAGTATAAAAATATTGGATTAAAAATAGATGCATTAATTCTTCAGATATTTTCTACATTCTAAACTAAATACCTTTATAATTCTAAAATGTTATTTAGTAGATATATTGCATTTGGTGGTCAGTAAATTTATTCAACCCAAAACCACCACCAGTACTATTTAACTATACTGGCTCTTGTGGTCCAACACAGGATTGAACTCAGCATCCGTGGCTAACAAATTTCTGAAGATATTAGACTCCCACTCCCCACCTTAATGGATGTGCTCTAAGCAGTAGCATGCTTGTCTCCCTTCCTGACAAAGTGAATTTAACCATTAGGCATTGAAATTTCTCAAGGGAAATATTTTTATTGTCTGGTGAAGCGTTGTCACTGAGTTTATTGATCAACATCTGGTTTAAATCACTATTAAAACACCATATATTTACTTTCCTCTAATTAAAATTTACATTATGAAGCAAACAGCTACAAACTGTTTTCAATCAAAAGGAATCAACATCAATGAAGATGGTTTCAAATGAACAAAATTTCAAGAAACAACGATAATAATAATAGTAATAAACAGGATATCCTGTTTATTACTATATAATGACAACAATTTGATGTCAAAAAATGATAACATCTTGAATCTTTGATTCTACAAGAATTCTGCACATACATATATGTATACAAATAAAAACTATATATATATATATATATATATATACACACACACACACACACACACACACACACACATTCTTTTGCAGCTCTAATTCAGCAACACTGACCCAATTTGAGAGGTTTATTTTAAAATATAGGCAAAGAACAAAATCTTTATACAAAACAATGATGGTATGATAAAAATGCAGTAACATTAATAAAATATATTTCCATTTTCATGTGACATTACTCTATTAAATCAAAGATTGAATATGTAGTCAAAGATTGAATATTTCAAACAAATAGAAGCAGGGCTATATTCCTTTTATAATGATAAGTATACATTACTTCAGGTTTAATAAAAAACTATTATTGAACACAGTTCCATAATGATAAAATTAAACATAAGGAGACAAGTATATTAAACATAAACATGTACTTTGTAAAACATATAAAATGAACAGATATATATATATAAAGCATCAAGCATTACAGTTGAAGGGGTAGTTTAACAGTCCTTTATACTTCTTCATAACTGAGTTTATCAATCGCAATCTCTTCTTTCCAATGTCATTTCTAACTTCAATGCATTTGCTAATAGCAGCTGTTATCTTCTGAAGATTTGCCTTTGCAACATCCAACAGACCCTGACTAATATTCATTTCTTTGAAATTTGTAGACTTTATAGCTTCAGATAATCTTAAATTGGCTTCTTCAAAGATCTGATTTGCCTTCTCCATTTCTGTCTTCAGTTGCAATTCACTCTTCTTAACATTTTTCTCCTTTTCATCAAGCTTTTGTTTGGTTTGCTGCTTTTTTTCAATCCTTTCTTTTTCTTCCTGTTTCTGGAGAGTAGCTTCCTTTTTATTCTTCTCCAGCAATGCCTCCTCTTTCCTTTCAGCTTCTTGCCTTGTTTCATACTTTTGGTGGGCTTGTCTCACTGCAGCCAGAAGGTCCTTGGTTATGGGGATGTCTGTGACAGGCTGGAACACATGCTGACAGCATCTCTTGTGAGTCTCAGTCCATTAACTGACTCATCTGACAAACAACATCTCTCAGGAGTGATCAACTTCTTGTTCACAGAAAGACTCCTTTCTACATCAGCATTCCCATGTGAAATGAATCATTCTTAAATCTGTTGAGGAAGGTTTTCAACAATGTTGATGACTCTTCATACAGGAGATGGATCATTGGCTCTTCTTTCTGGAATTTCTTAAGAAAAGGATCAAACAAAGGCCCAACATATACCAGGAACTGAACCTGTGCAAGGTACTCTTTGCTGTAAAGGAACTGGCATATACTTTGGTATCAGGTGTACTTTTTCAGTGGGGCATTGGTGTGATCCTTTGTACTCTTCTTGGGAAGATCTGTTAGGAAGTACTTACAAAGAGGTTTCCAATGTTTGAGAAGACGTTCCAATGCTGGTACAAGGATCAACCACCGACACTGTACATGCCGAATGAAGAACTCTTCATTTAGACCAAGATCCTCTAGAGTAAGGCTGTAGTCCTCCCTTTGACAGATGTGCATCTTAAACCACTGGAAGATATCAATTGCTAGTTGTTCAGCATTTTCTCCGTAAATATGAAGTCCTTTCCTGAAAGAGTTATGCACTGTGTGAAGTGTGCATGACACAAAAGGTATCAGTCCTGGCAATTCAGCTATTTTCAGATGACTTTGTACAGCTTTTCATATGGTTTTATTAACATTTGGACCATCGCTACCTAAGGATTTCAGCTAAGCTAATGGCATCTCAAATCCATCTTCTGTCACAGCATCTATAATCGCACTACTCACAATCTGCTTTAGCATGTCCAAGCATAAGGCTTTTCAGAAACATGGTACTTCACCTTTTTGTTCATTCCAAAATCGAACAAGCATATCACTTCTTGCGTTGAGCATTGCCGGTTTTGTCAAATTGGATTGTGAAAGGACATTGTGCTGCTCTTATTTTTGCAGTGGTCTCTTTTCGAAAGTATGGTCCAAGTCCATCTGATATCAGAGATAATTCCTGGGAACATTGCCTTGAATAGTCCAGCAATACGTTCACAGGATGTGTAGGAGTACCCTCCAGCAGCAACCTGCATTGCCCACAGTGCTTCTGCTTTTGTTACTTGGTCACTGACAGACACCGGATGAAGAGATATTTTTTGTTCCACATCTCCTCTTTGCTTGCTGGTACTG
>OZ038495.1:38808488-38813794 GCA_964036315.1 Acanthosepion esculentum | reverse complement strand
TACATACATACATATATATATACATACATACATATATATATACATACATATATATATATATATACATACATACATACATATATACATACATATATACATACATATATACATACATACATACACATACATACATACATACATACATACATGTGTGTGTGTGTGTGTGTGTGTATTCACAAACACTGTATTTAACATATGCACACACAATCCCTATATATAATATACACACACACACAAAAAACAAAATAGATTTCAAATCACCATTTTAATTTTTTGTTTTTGGCTCCAATTCAAAAAGAATTGTAAAAAAAAATCATAGATAGACATTCTCTGAATTATAATTATTTACTGAACAAACACACTACATATGAAAATAAATATTATTATTTCATGCAGCAATTAGTAATCTTTTCATTTTCTCCTCTTTCGACATGGCAAGATTTTTCCCTTCAGCTATTATATTAACCCTACAGATAACAAAAATCAAATTATTATTAGAATTTGCATAGATTCAGGTCCAATGCTGAGCTGTAACATGGATTGAAAATAGCTTTAATCTTCAATTTAGACTTTCTTGTTGTTGTAACATATGCACCAACCCACATACAGAAATTACATCATTATAATAGAGGGTTTCACCCAATATGTAAGGCTTGGTAATGGCTTAGGTGAATATACTTATGCCCAAACTTCTATAATGATATAACAACTATTTATAACAATTTACTAATTTTTCTTTTAACTTATTTTCTTTTTTTTTTTTTATTGCAATGCTCAGTAATTCTTAAATTCTATAAATAAGCAAGCGGTGCAGAATTAAAATAAAGAAGCTTCTAACGAGATTTGAACTTGCATCCTCTAAATTTGCAAACTCATCTAACCAAGATGGCAGCTTATTTATTATTCCATGCAGGTTTCATTCATATTTTCAGTCAGAGAGCTGACTTCATTATCAGATTTTACTGCTTGCCAAGTTATTTGTTTACCCCCTAGTAAGAAAAAGAAAGAAAAAAAAAATATATATATATATATATATATATATATATATATATATATATATAATAAAGCTTTTTTTTTTTTTTTTTTTTTTTTTAAAATCAACAGATTTTTAATATATTAATATAAAAGTCTATATGATGCGGAGGAGTAGATATACTGTCTTTTTTTTTTTTTTTTAAACTGTGGAATAACAATACTATTTACTAAGGTTTGATCTTGATGCTGGTGATATTAATTGCAGTAAAAAAGAAAAAAAAAAAAAAAAAGAAAAAAAAAAAGTTGCCTACATAAGCAGATGTCACTGCTAAATATAATCTGTGTTTGTGTCTTGTAACAAAAAAAAAAAAAAAAAAAAAAAAAAAAACATTTTAGGCTTAACTCTACACAAATTAATATTTAAGAAATAAAACGCCCCCTTCTTGTCTTCTATACGTCCTGTAAAGCTCAAATTCTCCAAGCCCACTTTCCTCATTATGTATCACAGAAATTTCAATGTTTTTTCTGATTCTAAGTGTCATTCCCCCCACATTTTCCTAAAAACTTCCTCATTGCTCCATTCATGCTTTTCTTAGCATCCTTCTGTAGACAGATTAAATTGTCCAGCATTCCCTGCCATAGAAGATTGATAGCATTTCAGCACTTTGTTTGAAGAAATTTTTTTAATATGTTGCTATCACACAACATTAAATATAATTGTTTCCCTATAAAAAGTTTATCTGATAAGAACAGCAATTGGCTCTTCAGATCATGTGTTCTTTGTGTTCATTTTATTTGTTAAACTTTCAACTTTAGTAAGTTTCCAGTTTATTAACATTTAGCTAGTATTAAATCATTGCAGATAATTATACATTTTCTGCTTAAAATCTTGAATTTAATAACCAAACATGTATTTATAATATCAAGAATATTTATCATTAAATTCCGTTTAAATCTGGACATGTTTATAAACGATAAAGACTATGTAATTGGTAAAGTCCCAGTTTGGCATTTGCCTAATTACAAAATAAGTTTGTATAGGGTGAGCATAAATTTAAATAATTAGCTAAATACCAAGTTAGAAAAGATAAAGAGTATTTTTTTTAAAATTATGCAGCTGGAATTCTTTATTTAAATATTAAACTTTTTTTTTGTACTCAGGTGGGATCTTTTTTTCTTTCCAAAATTTTAGTGAAAAGCTTTTTTTTCTCCTTTGTGACTCATATATACATTAATTATTATAATTAATTAATTAATTAATGCATAAGCCAATTTAATTTCAATTGCTTTTAAATCTGACATCAACATCTACAATTTGTTTTGAATCCCTAATAGATTCACTGCCAGATTAAGAAGATCCAGAAAAAAAGCAATATCTTGTAAGATATCTAATCAACTTTTCCCTTGTGGTTAAAGTATGATGAAGAGCCGATTGCAGTCATGGATGTCCCTTGTATGGCAAATATACTTTTATTACACTGGGTAATATTTGGAATTGATAAATGGGCAGCCATGGATTTTAAAAAGATCACTGAAATATCTTCAATTGGCCTAAATGCTGATGATAATAATTCCATGTAATCTGATTCATTTAGCTGGCAGCAAGTTTAAGAAAATATTTTTGCCTAATTTTATATAGGAAATAATGCACATATGGTATCACCTAAGTGCTAAGATGTTGTTCCTGCAACTGTTCAGGAGAGTAAAGATGTGCTAAACGAGACGATGCAGCTAGCCAGTGGTGCAATTATTGTTTAATTAATTTACATTATGTGTGTGTGAGTGAGTGAGTGAGTGAGAGAGAGTGGGGGGGGGTAATCAAGGATGATTATGATAAGTATCAAAGAATACTTGATGAAAATAACCCCTGATGTTTATTAAGAATGATTGAAATGTTAGTAAAAATATTTTTATTCAATAATTTTTACCCGGAAGAAAGAAATCCAGATGATATTGCAAAAGAATGCTAACTTTTTCTTGTAAAATATATGCATAGAAAGAAGTGGGTGTCTTTCATCTTACCTAAAAGAAATCTTTATTTGAACTCAAAAGATGCTGACTGAAATATTAATTTAAAAATAATAATACAATTCTGATTTTTATAAATTGTTGCGCTTACATGCACACTCACACTTGGTAGTCTGTTGCACAAAAATTAATTCTCAACATAGTAACTAAGTACTACAAGAAACTCAAGAAGCAAATATTGCTTTATTAAGTTTTTCTTTCTGAAAATGACCTATTGAGAGTAGCTAGTATCCCAAAACTGCTTTTGAATAATGTTTTTATCATATCTTATTCTGGATTATGAATACATTACCCAGAATGCTTTTTAGGTAACATTACAGTGAGGATCTTATATTTCTGTAAATAAAAATAACAGTTCTTTAGATGACAATTATTCTGATGTTTCACATCCTTTGTATGCATTCAGATCATAATTATATAAAAAAAAAAAAAAAAAAAAAAAAGGAAAAAGAAAAAAAAAGAAGCCACATTCATTTTAATCCATGTCCAAATACACCTCATTCAATTATCAAAAGGAAATGAGTTATAAGAAATAAGATACGAGTTGACATTCTGTAAAAACAAGAGCTTTGTACCTTGGTGATCACTGTTCATCCATAATGAAGTTTCTCCAGACCATAGCCCTGAAGCGTTTATGGAATGATGACAAAAATGCGGACACTGACGATACTTAACATTCCACTTAAGCTGGAACAAATTATGTATGCAAGGGAGAAAATCCCTCAATCTAAATTGCCAAACTTGGTAACAAATTGTGTCATTTAGGGTCTGCAGGAGAGCTATAAAGTATTAACTTTTGTTTTTGCTAATAAAAACTATTGCCTTTTTAAAATTATTAGACATAAGTGAATTTATTCATGCATTGACACAAGTATTCATAGTAGAGAAAAGTGTGCAAGACATGACATCATGTTTATTAACAGAAATACAGAAATCTATAGATAAAGCTCAAGGCTAAAGAAAATTTTTTGCAGATAATGTTTGATTAGTAAACAAGTTATTAGTTAATTTCAAATATTACTGCCACGTCATGTTGAAACACCAGTTCTGGTACGATCACCAAAATTAAGCAACATCAAGCCTGGTCAGTGCCTAGATGGGTGACCACTTGGGAATGTCAGGTGGTGTAATGGATAATGGTTTGGAATTGTTAATCAAGAGAGCAGAGTTCCAATTCCTGTTGGGTTCATTATATTCACTAACATGCAAATGCTCTTTGGATAGGTATGAATTCACCTCTTCTCCCCCCCCCCCAGCTATGGGTTAATTAATAAGACTTATCACTAAAACCATAATTATTTATATTAAAATAAAATAAAAATCTAAGATATTTTCTGTGTTTAAATAAGCTGCAAAGGGTTGATAAGGCATAGAAAATGAATGAATCAAGTTAATTTTAAGTATGTTTATGTTTACTCAGATCTTTAGAAGATTCCTGTTTGTATTTGATTAACACTTGTTGACAAAGTATGTTACAAGTATGTTTTTCAAATATGTATTTTTTTTTTTTTTTTTTTTAGAAATTCAGATATAATTATTCATATAAGGGCTATCATCATGAATCCTTCAGGTGTCTATCTCTCTGGTTAACCTTTAAGGAATTTCAAACTCTTTATTTAATCTATGGGAATGGGTTGTCCTTGCCCCCACTGTCCATGTCTCAGGATATCTCTTAGAATGAGCAATAATTGAGCAGTACTATTTCCATGGAGTCTAAGTCTGTACTCCCTGGCACAGGTATTGAACCTACGATTACTATATCATCAATTTATGAATCAATGCTTTAATTCACTAGGCTCAATGGCTACTATAAAAATAAAGAAGCTTAAGCTTCAAGGTCCCTAATCCAAAAGAGGCCCCTGAAGCAACATTTTTTTTAATGAATAAATTTTTCAACAAAATTGATGTTTTTTTCTTTAAATGTTTATTAAAATGAGGTCATTTTAGTGATAGAATCATAAGCCAATGGGTGAAGTAGCTAATGTTGGTCTGAGAATCTGGTCTGATACCCATTTCATATGACCTCAAAATTCCTCTGTAATTGGTCAAATTTAAAAATTGTTTTGTTGAGCTCAGCAGAATCTGTAGATTTTAGCAGTTAGATTCTTGAATCTATTGTTGATGGTTGTAAAGCCCCCTCACCATAGCTGTTAAAGCTTATGGGACCCAGAAATGTAGGTGCATCACTGCAAATATATAATGTTATAATGTTAACTTTCCCCATTATCTCAAACAAAAGGTTTGAAAGGAAACTCCCATCATCACTACAAAGAGCTATAACAGGGGATTTTTCTGAAAAACTG
>OZ038495.1:38745988-38803488 GCA_964036315.1 Acanthosepion esculentum | reverse complement strand
AAAGCACCCATAAAACACAAATAAATAAAAAAAATAAAGTAAATGAATAATTAGGGATTCTTGTGCAACTCAGTCTGAAGGTAAGGAATTCAGGCCATGGGCTTTGCGATACTGGCCAAAGGGAAAATCTGATTCATTAATCTGCCCAGAAAGGAGACAGAAGTAACACTCAGAAGAACAGTGAAGATGTCCAAAGGGTCACTTACCCCCACCCCTGTCCATGCATGGTGAATCTATGAATAAAGAATAATGTAATAGCATGAAAACAAGATTTGTGTTTTGTTTTCTTGCTGGGGCAGTATTTCCCCCTTTTATTGGACATACACTAAGCCTTTCCCAGTTTTTGTTCATACCAAAATAATGAGAATCAAAAATAATTGTGGAGGGGATGTCTAGCCTGTGAAAAAAAAAAAAATGAACAGGACCACAGTGGTACAGTTACTAAATTATTATTCACAGTTCTCTCCCCATTGGAAGTGGTGTTCAATACAAACTACCTATTTTCATTTGGCCTAAAATTTAAATTAAGCTTTCTTCAGGACTTTGGTATATCCTTGCTCTATATAATGTTTATTTCCAAAACAAGTAAATAAAAGCTTTATAAAATTTGGGAACGTGTAACCACACCAGTTGCATATAAGCAATGAAGAAAACATTTTTGTGAATTCAAAAGTGATTTTTCTAAAACTAAACTAAATGATAGCGTGATTTGACTAATTATTAGTCAAACAAATCACACTAATAATCTAATATGTGAAAACTCACTTGCTGCTACCGTAATTTTACAAAGCTGCAACAAAAATCTATCACAATTCCTCATTCAACAATAGACGGTTAAATTACTCCGTTGACTTAGTGACCCCAGGTCAGAACATTAACAACACCTCATAAACATCAGTCTCCCACTAAAAAGATATTCTTTGTGAACATTGTTAATTTTCTTGGGGCACTCAAAAGAATATTTTTAGAAAAATCTTTTTACACCCTTATATATATTTTTTCTCCCAAAAATATTGTAAATAAACAAATAATTTCTGTATCAATTACACACTAAGTAAGAGCACTTTTCTTATTGTGCACCAAAAGAGTTCACTAATTGATTATTTTTTGTGGAGAAATACTCAGACATTAAAACTGAATTTGGCTCAATGTACAATGGTCCGAAAGTCTTGTCACCCCTACATATATGTCACATAGGGGTTACAAGACTTTCGGACCACCCTGTCGTTGGGTATTATCAAAGGACAGCGTTTCACATGAACGATACCAGAATACCTATCAGCTGAAGGACGCCGTTCGGAGAGCCTTTGTAACAATCAGCAAAGCATAACATATGTAAAATATCGCACAGGACATGGTGCCGCATCATTTTTTTTTCCACGAAAATGATGGTGTTCATACAGACCTCGATGTGTGACAGCGTCAATGAAAGTGAATAAACTGAATCCAGTACATGTGCTTTGTATTACTGTATTTACTTGTTCTATTGTTCTCATTACTTTTTGGTAGGGAGGGGAGGTGACAAGAGTAAGACTTTCGGATTACCCTGTAGATTAGTTTGTCATGAAGAGCCATCTTGAAATTATTTTTTCTTTAATATTGCTACAGGATCAGGATTTAAGAAAAACCTATCTAAACAGATCAGTGACAATATACAAAAACAAACACACGGCTCTTTCTCTGCTACATGTTCAAGAATTAAATTAATAAAAATTAGGTCAACTAGTTAAAAAAAAAAAAAAAAAAGTAATAATCAATGAATCAATCAATATTTTTTTAAGCAATAGTTTCTCAAGGCTCGAAGTAAGTTTGAATGAGTTGTTGAGTGAACAAATGTACTTTCAACGGCTAAAAATAAATAAAAGTTTAAAACAAAGTAGTACAGATATCATTCTTTTTTTTCTTTAACCCTTTTAATGTCCTTCGGTCTTTTTTTTTAATCATAAAAAAAAAATTTTATGAAATAAATACCATAAAAAATACTCAACCTTTTTGTTTGCTCGATTCAAAAGTCAGACATTATCAAATTAAGACCGGTTATTTTGTTTTTTTCACAACTGCAAATTTTTATCTGTCGTTAATTCGCTTAATTTTATTTTTAATGCCATTCTTTTTTTTCTTTGCCCAACCATACAGAGTTCAATTTATTATCATTATTATTTCTTAGGATATTTACGTCTCAATTCAAATTTTGATAAACTCAAAATTCTGCAGCATTGTTTTTAGATTCTAAGTAGAACAATAAAAAAAAAAATGGAAACCAGGAATTATCAACAAGTGAATAAAAAGATCTTAAAGTTTTGAAATGTTTTCTTTTAGCATCAAGCTGATAATCTAACAAATATAGCAGCAATCAAAATATCTTAAGTATTCAAAAGGTTGATACAAACGAAGATGAATATTTATTTAAAAAGAAAAAACTTATTGTAAGTCAATAAAATCAGTCATCTCCCACCACTACGAGAGAAAAGAAAATCACATTGGACTCACTACTCTACCAATGTTAGACTTAACAATAACATTTACAACAGAAATAAAAAATGTCAGGTTTTTATGTTGATTCAGAGAGTTGAAACCGGATGAACCGAATTAAAATGAGCAACATTTCTTAAGCTAATTTTATTTATTGAATTTGAGCTAGTTAAGAGAAAAGTTGAAATCACTTAAGCGACTGTAAGAAGTGTGCCATCGTAAGAAAATAAATAGATATCTGTCCTGTAAGCTTACATAAAAATATAAATAAATAACGCGTGTTCATTTTTTTTTTTTCATATGATGGTGATGACAGTTAAAAAGACAAGAAGAAGTGATCAAATTGCCGTGTCTCACAGACTGGGAATAGTTATTTACGAAAAAAAAAAAAAAAAATTGTGGTATGTCGGTGTAGTAATGTGTGTACGTTAGGTAAGTAAAAGGTAGAAATGTGGTAGGTAAAGTGATGTAGGTAGAAAGTTGGGGAAGAGGTGAGTGAAAACTGAAGCGAAGTATGGAAATAAATCTTTGCAACAGTCAATTATTCTTTTATTTTGTCACTTGTTTATTACTCAGATTTTTCTGTCGGTCACATTTATTATTTTTTTTTAAACTTACCCATCTGAATTTTTTAAGTTTTTATTTTATTTCTAGAAGTAGTAAACAAAACGTTTACATATTTTTGAGGACAAATGAAAATGAGTGACAAAAAAATGTTGAGACGTTCGTAACATTGATTATTTTTGTCACAAGAAAAATAAATAAAAATTCCAAAAGCATAAAAAAATTGTACTTTTGGAAGTATCATCATAGGTTTTTAAATTGGTAGAGTAATTAATTTGTTTCTTTTCTGCTTTTGTTTAGATAGAACTTGAAATGTAAACAAAGTTTCTGTTAACAAAAAAAAGAAATCACATACCTGAAATATTGAGTAATTTAAAACTTTTTTTTAAGCTATGATGATAAATAACATTTAAATGAATTTTTTTAACAGTTGTTTGTATTTATTCACTAAAGACCTTTTATTTTAATACAACTAAAAAACATCCAGTGTAGTGTTCACTTTCTTTTTCATTCTAAAAAATACTTCCCCGATAACGGTATAGGCTTGGGTACCGTCAATTTATGCTAAGGGTGGGGCAGTCGACCCTAGTCACGTATTTTATCTTTGCGTAGGTGGAGAAAAATGTCATTATCTATTGGTTCATGTAAAGAAAAAAAAGCGGATTGTTTAGGATTTATGATGACGAAAGTCGAGTGAAAAGAGAAGAGAATTAAAAAAAAATAAAAAGATTTAGCGAGCACGCGAACAGTGCTTTCTTCAGTTTGAAAGCTCACCACAAAACAATTTTAAAAGAAAGCTTAAGTTTTAAATTTACATGTCAAGAAATATTCGAGTAAAAATGTGATAAGTGAGAGAAGTTGTTTATCTTGTTGAATTTATAATTCATAAGTAATGTTGGGTATCAATACAAGTGTCGTTAGACGAAAGTCACACACGCAATAATTGTCTCAAAGTGTACTGAAAACTCCCCTTGTAGATGATGACAACTTTTTATGTAACAACACACATTTTTTTTCCTTCCACCCACCTACTATATTTCTAAGAAAATAAAAGCATTGAATTCAAATTGAAAAATAAAAACTTCTCTAGAGAGAGACTGATCAATAAAAATATTTTTAATTTTAGGACAAAAATTTAAACTTGTGAACAAAAGTTTTCCAATTACGTTGGTGCGTGAAAAATAACTTTAATTTTTAGGGACTTTATTTTTTTTTTTTTTTAGATTAATCAAGGCAAATACTTTTCTAAGTTAAAGGAAGGTGGGTTTCGTAATGTTTGTGTTGGGGGGGGGGAATGAAAAGAGAATTTTTTCCTGTTCAGGCACACACGCACATAGAGTTTGTTGAGTATATAAATTAAAAAGGATAACTTTACTTTTTATTCATAAATTCAGAGAATGCGATAGGATCTGAAATCTAGGCATATTTTTGTTTATTGTAGAAGTGACTTGGTTACGTAGTTCCCTTACTTAAAAAAGAAATGATTGATATTTGAATATCAGAAAAGTCTACGAAAAAAAAAATCCACAATTAAACGAAGAAACTAAAAAAAAAAAAGGCAACAAAAAAAAAAAAAAAAGAAAAAAAAAAACTATTCAGTTTTAAAACACACACACAAAAAAACTTATTTTATTTAAGTCTCAAAGTTTGGCTATATGTGGATAGTAGAAACCTGTCTATATTTTAAAGTTTTGCTGGATTAAGCGGATAATAGGAATTTAAAGGGAGAAAATAGAAAAATATTATAAAAGAAAAAAATATATACAAATGGGCGGTCAGATTTAGCTGGCTGAAAACGCACAATGATACAACAAAACACTGATTATACTACAACTTATGAGTTTTTAAACGTCAACAAACTTTATTTACCCTCAGTAGTTAAGCCACAAAAGATGCCCTAAGAAGTGATATTTTACCAGAAAAAGACGAGATGTCAGTCAAACTTAACAATTAGTAAAAAAAAAATCGTTAGTTTGGTATTTTTAAAACGTTAGTTACCTATGGCATCTTTTTCCAACATTTTTTTTTTCACTAAAACTCGTACACGAAAATAGGGAAACTTACATTATTTTCTGTGTTTCGTCCGTCGATGGTAACATCATTGTTAAAATCCTTGCTGCTCCTGGAGGACATAGTAATAATGTGTGTGTAATAGATGATGAGAGAAAGGCTCCGACGGCAATAATATTAATAAAATAGGAGAGAGTGCGTGTGGCAGGTCTGTTCCAACCATGGTACTTAAACGACGTCTGCATAGCGAGACTTGCTCGAGATGACACCCGAGCCTAACTCTCTTTATACGCACACATACTTATTCTTGTTAACAATTACTTTTATTTTACATAAGCTTAGATGTACACCACTTTACTCACAATTACAACGATATGTATACACTTACAGGGATACTGGCACTTTAACGTCACGCATAGTACTATGGACTAATAAAAAAAAAAAGTTCTAGTGACATTAAGAAAAAAAAGTTTAAACTGGACACATGCGCAACTGCCGCACGGTGTGTGGAGGAATTTAATTTTTTTTTTTAGAATCAACATTATTAGTCATCATTTTTCAATTTCCATTCTTTCTTTATCTCCTTTTTATTTGTAGTTCGTAATCTTTTGAGACTGCTATACTACAGAAAAAATAGATTTTTATTTTAATTTACGAAGCCGTTTTTTAGTTTAATAATTTTAGAAAAATTTAAAATCAGTTTTATCTCTTCTTAATTCATTATTGATATGATAAAATTTAATAAACTAAAATGTATACAAATAGTTTTTTAAGTAAGAAAGTATATAAAAAACTTTTACCAAATTCGAAAAATGGTGATATCTTAAAAAAAAAAGTATGCAAAGAAAATTAAATTATTTTTTTTAAAACTAAATTTTAGAAAGGTACTTGAAAATTTGTTAAACTTTAAACACGTGATTACTTAATTGTTTTTTTAATTCAGCGAGTTAAAGGGTAAAAAAAGAAATTAAATTGATTGATTTATAAAAGTATATTAAAATAACTTAGGAATTCTATGCAAAATTTGAGAGAAAGTAAAAATTCAATCTCATTAAAAACAATTATTATTATTCCAGACTATTCAATAAGTCCACGAAAAGACAACAAAAAAAATTAATCACTTTATTTTCAGCTTTGGGTATTATTTTAAATGAGTAGTGTTTTAATTTTAATGAAGACGTTGAGGAAAAGTTATTTGTTTATAAGAAAATACAGAGTATTGTTAAATTAAGCGTTTCAAACAAATTCTGCATACCAAACACTGATTTACCTCCCTTATATATTGTTTATTAAATTACTTGAAGTTGATTTCTGTTTTGAATTCGCCTTTTCCTTTAAATTGCAAATATCATGCCTTCGAAATAAAATGAAATAGCGTCCGAAATGCTATAGGATTTTTATTTCAACAGCTATCCTCTAAGTAACATGTGAAGTATAATTCAACATCTGTGACTAAAATGGTTCGTTTGCAAATTAAAGGATGTTTCAGAATATGAGTCTAAAATTCCAACAAAAACCTTACATTGTATGTAAGAGAAGTAAATCAGTGTTTGGTATGGAGAATTCGCTTGAAACTTTGAGCTTAACAGTACAAAGAAAATATTGCTTCCAATTCTTATTTATTATTATCATTTTTTTTTATTTGCTTAGTTTGGCACAAGGCCACAATTATGAGGCACTCAATACGGATCAAACTCTCTACTCAATATTCAGTCAACATGACAACCAAACTAACTCTAGTCCTGGGTATGATGATAAACTACATCTGGCAGAAAGTCCTCTCATCAGGAGATAGGTTTTGAGAAGTGTGGAACCACATCTTAATTGCTGTTGTCCTCAGGTTCACCCTGACCTGAGGTGGTATCACTTGTTAAGGTCTCCACTATGGGCAAATACTGACCCGGCAAACAAAAATCAAAACACTATGAAAGTATAAAAATACATTCTTATAGTAAAAATACCAGCAATACATTTTTCTAAAAGAAATTACCAATACTACATATTTGTAGTAAAATGACCAACAATACATTTTATCTGTAATTGAAGGCATACAATTACATTCAAAATATATTTAGTTGAAGCCATAAAATTGTATTCAAAATATTCTGATTTTGGCATTAAATAACCTATAGAGGTGTTGATATGCTGCTAAAAATCAACCAACCAAACTAGCTTGCTAAACATTTGGCCCAACTACAAGACATCCTCATTATCATTGTTGTTTTTGATAATGTAAATTTGTTAACAAAACTTTTAATTGTAACAAAATTTTTCTATATGAAATTACAGTTCAGTCATTATTATATTATTTCATAATTGCTAGTACTTCTTCTATGTGCCATGTCCCTTCAGGACATGGGCGTTCATGGCTCTCTAAAACTTCCTATGTCTTGTGGCTCTTAGCAGTGTTTTTTTCTTTGCAAAGTCTGTTTCACCATCCATTCACAAAAGCTTGTCAAGTAGGTGACTTGATGCCTTCCCCTGTCTCTCTTGCCTTCAGTATACCCTGTGAGGGTCAAGTTTGTTTAGCCTTCCTCCTCGTTATGTGTCCAAGAAATTTCAGCTGTCTCTTTTTGATTTTGAGTAGAAGTTTTCCTTTGTTGCCATTTTCTTTAAGACTTCCCCATTTTTTTAAAATGCTCTGTCCATGGAATTCTCAGTATCCTATTTCTGTTGCCTCCAATTTTCTCCTCACCCATGTGGAGATTGTCCAGCATTCACAGCCATATAAGAGGATGGATATCGCATAGCAATCCAGCATTCTTTTCTTTGTTTCTAATGACATTTTTCTGTTTCTCAACATTTTGCTTAGTTTTTGAAAGGCATCTTTTGATAATCCAATATGTGTTCAGATTTCAGGGTCGCATTTTCTATTCTCTGTTAAAACACTTCCCAGATATTTAAATTTCTGTACTTGCTTGATGTTGACATCTCCAATTTATAGCATTTATCTTGTGCTTTTTCTCTTGCTGATGACCATACTTTGTTTTCTTGCAGTTGATGATTAGTCCTTTTTTTTTGCTTTCTTTCACTACCCTGTCTAGGATGTCATGTAGTTTTCTTTCCATATCAGCCATTGGCACTGTGTCATCTACGTATCTTGTATTGTTAAGATTACGCCCACTGATAGCAAATCCTAGTAGAGTCTCCAGCTGCCTTAGGCTAGCCTTGCTGTAGAGGTTGAATAAATCTGGGGTTAAGATACATTTAAACCAGCATTGTGCCATATCCCGTCAATGTGTGGTATGAGTAAATACCAAGTGTTCTGTTCCTCTTTTCAAGTTAAGAAGGAGGCCTGATCCTGGGGATTCAAACCATATGGACGCACCTGCCTCATTCCTATAAAGAGTGAGGGTTGGTGGAAGACCGATGTCAGTGTGACAGTAGTTCCTGAAACTGAGAAATTATTTTGTCATTGGTTTCTGTGCACATTAAAAATAGCCTTGTGTCACATCCCACCACCCTAAGGAGATGACAAAATAAATGTTCCCCAGCCTCTTGCCTGGAATCAAAATGTATTCAGCTTTCTTGGCTGTATTGTGCCCCCTACTCCAGTTTATGTGGGAGACATTAGTGCTGTGTTTCTGCTTTTGTATAGTTCATAGGCTGAAATGAGTTAAGTCGTGTCCCAGGAATTTCAACTCAGCAGCACCACCTACTTCATTGCACTAAGGAGGGGGTGTTGAAGGATTCCAGTGTCAGTATGACAGGGATTGTCCTTGACCCACATGTACACTTACAGGCCCACAATTTGAAACCAACAATGTGTAACATCCTTTTATCATGTGTGGTGCATACAGGATCAAAGTACAGGATGTGATGGGTAAATTGTCGCCATTTTATATTTTTAATTTTGCATATGTGCATTGTTTTTGATTTTGTCAACTGCACAGTATAGTAAGGACAGTTGGACACCATCTGTGGGAAAAAGAGTGCTATGATGCAATTCACTCTACCAGAGATTTGGAAATGGTATGCTGTACTGCTTGGCATCTGTGCCAGAAGCTCTAATATGAACTTTCCAGTGTGTTTGGGTGTCAATCTGAAGACAGTGCAGTGGATTTAGAAAGAGTTGGATGAGTCTAATGGTGTTTGGAATGATCACTAATGATGGCAACATTATACGTCCATTCATCTTCCTTTGTGGCCTCAGAGTCAACATGAAGACCTACATCAAGTGCCTTAAGGAGGTAGTGCTGCCCTGGGTGAAAAGAGTGGCTCCTGGAAGACTTATGTCTGTCAACACAAGCAAGAGAACCCAGTCATGACTGTCAGACAATTTCTGTGACTACATCCGCCCTTACATTTGGCCACCTAACTCCCCAGACTGCAACCCTCTTGATTATTATGTATGGGCCGCAGTTGAGCAAGAGACCAACAAAACTCCTTGTAACTCCAAAGATGAACCGAAGGAAAGGATTATGGTAGCATTCACCAACTTAAACAAGGAGACTATCCAGAAGAGTTGCAAGAGATTCCAAAGTTGTTTGAAGGCCATGATTGAAGACAATGGCGATTTTATTGAATAAATTTACTCTTTAGTATTTCAAGATATTTTTGTGTAATTCTGCTAAATATATTTAAAATGAGATGTCAGTGTTAGTTTCATTTTTTTATAATTTAGATGATAATTTATCCATCACACCATGTATATGTGATTTGCCTTAGGACAGAGTTGCTGAAAGTGCCCTCTGCTATAGGATCAGAGTTGCTGAACATGGCCTTTGCTGTAGAACCAGAGTTGTTGAACATGCTCTCTACCGTAGGACCAGAGTGTAGTATTGCGTGCTTTGTGAAGTTTTTGTGTATTCTTTAAATGGAAGTTTGCTACACTTATTAAAAGAGAAAATAATTTACTCATATGGAAATTTATTGAGAGTTCCACTATTGAATGTTGCCAAAATGCCAAGCTGTGCCCTAGATTTTTGGAAATATCACCTTTCTTAACAGAAATACTCTTTTACCAAGCCAACATACATGATGATAAAAAATGAAAAAGAAAACAATTAAAATCTACTATTATTTAAAATAAATACATAAATAAATAATCAAATGAAAATAAAATAATACTTATATTATTAAATAAAAAAAGTAAATAAATATATATAAACAAATGAGAAAATAAAAAATTCAATAACAAAAACGTGTCTATATTTATGAGATAAGGTATTGCAACTATTTATACTATTATATCATTTGGACTGGTGGCCTCATCTTTATTGCCATATACATGATGTTTCGGCTCCAGTCATCGTCAGGATAGATTGGAATTTCGAACCAAAACCTTTATTTAGTCCATGGGTGCAGATTATTTTAATTCCACATGTCATGCCTTTTTTTGATATCTCAGGTACAGTTAATTCCCTTTAATAACTCAATTCTCCAAGTTTTTGTTCCCTCTGCTGGAGCCAGTTATTGAACTCACAACTCAAGTCACTTTTTGGATCACTTAACCAATGCTTTTATACACTGGCCAAAAATTTGTGAATATGGTGATAAAGATGAGGACAAAAGTCGGAATGATATAAATAGTGTAAATAACAGCAACATTTATTCACTTTCATTTATTAGGCATTAACATTGGGCATCTTGACATGGCGTAATGTTTAGCAAGCTTGTCTCACCAGAACTGGGTGTCCCATACTTACAGGCTTGTGCCACATCTAAGCTATGCTTAGAAAATCACCATTAGGCATTAAATTAAATCACTTAGCATCCTGTATAGCTGACCTTGACTTTCACAACCTTATGAATATTTTTGAGCATTCTTAAATTTGAAAATTTTGAAAACAGAATGATATTTTTTACTTCTGTTTATAAATACATGTTGCAAAATAAAATCCTTACCTTTGCTTTGATAAAGCAACATGTTGATAAAGAAAAGTTTTCTTTTGCCTTTATTCATAATGTCTTTTTACAGATATATTTTATTTATATCCGAATATATTTCAATTGAGCACTGTCGAGTGATAAGCTAATTCTATAAACAACAGCCATCTACGTTAATGCAAAGCTCTTCAGTAAAATGAATGGAGCACTTTGGCTGATTGGCATTTATTTACATTTGTAAAAACAATTTGCTAGATTTAGTGGTGTAACTCTACTGAGTGAAGATAGCTCAGTGGTAGAAGCTCTGACACCAAATCAGTTGGGTTTCGATCCTGGCTTGAGGCATTCAGATGTCTAGTCACACTGAGGAGCTGTGATACAGCAAAACTGTACTGTCTGTGAATGACATATATATATATATATATATATATATATATTTTTGAATTGGACATAGTCCGACAATTTATTTAAAGACATTTATGATATGTTTAACGTTCTTTTTATAGATACAAGTATTTAAGCAAATGCTCTGTTTTATAATAAACAGTATTAAATAACATTTACCGGCCTGAATGAAAATTTCTCGGACATTCAGGCCGGTAAATGTTATTTAATACTGTTTATTATAAAACAGAGCATTTGCTTAAATACTTGTATCTATAAAAAGAACGTTAAACATAATATAAATGTCTTTAAATATATATATATATATATATATATATATATATATATATGAATGATAAAATAACTTGTTGTGGGATGCTAGTATGTTCAGGTAAATATTAGTTACAATTATGTTTTGGGAATCAACACTTTGGAGAGTAAATATTTATATGATCATGGAAAATTTAGCCCACAAACAATATTAGTGAACTCAATGTGAGTCCACGTAAAAATAAAAAACAAAACAATGAATATCAAACAAATGACAATGCATGTATTACCACAAGGAATTACATATGATGAAAGGAAAAAACATAAAACTACCTATAATAATAATGTGTGCTTGCTGTGTGTGTGTGTGTGTGTGTATGTGTATGCGTAACAAGCATGTGTGAGAAATTACAAAAGTCAAAAGAGAAAAACCATGAGAATGAATGCACTCTAGTGAGGGACACTTTACCCACATGCAACTATATCTGGCGGCCAGAACATAAAGCTGTAAAAGAAGCTAGGGAGAAAAATGCATGCCTTTTTATAGGCTTAAGGAGCACTCCTTGGCAATGTTTTTTTTTTTTTTTTAGCAAAGTCAAGTGGGATAACCCACAAACTAACTAAAAATAATACTAATACGGGGAGGTGTTTTCCAGGGCTCTATCCTTGGACTTATGGTGTTTCTGATTCTGATTTTCATCAATGATCTCCATGATGTCATCATTTCCCCGCTAGGTATTTATGCAGATGACAGAACCATTTGCTATTATTTCAGTTGCAAATCTGACAGATCCGACAAAGTAAACCTAGCAACTGCTCTTGAAAAGGACCTCCAATCAGTGGGCAAGAAATAGCTTGTAAATTTTAATGCCTTAATCACCACAGGGAACCTTTGCTGCCTAACCATCAGCATGGCTGATGCTAAACTCCAGGAGAGCAACACTCTATATCTTCTTGGCCTCACGTTTTCCACTGTCATAAAGTGTAGTGACTATATCAAGTCTACTGCTAGGAAAATTGGGTCACTGTCTCATTCTAAAATTTTTTCTTGTCAAACTCCATCCTGCACATTTATAAATCTACCATTTGTCCATGCACTGAATATTGCAGCCATATCTGCTCTGGTTCTCCTACTAGATATCTTGAGATTATTGACAAAATCCAAAGAAGGATCTGTAATGTAATCGATCCTGACCAGGCATCTTGCTTTCAGTCACTTTCTCATCAATGTGATGTGGCTTCCCTCTGTCTTTTCTATAAATATTTTCATGGCAACTGCTCTGATAAGCTTTTTTCCTCCTTGCCCCGACTATATGAATTTAAACATGCTAATAGATTGGTAAATAGGTCTCACTGTTGAGTTTCTTTTCTTGCACTTCTCACCTGTGGAACTTCAATCTGATTTCTTTTGTTTACCTGATAACTATAATCTTCAAAAATTTAAATGCAACATCAATCACCATCATTTTTGTCCCCCCCCCCATTCTCTTTCACTCCCTGTAACCCCTCCTTGTGTTTAAGTGTCATTATTGCTTTGCTTGGGAGTGAACTGATTAAAATAAAAATAAAGAACAATTGGGAAATGTTTATAAATTTAATGTTTCACCTTTATTTAGATGTCATCAGAAATATTTTCGAAATGAATCATGGAAGAGAATGTTCCATTACTTTGTATTGTTTGTTTCTCATTTGTCAGGTAGATCTCACATAGTGTTGTGTGTGTGTGTGTGTGTGTGTGTGTGTGTGTATGAGTGAGTGAGTGAGAGTGTGAGTGAGTGAGTGAGTGAGAGTAAAAATCTGGATTCTAGACAGGAAAGGTATTTCTGTATGTGTTTTCCTTGTCTTCCTCCCACTACCATGTTCAGGAATTAAACATGTGTACACTACCAAACAGAGACAAAAATGCTCCTCAAAACCTCCTGATCAGAAGCCTTGCTGCCAGATGTAGTTTATTGTTATACCCAGTATGTCATTCTGTTGGATTTTAATTAATATTTGATTCTAATTCATATATATATATATATATATATATATATATATATATATATATATATATATATATATATATATATATATCATCACAAACCAAAATAACCCCATCAAATCTAAACTAGCAGTGACTAATATAGTGTATTAATTCCATTGCCCTGTACAAGACTGTGTTACTTATTAAAACCAATGACTTATATTGGACACAAAATTACCTGACTGAGTAGATGTCTTAGATGCCACCTGTCCCAGAAGAGTGCAATTACTAAACACTTAGTAACTCATAACTTCCAAGAACCTTTAAAGAAAATTCTAGTTGATAATACAAAGATCCTTTTCAGGCCGCATAGTTGTACACAGCTTGTCATTAGGGAGGCTCTGGTTATTAAACTTTATTCTCCCACTATAACTCTCTCACTATTTAGCAGAGGAGACAGTGTTAAAAGTGTTCTCAAAATAGAAGTCTTGCCCCGGCCAACTGGCAATGCATAGGATGTGACCACCAAGAAAAACACAAACTGCTCAAACTCCACACTGTAAAATTACTTTGTAGCAGCCACACACAGAATTTCACCATCCAAAACACATCCTTGATAATGGCTAGAGAAGTAGGTGAAAGTGCATGAAACAATTGTAACTATGGACAATTCATATGTTCTTTAGTCTCTGAAAAATGGGAAAGTGTTATATTGGGAAAAACTCAATAAAAGATTAATTAAATCTTCCTTGTTGGACATTTGCAATGAAAGATGCATGAAAGAAAGGTTGCTGCCCAAATACACATCAATGTGTGTGTGTGTGTGTGTGTGTGTGTGTGTGTGTGTGTGTGTGTGTGTGTGTGTGTGTGTGTGTGTGTGTGTGTGAGCATAATTTTCTAAGCTGCCCTGAAAAAAAACACCTTTTGCTCTGGAAATATCCAGATCCCTTACTTTGTATATATATATATATATATATATATATATATATATATATATATATATATATATTTGAATTGGACAATGTCCGACAATTTATTTTAAAGACATTTATGATATGTTTAACGTTCTTTTTATAAATACAGAGCATTTGCTTAAATACTTGTATCTATAAAAAGAACGTTAAACATATCATATATATATATATATATATATATATATATATATATATATATATATATATTTGTGTATTTAGGCAGCAATCCTTCTTTCATGCACATTTCATTAAAAAGGACAGACAAGGTGCTTTTATTTAGTTTTTTATACAATTCCTCATGCGATCTAATAAAGGAAAAAATTATTAGATCACATGAGAAATTGTATAAAAAACTAAATAAAAGCACCTTGTCTGTCGTTTTTAATGAAATGTGCATATATATATATATATATATATATATATATATATATGCACACACACATACACACACTGTACATTTTATATCTGTATATTAATAATTATACTTATATTGTTCATACAAATTTTAATTATTGTTTCTGCTCATTGTTATTTGTGCTGTTATTTATTCATTCAGTCATTATTTTATTTTAAACTTAACAGCCTAATAAATTCAGTTTTGCTATTTGATGTTTTAGTATAGAGGAAGGTTCCCCAATCTACGTGACATCATATACTGGTGGGCGATTTCAGCTGTTGGTTGGGCGATGAGCAACTGAACAGAAAATGGCAGGTGATTGGAAATTTTGGTGGGTGATATATACGGTTTTGAGTATTAAAAAGGTATTTCAACATATGCTCCCCACCCCTAAAAACAATTCAAACAAGATATGCAAAGAACCTATATAAAAAACCAAAAAAAAACCAGAAGACTAGATGGGAATAATTGTGTCACATTCCTAGATAAGATATAAATATCCCTGCAAATAACAAATATTTTGGCATTTTCTTTTGTTTTGAGAAGGGTCATTAACATTCAAATAGTTCTTCAGATAAAATAACATTTTTTTCAGGGATAAATCAAATAAGGGAAGGTCAAAAACAAAAAAAAAAATTAATCACTGAATTTTTATTAATTGCTAGTAGAGTATATTCTTTTTAATTTTATATTTATCAACAAAAAATTGTTTAATTTTATGTCAACACTTACAACACTAATTCTAACCATAAAATTAATCTTGACCATAAAACTATAGTTTTCACTAGTTATGTTTGCTTTCATTTGTTCTTTAATATGGTAGTAGCAGGAGCAGCCACCACATAAGTCACTATTATTTTTTATCTCTCTTCGGTATATTTTTTTACTACATCATAAAGTCAGTAACAAACTTTTACTAAACAACTTTGGCATGCTTTTTAATATTTACTATACAGCTGGGCAGTGGAAAATTTTTCCATATGAAAGTGAGCAATGATGCAAAAAGGTTGAGAACCCCTGCCATAGAACATTTTACTATTACATGAATAGTGTGGGACTTGGATATGAACAAATTTCTCAATATCAAGTGAATAACTTAGGCTTTAGCTAAAATTATACTTTGAAAACAATTTTACCAGATGAATCAAAGTGATTTTTTTTAATTGACTTCATCCTAAGCAAGGCAGTAAAGCCACAAAGACACAAGGGGGTTACTAGGTGTGGAAGAATTAGAAAACAGAAAACTTTAGTAAGGTTTAACAAGAACAAGAAGTGTAATCAGGAGGACAGTAGAAAGCGATTGACATTGAATTTAAATTTTTAAAGATTAAAATTGGTGGGAAAGTATGGTGTTGGAAGTGAGTTCCATTAGCGAGAAGTGCAAGAAAAGAAACTGTTAGCATAGAACATATAGTTATATCTTGTCACCTCAACTGTAAATTGGTGTAGTCTTGTTGCCAGTCTAGTATTGCATTTAAATTTATAAGGTCTAGGTATCATGGAGAAGAGCTCTTCCAAACAGTTGCCATGAAAGTATATATAGAAAAGGTACAGAGGCAAATTTACAGTGGTGGGAAGGTAACTGAAGCTGAGACGCTAGATCGGGACAAATAATATTGGTGATTCTTCTTTGGATTTTATCAAGAATATCTAAATATATAGCAGGAGCCCCAGACCATATTTGGCAGCAATATTGAAAGCATGGATGAATGGTAGATTTATAAATCTGTAAGATAGATTCAGGAGAGACAACTTGTCTAGCACAACACAGTGAACAAACTTTCTTAGCAGCTGACCTAGCAATGAATTCAATATAGTCTTTCCATTTTGTGTCAGCCGAGGAACGTTAGCCCAAGAAGGTGAAATGAGCCACTCTCCTGGAGGTTAGCATCAGCCATGCTGATGGAAGAGAGAAAGGGATCTCTCAGATGATTAACAGAGAGCAGTTTAGTTTTGGAGGCATTAAAATTAACAAACCATCCTTTGTCCCAGTTAAAAACAGACTGAAGGTTGTTTTTTGATATCCGCTTCTAATTTGACCTTATCGAACCAATCAGACTTAGAGTAAATGGTTGTGTCATCAGCATGTAATATATATTCTCCTATATGGCAGTGAATACTGGGCAATTTACTCAGAGATGAAGATGAGACTTAAGGCAACAGATGCTGAAAATACTATGAACAGAACATATGAGCAATGAGGAAATTTTAAGGGAAATGGAAACAAAAAGGACACTCATATTTAGAATCAGTAAAAGAAAAGTTGAAATTCCAAGGATACATAATGAGGAAAGAGGGCTTGGAAAATTTAACACTCACTAGAAAGTAAGAGGAAAACAATGAAAAACAACAATGTAAATGAATGGCAGAGTAGTGATTGGGGCAGAAGGTAAAGAGACAAACATTATTACTTAGAGCTACAAAGAACAAGAAGCCATGATGTGAATAGCCATGATCACCTACATGATGAAGGGACATGGTACATTAAGGCAGACGATGATGTATACACAGACTGTTTATTTTATTCTTTGAAAGTAACACCAACGTGTGTTGTATATCATTCCTAATCATTTGCAGTTTTTGATGATGTAGAACAGTGCTTCTTAAAGTGGTGGTCCGTGTCCTGGTGCCGGCATGCAAATCATAAAAAAATAGTCAACTTTTATATACATTGTTTCTGATATAAATTAATATTACCAGAAAATATTACAGGTACATGACATCTTGAGGAAAAAAATGCCAGTCCACCATATTAGATAGTTTGAGAAGCACTGATGTACAACATCTCCTTATATTCCTGGTTTTATAATATTTACTTGAAATAAAAACGATGTCTACAAGCTAAATACTCATTTAGCATTCTTAAGTTGCCTGCAACTATTTTAATTGAATCATATTGTGCATTCAAAATAAAATGAAATAGCATGTGACATGTAATATATTTAAACTATTTTTCTTTAACTAAAAATTGAAATTTATTTCATTTATGTTCAATAAGTTTCAGAATTTAATAAAATAAAAATAAATAAAAATGGTCAGACCTACCTGCAACAGAATAAAATTAAAAATATCATCTGAAATGCAATATAATTTAATTCAACTCGTGTTAGTAAAGTCCATTTTTGTCTCTTATTTAAGAAAATGACAAAATTTCTTGAGGATCTAAAAAAAAAATGTTGGATTTGGCTATAGTCAGGAAAACTAAACTGTGGTCTTATGTAAAATGAATTTAGAAAACGAGCCTCTAATTTATTTTTGAATATATGATTCTTTTAATAAACAAAAGTGGGTTCTTGTCAGTTTAATTTAAGAATTTTACGTGTGATGTAAGGGAGATAAATCAATGTTTGGTATGTAGAAATAATTTGTAATGTTACCTAGACAGTACCAAGGTTTTATTAATAGACCACCAAAATACCTCTATGACCCCCTAGTTTTGTCTGAACCAGATTCAACAAGGATCTTTGCATATTGAACTACTTGAAGATTAATCATCTTTAACCATATACAAGTCAACATCTTGTTTGTTATTTAAATTTTCTCTTTTCTTTTTCTATATATGCATATAAAACTAGTAATCTTATAAAACATACAGACTGATTTGTTTTCCTATAGATATGAATATTTTGAATTTGCTTGTCAAGATCATTAAGGTTAAAAAAAGTTAAATTTACAAAAGGGTTTTAAGGATATCAAATTAAAATATGTTCTGTTAATTTCAAAAAATAACTTTGAAATGTTAAAATTAATTTAAAAATAACCAATTCAGGTTGCACAATTATTTTGTTTAAATTTTTTAAAGATTAAAGTTTCTTTTCTATAAATAATGAGAAGTAGAGTTCAACTCAAGTTTTAAATTACTGGCTATTGTCCCACTCAACTCACAATTTATGACACACCACCAAAAGGGCTTATGGCCACATCATGTTTAAATTAACTCCAATACAATCACTGAAGCAATGTTGAGCCTGGTGAGTACCTAGATGGGTGACTGTTTGGGAATACCACGTGTTGTAGGCTTGGATGTGCAGGTGGTGTAATAGATAACAGCTTGGAATTGTTAATCGGAGAGCTGAGTTCCAGTTCCAGTTCCAGTTGGGTTTGTTATATTTACTTATGTGCAAATAACCTTGGGAAAGTTATAACTCCAGCTCTTCTCCCCTTAGCTATGGGTTAATTAGTAAGACTTTATCCATTACACCACCTGCATATATAAGCTTACAGTACTTGGTATTCCCAAGCGGTCACCCATCTAGGTACTGACCAGGCTCGACGTTGGTTAACTTCAGTGATTGTACAGGAACTGGTGTTTCAAGGTGATGTGGCCATAAACTCAGATCAGGTTGGGAACTTTCAGCATCACATCATGTCATAACGCTTATGTAATAAAAGAGTTAATTGATCATAAAACCAGTTTTAATTCATCATCACAAATGCATTTTTGTCTATATCTCTGAGATGATGTATTATGATTACTTGCATTATTTACATTATTCGGACTGTTATCCTCATCTTCATTGCCATACTCACAACGTTTTGGTCATTGTACACTCTGGCCTTCTTCAGGTGATTGGAATTTTGAACCGAACCCTTTATTTCATCCACTGGAAGAGGCATGGCATGTAGAACTAGAACAATTTACATTGGTGGATGAAGTAAAGGGTTCAGTTCAAAATTCCAATCACCTGAATAAGGCCTTAGTGTACAGTGGTTGAAACTTGTGAATATGGCAAGATGAGGATAACAGTCTGAATAATGTAAATAATGCAAGAAATGCATGTTTGTTTTGAAGGAAAATGTTTTGAAAATGTAATTGGGTGTACAGTTCTCTGAAGCTGGTCTTAAAAAAAAATGAATTCAATTATAATGAATGAATGAATGTTATAATGGATGAATGTTTGATAAAATGTTTTCAGAAAATGTCCTAAACTGAAATTTTAATTGAGTGTGCAGTTCTCTGAAGCTGGCTTTAAAAAAATTTGGTAGTAAAAATTATAGAAATATCATCTTTAAAAAATATATATTAAATAGACGGAAATTGGGGCAAGACAATTATGGAAATACTGATGACAAACATAACAGAAATTAAAAGTGTAGGAATTGTTGCAAGGTGTTGTGTCCATAAAAAATAAATAAAAATTAATTATAGTGTCAAAAATAATTATAACAATTATCATTAATTCACTCATTCTAAACCAACGAGAATCAATTCCACTTTTCTCTGCTACACGCACAAACATGTGACATTCTCACTATGGACAAGCAGTTCCCATGAACAGGTCATTAACACATGCATCAATGAAAATTTCATCTTTTCCTTTTCAGGTCATTATAGTAACATTTATCTTTTAGCATTTAACAAAAATTCAAGGTAAGAAAACTCTTGACACTTCTTGTATTTTTCCAAATAAATTATCTGGACACTCATTACACACATCTATATATATATAAAAAAATAAATGAGAAAAACTGTATACACTTTACTTATCCTTTATCTTATCCTTCTGTCAGATTCTGATCCATATTTGATCTACATTTGACCCCAAACTCACAATTTTACTCAGTATTACTGTCTCTTGTGTCTCCAACACCATATAACAACCAGATAATAAATAATAATCATTTTGTTGTTTCCACATCTTGCTGTTTCTTCTTTTTACAAGTATTTTTGTATTTTTTTTTTTTTTTTTTTTTTTTTAAGCATATCACCCCAAGCAAGGCTAGAGGCCACTATCACACATGGGGTTATAGAAGGGTTGGAGGAAGAGCAGATAGGAGTGGTAAAGGAGAGGATGTGGAGAAAGAGAAAGACAGTGGGTCGATCAAGGCAAGGGGGTTACAGAAGATTTGGAGCGAGAGCAGATAGGAATGAAAGATGAAAGGATGTGGAGAAGGGAAGTGGATAGATCAAGGCAACTGGAGATGTCGATTGACGCTACACTTAAACCGTTGGAGATTGTATTTGTCAGGGAAACAGTAATAGGGAAGGGAGTTCCATAGGCGAGATGTGCAAGACATGAAGCTATTGGAGTAAAAGAGACGTCTACATCTAACAGTTTCAATGGTGAAGGGGTGGGAACGGGATGCCAGCCTCGTAGGACGTTTAAATTCACGAGGCCTAGGGACAAGCGAAAGCAGCTCCTTGGAGCAATTACCGTGAAAGTACTTGTAAAAAAGGCAGAGCGAGGTAACATCGCGTCTGTGAGAGAGCGACTGCAGACGAGATGACACATCAGGGCCAATTGTTATAATTATTATTATATTTATTTTGACACTATAATTAATTTTTATTTATTTTTTTATGGACATGACAAAAGCTATTATAATATTGCATTTTATTACAAATGAAGAAAAATTAATGTAAAAAAATTTGGTCTTAAAAATTTAGTTATAACTTTAATGCACTCAGTAATACTGATTCTGAGAAATGGATTTTGGAATCTATAACTTTAGCAAGAGGCATGGTGGAGTAATGGATAGTGGCTTGGATTGAGGAATCAGAGAGCCAAGTTTGAATTCCAGTCGAAATCATTATTCATTTATGTGCTAGTACCCTTTGGAAAGGTATGAATCCGTTTTGTGGTTAATTTAGTTTGCCAGTCGTTTGTGATAACTAAAATTGATTATGGTGCTTGCTTTCAAGCAATAGACCTCTTCCTTCTTCTCTTGTTCTCGTTCGTCTGTACATCATGCCAACCAAGTTTTCCTCACCCCCCACACGGACTCGCTATTTATGCCTGCGTCGGTGGTGGGGGAGCTAATATTTGCATACGGGCTCAATTCTCATTCGTGCGAGACTTCCTATTTTATAAATTCAAACTGGTTTGAATTCTTAGTTTTTTTCATTGTACGTCTACAATTTCGGAATAATCCATTTCACTTTTAATGGCGGTCGTGGTCTTTCAACTCAACAAGACCTGATACGCCAAGCAAATTTGCTTTGCTGGAGGTGAGTCTTCTCGTTCCTCACACTCCCCCCAGATCTCATGATCACACAAATGACAGTGGGGAGGCGAACACCTTCAACGAACACTCCTTCATTGAGGTGGAGGGGATGCTTCTGGTGGCAGTACTGCCACGTCTATGTTCTTCATGTCCTTGACATTTCCAGTATCATCACGACCTTCCTTGTTGTTCGAATCTGTACTCAGGAGGCAGACCATCTGACTGCATTATGCAAAGCATTGTTGTCTCCGAATCATTATCAGACGACATATCTTCGCTGTGACGCTCTTCCTCTGAGTCAGTTAACTTGTGTCGCGAGCAAAGGTTCTTCTTGACCCGGACTCTTTGGGAGCTAACAACTCCATCAACACATCCTCTGCTAAATCTAGAGGTACAACATCCATTTTGGGGCTTGACCCATACGAGATCACCAATTTTATATGGTTCTTCTGTATTCTTTGGAATATTTGGCATTACTTGGTCTATCCCCTTTATCCGCTGTCTGTATGTATATATCCTGTTGGCTGGCGCAGTTGATGGTGTTACATCATCTTTAGGTGTAACGTTGTACCAATACACAGCCTCTTGAATGGAGTACCATGTTCTGGCTGCTATCCTTTTAACGGTGCAGTAACCCCGCTCCGCTATCCCGTTACCCTCAGGAGTGTATGCACCTCTGTACCTTACTAGCACTCACCATTCAACTGCGAAGTCCTGAAAATCTTGGTTACAGAAAGTTTGGGCATTGTCTGTCAATATTTCGATAGAGGGACCATATTCATAGAAGATAGCTCTTAATTGTTGTATAACTGATAATGCATCTTGTCACGCCAGTGGGCGCCACACAGTGAAATACGTTGTGCCGCAATCCGTCAAAGCTAGAAAATGACTACCTTTGTGATGTGTTATGTCCATGCCCAGTCACCACCAGTTGTTGTCTACCCCAAGCTTGCCCTTGTTCCACTGGACTGGGGTAGGCTCCACCACACAGTATTCCTCGCAACCTTGTACGGCTGACCTAACCATCAGTTTTGTTCGTGCAGGACATACTGGACAAAGTAAGTCGAACGTCGAATACCAGGATGACAACTCTTGCTATGTATGGCGCAGATTTGTTCGATGGTCAGCTTGCTTGTAAGGGCTGTGCACGTCAGTGGCTCTGATCCCTGTTTCAACATTCTAGTCAACTTATCGGCCAGTTTCCTTTGTGACCTGGTCAGTTTGATGTCAACTACCAAACTATATTCTTTGATTAGCTGCTGTAGGTTAGCCAGTGTCCTGCACACCAGCATTTCACACGCAGCTTTTGTCCTCACTCGGGTCTTACCTGTCAGGATATGCTGTAGCAATTGGTACATGCATACCGAGTCTGTGTATAGGTGTACCACCTTGGCCACCACTGCAATGCCAGATTTATACCTTTCAACGTGGCATCCAATTCAACCACGTTTATATGTTGTGCGTCATTTCTTGGTTGAAGCCAGCACGCATCTTCTAGTATAACTCCACAGTTTTCCAGCATCACACCCATTACCAGGGAGCTTGCATCAACCTATGAGTTGACTTCATCTTCAGTCACGCACCAATCACCCCGAATGGGGTTGTCTTGGTGCACTCTAGTCAGTGTTTCAATAATCATCTGCGTAAGATGAGCGTCTTTTATAGTGTCATGCCACCCATTTGTTATCATGCTCTCTCGTTTTTTTATCATTCCTGTGGCTGCATGGAGCCACCCGTAGATGGGAAAGTGCCCCACCAACTTCCCACATATGGAAAATACTGTGCTTTGTGTTAGTGTAGTGGGGAGTTCCGGAACTGAGCTCCCTCACTTCCACCACAATGTGTTGTGCTCCCGCCAGACTTTAAGCCCAAGTACAACAGCTCCATCCTTTAATTGAATAGGGTCTTTGCTAGACAAGATGAAGGATTCTAATCTGCGCCTGTCGCCGAAAGTATGTCTTCGTTTACATATATGTTGTCGACATATGCCAATGCAGCTCTTTTCATCAGCTCATCCTGATCTAGCACTGTCTTAATGATTGATTTCATAATTAGGAGAGCCACTTTACGGCCAAACCCCAGATGTGTCAAGCAATACATTCTTCCTTTGTCGATAACAGTTTGGAAAGGCCATAACGTTCTGTGGATTCATATTTGAAGATACGCTTTTTGCAGGTCAAGCAGAGCCACATTGGCTCCTTGCTGCCGCCATTCCGTCATTTGTTCAGCACACACATCTGCATTTGCTGTAAAAGCATCTACATACTGATTTATCTCCATATAGTCCATCACTGTCTGTACCTTAGTCTTGGTGGCTTGTGCAACGGCCATCAAGAGGATTAATCCTCTTGGGGGCCCCAATCATTCTTGTGGATATGGTATCAGCCAGCCATTCACAATTCATGTCTCCGGTTCGCTCTCGTAGGCAGCTCTGTTCTTATTTGACACCGTATATTCTGCAACGTTTCTGCTTTATTTCCTGTCCACTTCCATTCCGCTGGTCATACGCAATATCAAAATCCCGTTCCTCAATTGTAATGGTGGCATATGATTCTCAATCTCTCCCGAGCTGCACTTCCCCGGTATGCATGATCATAACACAATACCTCAGAAGTCAATGCTGATAGAGGTTATTTGCTCGAGGGTGACCCCATACAAAAATTTAAATAACTCAGATAATTAAATTTATTCTTACCCGTGACAAAAGCGTAAAAGTGACACCCTTCATAGTCATCACATACAAATCTGAATGCTGCAATGCTACATTTTTCGAAAAGGCATGAACTCAAACTAACCTGTGTATTGTCATATTGACTCTCAGAGTTTTGTTACTGGCACAAAATAATGGGAAAAGTGAAAGGACACAATTTATCTTTCTCAGTGGTACCCAGTTTTACATCAAACATTGATTCTTAGAATATTGAATTTTAAATTTTGTCTACAAATTTTATATTGTTGGAAACCAGGAACTTCAGAAACATTCTGAGTTGGTTCTAGAACGGTTAGCTGAATATAAAATTAAAAAATATATTTAAAAGGAAGTGCATTTTCTCACAAGTGAAAAATAGTCACTGGATCTAATTAACGCCTAGGACACATGGCACAGTGGATAAAGGCGTTAGTTAGATCCAGTGACAGGACCTAAAGAGTGTGAGTTCAATACCTGGTTAAGGTGGTGGAGAACTTGGAGATGGGAATTAACAGGAGATAACTGATAACTGACATCCATTTGTAGAGGACCGTGCGGTGTGTGAAAGTGAAGAGATGAGGAGATATCTCTGGGTTAAACTTTCCTGCTGGCCGGTCCAGCTACATAAGAATGTTGGACTATAATGGAGTCCAAAGAAGATAAAGAAACAAACAAGACCGATAGACATGTATGCAAACAAATATATATTAATAACAAATTACAATGACCTGAAGGGTTACAGAGTGTTGTATGGAGAAGTTATGGTGAGTGTGTTGAGTGTCCGTACGAACGCGTATATAGTTTTTAGCGTGTTCCCAGTATATGGGAAACGCTGTATGTGTGAGAGGTCACATATTGGAATAAGTAAAAAAAAGAAAGTTTTTTTTTTTACCTCGCCTCACGCGCGAGGTTGCGGCCTGAGTCGAGGCAGCTGGCCGCACGTGTGCGTAAGCCGTAAAAAGAGAAAGAGGCGAAAGGTCAGCCAGTATTTATACTCATGGGAGAGAGAGAGACCCCTGTTGAAGGATTAAGGAAACTGAGGAGGAGCTAACTGCGACACATTAGATATGGCATGTAGGACTAGAATAGTCTACCCCAGTGAGTGAAATAAAGGGTTCAGTCTGACATTCCAACCACCTGAAAAAGGCCAGAGCGTACAACGGCCGAAACTTTGTAATAAATATGGGGACAAAGATGAGGACAATAGTCCGAACAATGCAAATAGTGTAAAAACAAAACATTATGAAAGTAAAGTAAAAATACCAGCAATACATTTTTTACATAAAAAATTTACCAACTATACATTTTTAAAGTACAATTACCAACAACACATTTTATAGCAAAATATCCAACAATACATTTTATCTGTGGTTGAAGCTATAAAATTGTGTTCAACTTATTTAGATTTTGGCATTAAATAACCCATAGAGACTGATATGCCGCTAAAAAAATCAATCAATCCTAAAGTACCCAGAGTTATACAAGGGGAATAACTCGCGCTGACTGAAATGAAACCTGTATTCTGGAATGCATAGCAGAATAAGAGAATTCTTTTTTTCCCAGCATACATCAGTCATCTCCTCCATTTTGCCGGTGGCCACTTCCTTACGCGGGTGTTTGTCCTTATAATGGCAACTTTTGTGCCGCCCTTGATTCAGGACAATGATGATGGATGGGGTCCATCAGAAATTCCGGCAAAGTTTAGAGAACTACCTTATCAACCATTTTCCAAGGGAGACCGTTTAGGAAAGGTATTTGCATGAAACTAAATTGACTTTTTCCGCTCTTGAACAATCAGCAGGACTACCGGTTGTCGCCATGATGAAAAAGAAAAAGCAGCATGGCGTGCTTTTCGTGAATATATTGCTAAATATTTTCTTTGAAAAGAAGAAATTTATTCCGATAGTTCAAGGCAATTCTATTTGAATTTTTGCGTTTTTATTTACACAGCAATCGAAAAATATAATCGCATGTCTTGATGTTTTAAACCGATTTATCTGCAATTGTTTAAGTTTTTTATTATGTCACGCGATAAATGACAAGAAGTGTTTTCTCCGTATTGAAATAATTACCATGTATATACTTGTCTTAGCTACAATGTATTAATTTGAAATATATTCTCTACTGATTATGTAAAGGTAACTTGTGATTGTTTTTAAACTGATTAGACACTTTGTTTAAGAAATATGCTGATTCAAATATACGATGAACATAAGGTTAACTTTTCTGAAGGATCAAGAAGCACATGTTCAGTTTAGTTAATTTTCGGTTTTCGAATATAAATTACTTTTCTCAAAGTCAGTGGTTTTCAGAAGATATCATTTTTGTTTATATTTTAATGTAGTGCTCAATTATTAAATATGTTATTGTTAATAAATGAAGTAATGATTTTTAATGAAGTATTATTTTTCATAGTTGACCATGAAAAATAATACTTCATTTAAAAAAAAATCAAGCCTAATTTTTTTTATATTGCTTGTTAAAAACGAAGACGATTGCGATCCTACTTGCATTTTTAGTATGTTTCCGTTTTTTCTTATATCCTCGAATCTTAAACGTTCCAACAGAAAAGACATTAAAAATGAAGTCACAAGGTTTTCATATCTTGAAATAACTTTTTATCTATCGATTTGAAAAAAAATGATGTGGATTTGATTAAGTATTATTGTAAGTAGCCACAAAATAAATTCAATCTGTTCGATGTTATGTTATGAAAGAAACGATTTTATTTTTATATTTTCCATTTGGTAAGTGGTAAACTAACAGTATCACGTTTTAATTTTGATCGAATTTAGCATTTTATGAACCTTTATATAAAAATAAAAGGAAATTATAAAAAAAAGAAATAATCCTATTTTGTTTTGACGTTCTAAAAAAACTAAAGTTTTAAAATTTTATTGTAGTTTCTATAGTTCATTGGAAAACATTTGGCTTTGGTTTAAGTTGGATTATTTTTAAGTTCTTTATTGAAGACGACAAACCTACTTTTAAAATTCACTTCGCAGGTATAACTAAAATTTTGGAAGTAATTTTTATACCTTAATAATATTTGATTGATTCTACAATGCCTATAGCAAAATATATTTTATTTTCAAGCTCTTTATTTGTCATCTTTAATTACTATTCCAAGTTTTAATTCCTTAGAAATGCCCGATGTTTGCTAAATTATAAATATTTTTTTACATTATCTAGAATTTTATTTCTCTTTACGACGTGAGCACAAATAAAGATCAAGACATTTCTTAACGATTTTTTCAGTTGTACGTAAAAGATCATATTTATTTTTAAACTGTTACGGTAGTCCATAAAAAGTGAAAGCAAAACGCTTATTCAATTATCCTTATATGTGGCATATGCTTGTTTGATCCTGTTGGTTTTGCAGGTTGAATTCTTAACTAAATTGTCATCTGTATTTATTTATTCTTGTTTCCTCTTCCCGACGCTAAGGACAAAAAGCAATTCTAGAAATCTCAATGGGGGGGGATATCTTTACATAAGTTTGCAGAGAAAAATTTATTCCTTCCATCAATCCATAATTTCTTCCGCCACACTGTCACCTCTTTTTGAGCAGACGAACAGCAGGTGCTTTAGACAAACATCTGATTTTTCTCTTTTGCTAGCTAAAATTTTCAACATTCTTCTAAAAAAAAAAAAAAAAAAAAAAATATCAGAAATTAACTTTTAATTGGTCGTTGGTGATATTTTTTTTTCTGAAGATGCTCGTTTTCTCTAAAAAATGAGCATACCATGATGAAAAAAAATGACCAACTTAATAAAAACAAAGTTTTAGCGTCAAACAATCTTTATTAAGAGAAAAGACCAAAGGATTTTTTGATTATTGTATTTTTTGAGATAATAATATATAATTTTTTTTGGTGAAAATCAAGGCAATATAACCTTGGTGAAAAACATTCATTTGGAAATTCTTGGAAACATTAAATAATTGTTGAATTTTCAACTTTGAGGACTTATTCACAAATTAATTAAATTATCTTAGAAATGTTTCTTTTTTAGAAAATCTTAGTAAAATTTTGTTTTATATTTGTTACCACCACTTAATTTTTTGAAATTTTGAGAAATTAAATTTTGTATCTCTAAGTCTTTGTTTATATTTAGTTTTAAGCTGAACTCCTTGGAGAATTTAAATCTTTTTTTTTTTTTTTTTTTTTCCCAAAAAAAAATCTGCTCTGAATCGTAAAATAAAAAAAACTGAAATAAAACTATTTAAAGCTTTTGCTTTTATGAATAAGATATAATATGGACATGATTGTCTTAATTTTTTTTTTTTTTTTTTTTTCCAATGAATAATGCATTTTTACAAGAATTGTTTTCACTTTTTTAATATTTTCATTGGAATAATTTATAGTTTTAAATTTTTCAAATTTCTGATTTAATTTGTACCAGTTAAGTGATATTATTATTAAAAACTATATTTGTTAATTATATGCGGAAAGGCTTACTACAATTCATCAGTCTCCAATATTTTAAAAAGAATTTTGAAATTTTTTGTCTGTATATAAATGTGACATTTTTTTGTAAATACGGATATCTGTACATGATATTATCACAAAATAAGAGCAATAACTATAGTAAGTTTCAAGCCAAATTACCTAAAATTCAATAAACATTAAATTACATAGAATAATTTCCTAAATTTTTAGGATTACTGGGTAATTAAAAATTATAAAAAAGGGTGCTCAAGTAATTTTTACAGATATATCTACCATAGAAAAATTTAAACTTCTGCCTGTCAGTCAGCCTGTCAACAACTTAAACACCTATTTTAGTGTTAAAAATGCATTTCTGTAATACTTTATTTAAACTAAAAATAATGTTTCAAATCACATTAACCTTTAAATCTGATAATATTCAAATAAAGTTTCAGAAAAGTACATTTTATTTTTGAAAGATTTTTTTAATAAAGATAATTACATTGTGATGACAGATGGGTATAAATCAATGTTTAGTGATTTCAAAATGGAAACTCATTCCAGTCAATTTAAATTACAGCAAATTATTTTGCTTATTGGAAATATTAAATTTAATCTATTTGCTTGGAATTAAAACTAAAATGCTTCAAAGATTTTTTATTTTTAAACATTCATTTTCAACCTTAGGTATTGCATTTTTGTGGAGATACCTACATTGAGTAAATTATTTCTTTATTTTATTTCTTTATTTTTTTACACTAAAAAATTATGAAAAATTGTTGAAACAAATATTTACTTTACAGATGCAAATTTAATTTTGCATAGAATGTATTGATTTATTATTCTTTAAGAAAATGTAGAGTTCAATAACTATTGCTGTTAGTACCGTCAGCTCCTTGTATGCTTAGACTAGTTTTTTTTCTTTCTCGATTTTTATACATAACTTATAAATTTGATTGGTTTTGGTTCAAGTTAAACTATGACTGTATTAGTGAAAGTATGTGATACATGCACATCTAAAGTCCACAAATCCCCAGTGCTTGAACTTTATATACTTTCCTGCTAAATTTGATTGATTCATAATGTAGTCTTTAGTGATCTGAGAACAATTTTTACATCACCTATTGGACTTTCAGTAGGAGAACAAATCTGGTATTTCATTCTTAGTGAGGATATCAATTCCACAAGTATTAAGAAACTAGAATTTTTTGGAATATACTAGCGTGTATTGAAATCCTCACTGTTAAGTATTGTTGAAATCATTGCTAACATTTTTTGTCAAGATTTACAAACTGTATGTTTTGTCCAATGCCATAAACCGATCATTCTTTTAAATTTTCATTCAATTTAAAAAAAATAAATTTATTGTACAAAGCTATGCACCCTAGTAAAACTAACTGTACTTTGTACCCCCTTACTTGTTTGCACCTTATCCCAAAAATTTGGTTTCAAATGGTCAATGTATTGCTATTTTAGCGGGTGTGACAGGTGGACGGGCTAATGGATGTTGTAGAATTTTATATATGAAGTCTATTCATCTGGAGTTAATTTTTAATACTTTTATGAACTGAATTTTACTTTTTATTGTACTTTACAAAGTTAATCAGTAATAATTATGTACTGTTGCAGTATGTATATTGAAATATTGACAACTTGTAATCCATATTTCAAGAACTCTTTAACCAAATCAAAGAAAAAAAAAAAGTTATCAATTCTTGATATATATCACTGAGCAATCCTTTGTTCATCTATTCTTAGGGTCCCTAAACATTTTGATATCAGGCATATGCGAAGATATTATTTTTTATTTAAGGGTAGAAATTTGTTTGCCCCTTTTCCTTAATTATTGGTTCTCAATAAGATTAATTCTAGCTTTTACATTTTCTTATTTGTTTTTCTATTTCAATTTCTCTTGTAATAGACAAGTTTGCTAATGATGATGATAATGATAAAAACTCAAGTTATAAACACTTCAAAAATAAATTAAGTTGAAATATATAAATTTATTCAGTTTTTTTTCATCACTGTCTTTTCTTCTGGTATATGCAAGTACATAATGATAAATCTTGATTCATTTTAGGTATAGTGAATTGGATCATCATTTAATATGTGATGTTATGTAATCTATTTCTATTTCTCTATTTTCCCTCTCCACCAAGGTCTCTGATTGGACAGGAGCAACTTACCAAGACAAACGTTACTTGGGTAAGTGAAACTTTGCATTTTTCTTTCTATTATGCTAATGTAAAAGTACTTTGTACTATCTTTTGCAGTGTTAAAGAAATCATAGAAGTGTTTTTGAAGTTTACTTAATTCATTTTTTGTGTTCAGTCAGCTAGGAAATAATTTATATCCCACATAAACATCGGAAACTTATGTTCCACATTAAGTTATGGAAACTATTAGCATTTAAATATTTGTTTTTCTTGATTAACAGTCAATTTTGGACAAGGTAATTGCTGGCTATAAGAAATGAGTTTGTTTCAAGAATCCTAAATGAAGAAAATTCTAGCTAGATCCAGAACAACCTTAGCATCTCAACATCAACTGGGAAGAAGGGGAGGTTGTGCATTTGGTGGGATTCAAAGGCAATCTATGAATTGTTGATTTTAACAAATTGTTGCAACTGATTTCTTTAAATAAATGCACTGGAAGAGAAAAGGTTTTTTTTTTTTTTTTTTTTTTTTTTTTGACCTGCTGCCTGACACTGTTAGTTGCAATTGAGACTCATCAAATGATTATGGAGTCAAGATAGTGCTTTCACATACACCAAATTTGTCAGCTTAACATTTGTTTTGCTTCAGTTCCATTTTTCGCTTTATTTTAAAAATTGAATTAGCATTTGTTTCGTTATTTTTAGTGGGTATAAATGTTTTCAAATGATCCAGAAAACTAAGCTCATAACCAGTTTGTATCATTTTGCTTTTTTCAATCTAAGTAACCTTTTCAATGCTACAGTAAACATCTAATTCCATTAACAGAAGTTTCTTTTTGTAAGATAGATCTATTTCCCAATCACTTGATATTGACATCTATCCAGTCACATCATCTAACAGGTTCAGCTTAAAGTTGAAGAAATGTTATTTGGAATAATTCAGGAAAGATTTCTGCACTTGTAGGTTAAGCAGACTACCAATATCATTTTTTTTGTTTTTCTTTTAAATTTCAGGCAAGTATAATTCAGCCTTTGGAACCGGAGGTAACCAATATGCCTATTTCCATGATGAAGATGAGAGCACGTTCCAGTTGGTTGATACATCAAGAGGCCAGAAACCAATTTACCAAAGAGGGAGGCGCATGTTCCAACAGGTTCATAAAATGTTGTCCCTCACTTTTTTTTTTTCTAAGAAATTAAAAAAAAATTTAATTTTTTATTTTTATATATATATATATATATATATATATGTCTAATAGTTAGGCTTTTCTCTTTACTTGGTCAACAAACTCAGAGCTGAAGAAATTAAGAATCGATTAGGAATTAGCAAATATAAAAGTTCCCTTTGGATTTGTATTCTTCAGACCTTACCATCTAACAATGGGCGCTTGATAATTATCAGTTCACAATTATTTTTTTTTATTGATATTTAGGTTTTGAGGTCTGAGGAGTTGCTAGAATAGTTTTGCTTAACCCAAATGCCATTTTGCATATTCACCCCACAGTTAAACATAATGTCTATGCTGGAAGTTTGCACATCACTTATGGTTGAGTCTGGTAGGCAATGTTTGCATCCTACACACATGGATTTCCTTTGGAGTTTTCTTCTGTAGCAACAGGAACTTAATGATGGCCTTAAGTTCAACACTTAAAAATTCTTCATTTTCTGATAACATTGCTGTATCACTGATATGCTATAAATTAAAAAAAGATAATCACAATTAAGCTTCAAATTGCCACTTTACAATATAAAAGGTTTTTTCCAGCTACAATGAAAACATTTGGATTTTGGGAAGTATGTTAGACTAAACTTTTCAGCACCATTTCATATGCTACATGTAACTGCTACCCTAATTAATTATTGACTATTGTTACACTTCAGTAACAGAAATTACCATCATCTATAGTTAATGGATTAAGTTCAAGTTAAATTATTTGCAATGTGCATATAAAAGCATAATTTGTCAGTCATACTTAACCTGTTGGTTAAATTACTTTGTTTTGCTCTTTAAAATTTCCTAGTTGGCATTTTAACATCAGAAAATGATTTTTAAATCAATAGATTTAAATTCTTAGAAAATAATTTTTTTATTTCTGCAATGAATTGACATTTAAATAAACAATATTTACATTAAATACACAATATACTTGTTATTTTACAGATAGGAAGCCTAAGAAAATATTTGTTTTATTTGCTAAATTTTGTTTAAACAGACTTGATGTTTTGTATTTATTTTTAATAAGATTTAGCACCGGAAATATTGATATTCACAAAGTAAAAAGATACATGCATCAAATTTGCATCATTTTAACTAATGTAACTAAATTATGGTTTCTGCAGTAATTTTTCTTTTAGTCTCCTTGTAGTTCTTTACTATGTTTAGTTTAGTTCTGGTGTATGGCTATATGTCTGGGGCACCAAGTGATAACATTTTTGTTTTATATCTGCACAAACATAAAATTTCATTGTTTTACTTATAACATTTTAGTTGTCTACTTGTTTGATTATGACATTTTGAGATTTTGATGCTAAAGTCTACAGTGAATTTGAAAATTAGATTCCCTCTGAAAAGTTATATTTATTTTTAAAATTTTTTTTTTTTTTAAACAACTTTGTTTTACATTTAGAATAAACAGCGTAGAGAAAGAGAAAGACGGCAACAACAAGCTGCAGCCAACATGCAGGTGTTATCTAAAACGCAGAAGAGTCGTGAAAGGTAAAAAAAGAAAGAGAAAATCCCCCCCCCCCTTACATTTTGCTTGCAATCCTTGTTTTTCCTTTTATTATATTTTAAATATAAGAATTTAACAGAACATTATCACATAATCACAGTGACTATACTTAACCTCAACCAGTCAATCTTGGCTTATCACTGATCAGTATGAGTAAATACATTGTTCTAAACAAAAAAAGAATTTTATTAGATTAGTTTTTTGGTTATTGCATAGCATTGATGTGACCTCAAACCAGCCTTATCTCTGTTGGTGGTAGTCACATGATACTCATTTTATTGATGGAAATATTTAGTAGTAAGAGTGACAGTAATGATATATGTATACTTGTAAAAGCATTTTCTTTCATTTTTAACTTAAATTTATTTAAAAACTAAATTATTTTGTACAATCCACTATTATATAATAAAGAAAACATTTGCTAATTTGATAGCACAAATTATAATTTTACTTGTCTTTCAGAGATCGACAGAGGCAGTTACGTAAGTGGCAGAAGCAATTTGGGAAGAGACTGCAAGAAAATAAACAGAAGGTAATTGTTTGATTAATGTGTTCAAATGATTGAAAATTTGAATTCTTTTATGATAGTCTCCATAAATATGTTGATGTTTCAATTACTGAGACAAATAAAATTGTAATATTAAAATAACAAAAAAAAAATAGTTTTGTTTAAATACTGTCTCTGGCATATGGTAAATATAACACTTTAAATGTTCGACAAATATCTGTCTGTTGATGTAATTAAACATATCTCAGACATAATATTACTAATTTCTTAATTTGTTTACTATTTCAAGTCATGTTTTTATATTAGTTCTCTTTTTCTTATTAATTCCTGAAAGGCTCCTGTTAAAAACCGTGATGCTTCTGTACAAGTGCGTGAAACCTGGCAGGTGGTGGAAGATATGGACTTCCCTCGTTTAAGCAAACTCAGCCTTCCTGGTGTTGATCCTCCTGAAGACCTGTAAGTATAAAATAGTCATTATTTTTATCTGACCTTTTGTATACTCACCTTTCTCTCTTTTTAAGTGCCGTGTCCCTTAAGGATGTAGCAATCATGGCTCTCCAGTTCCCCCTATCAATAAGTTTTATCCCTCTGCCACCTCCCCCAGGCCACATTCTGTCATCCACTTGCTTAAGGCTGCCAGCTATGTCACACATTGTTTTCCCTTGTCTCTCTTTCCCTCTATTCGACCTGTGTGTATCAGATTCTCCAAGCCCTCCTTCTTCATTATGTGTCCCATAAACTTCAGCTGCCTCTTCCTGATATTAAGTATAAGCCTCCTGCTTGTTTGCATCCTCTCCAAGACCTACACATTGCTCACATGTAGGTCCATGATATCCTTAGCATCCTTCTGTAGAACCACATCTCTGTCGCCTCGAGTCTCTTTATCTTTGAGGAGACTGCCCAACATTCACTGCTGCAAAGGCGGACAGATGTCATGTAACAACTCGGTACTCTTTTCTTTGTTACCAAAGAAATCCTCCTGTCTCGCAATACTCTGCTCAGCTTTTGTAATGTGACTTTGGCCATCCCAATTCGGCTGCGGAACTTTTTTTTTTTTCTCTTAAATTTAAAAATTTTTTAGGGAAATATTGGCACCCACTATGGTTGACTTCTTAATGGAAGTGACTTCTTGATGTTAACATCTTGGGGAAGCAATTTTAGTGTGCAACACAATTGGAAAGTGCCTGAAAACCATGCCACGGGTTAAACAAAACCTTGTAACTGAAGTTGAATAGATGAACCTGTTCGGAAGCTGTCAATAGTTGTGCTAGCATGAAGTCACAAATCAAATCATTGTTGAGTGTACTGGCCATGTTCAAACTGTTGATCATGACAGATTATGAGCTCTCTCTCCCTCTCCCCCAGAATCTGTAACTAAGGTCTGCTCAGCATAGTTGCAATATAAACCACAGGTAGGATCTGTGGGTGTTGAACAACACAAATGTACCTGAGCAGGTGTCTAAAAGGGGATTGGCTAGCCAGCCTAGCAAATGACTACTGAGAAACAAGTAGCCAGTTATTTAAAGCATTCACTCTCACACTCATATTCTTTTTGCTATTTTAATTTCATCAATGGTAAAAATATATATTAAATATTATTAATTTACAGACTTTAATGAAAAATGTTTCATATATCAAGATGCTGTATTTGTCTTAGAAAGTGTTTTGAAATAGTTTGTTTTACATTTATAAACATTTTTAGAATTTAAAAAATTACAAAGTTTCTCTTCTTTATTAGAAACTTAAAATTCTTTAAGCCTTTTTTTCCTCCCTTGTTAGGTTACTGTGTGGTAAGATGGAATTCTATGACAAGTCTTATGACCGTGTCACCACCAAAAATGAAAGGCCACTGAAGAGAATTAATCGTATCTTCCATAAAGTCACCACCACTGATGACCCTATCATTAGACAGGTGAGTACAGTGTATTTTAGCACCTAATATTTACAATCTTGATAAAATCTTTTTGCAACAAAGGCTAAAACAAATTATTAAAATGTTTTGTTAAGGAGATGAAAGAATACAATAGGCAGAAGTAGGTGGGTATTAAAAATCAGTTTGGTTTTAATTTGAAAAATAAAATTATTAAATGGAAGTTTTTTTTTTTTTTTGTGAAATATATGAAAACTTAAACAGGCATTTCTATTGAGCATTTGTAAACATTTTTTAAACAATATTTGAAAATTTTCATTTCACAATATTTTAGCAGCTTCAGTGTCATGTTATTTGGGAATATAAGACTGCATGAGACAAATAACTTTGTAATTTTTATTCAAAATAGGTTTTATGGGAGAAATCACTTGCCTTTATTGGTTTAAATTTCTTTATCAAATCTATATTGTTTTAGTAACTCTGAGCAGAGTATCATTCTATGAACAGTGATATTTTTGATTAGTTTAATTTATTCAACTTGTTTAATTTTTATATTTTCATTTATGTAAACTCTTTGAAATTTGCATTTCACTAAAAAGATTGTTGTATAAATGGCGTTATCTCCCCCATATTATTTTGCAAATGGTTTAAAAAGGCTAATTTGTAAAATGATGTTCTGATAAGTTTTTTTTTTTTTTTTGTTTTTTTTGCGTTGATATGTAATAGATTAATAGTGATCCTATAATTTTATTTCTACTGACTGAGCATTAAGTGAAGCTTGTCTTGGTTGTGTCTGGAAAAAAAAAATTAAAACTCATGAATTTGTTAAATTGGTGAATTAACAGTCAATGATATTTAAAATATTTTTTTGTTAATGTAATCATTTAAGGAAATTTAGTGGATGAACATCTTGCTCTTTCTTCTCTTTAACAACAGCTGACCAAAACACAAGGCAATGTGTTTGCTACGGACTCCATCTTGGCTACCCTAATGTGCTGCACCCGTTCTACGTACAGTTGGGACATTATTGTACAACGTGTTGGCAATAAGCTGTTCTTCGACAAGCGTGATGATTCTGAGTTTGACCTTCTTACTGTCAGTGAAACTGCAAACGAACCTCCCCAAGAAGAAGGAGCAAACAATATAAACTTCCCTCGAAACTTGGCCTTAGAAGCTACCTTCATTAATCACAATTTCTCCCAGCAAGTTCTTAAAATGGTTTGTATAAGAAGTGTGTATATACACACACATACTTTTTTTTTAATATAAAATAGTTGCAAATTTCTATTCTGTGTAGACATGATAATTTTCATAAAAATCTATTCTATTTCAATTTCTTATGAATATAACAAAACAAAGGAAAGGTTGTAACTACAAATTTCAAATATAAATTTTAAAATCTTATCCAGTTTGTCAAAATAAACAAAATAATTGACACGAGAAAACATTACAATTTTCTATCCAAAAATAAAGACTAATTTTCCAAACAATAGTAATCTTATGAAAACTTAACATACAAAATAGTTTTTGATCCTAAAATTTTCTTTAAAATAACTTTTAAAGTGGAACATTTGTATTTTTTAATACAGCACAGTGTTAAAAAGATGATTAGTTAATTATTGTTCATTAGAATAATTTTGTGAATTAACTTGAAACCTTACTCTAGAATGAAATCCTATTTTCTTGGTTTACACTATGACAATGCAAGAGAACTTGTGATCTTAAGCTCATCATTTTACAGTTGAAGTGGCTAGATGTAACCATAAGTTCTGTGTTAGGTTTCTTTTCTTGCTTGTGGAAATTTTCCAGCTTCTTGCTTTCCTGTTAACTATGATCTTCAAAAGTTCAAATGCAATATCAGTTGTCATTTTCTCTCTCCTTGAATCCTGTTTTATTGACCTCTCTTTCTTTCCCTCTCAGTAACCCCTGTCCTGGGTATGACGATAAACTACATCCGGCAGCAAGGCTACTGATTGGGATAATGGAGATTTTGAGGAACATGGAACTATCTCTTAGTTGCTGTTGTTCCTGGGTCCATCTTGACCCAGGATTGTAGCACCTGTTATGGTCCTAGCTGTGGGCAAATAGTGGACCCCCCTCCACAAAAAAAAACATTGTGAAAGTATAAAAATACTAGCAATACATTTTTATATGAAAAATATGACCAACAATACATTTTATCTGTGGTTGAATATATAACTGTGTTCAAAATATTTAGATTTTAGCATTAAATAACTCCTAGAGGTTAGGATGTTGCTAAACAAAATCAACCAAACTACCAACATGAAAAATCTTTCATGACATTAATCCATATATCCTACAATTTCTTAAATCAAACTGTATTCCAAAATATAACTTCAACAAATCTACAGCATAAAACACGCACATCATCACCTCTATTAATCATGGCCATACAAATATGTATATGCACAAAAGCTGAATAATCTACCATGTATTTAATTGTTAAAGCAGAATAACATATCATATTTTTATTACTACCATGCTCCCAAGAAAATTAAATTTCAGCATTAAATTATCCATAAGGAGTTGATATGCCTTTAGACAAACCAATCAATTAATCTCAGTAACCTCTTGCATCCTAGTGGCTTTAATTGCCTTGCTCTGGGTGATTCAAAATGATTCAAAAACTAAATGAATAAAAGACAGCTAACTTAGAATACTGTTCTTATATTAGCTATGACCATTTTGAGGAATATGTAAAATAATGACCAAATCATTTCTTGTTTATAGCAGTTACTGTTAATTATGCTTATAACTTTGTTTAAATTTAATCCACTGTTAGGAAGCAAAACGTATACACGCAAAAATATCCTCTACGTGCGTGTATATGTTTTGCTTTGTTTTCCTCTGTTGAAATTTGTTTTCTGTTTCCAGGGAGAAGAGAAACATGCATTTGATAAACCGAATCCATTTGCTGGTGAAGAAGAAGAACCTGTTATAGCTTCAGTTGGATATAGGTGAGTTGGATTTGATTTAGTTTAAGTCCCCTTTAGTTTAAGTCCCCTTTAGTTTAAGTCCCCTTTAGTTTAAGTCCCCTTTAGTTTAAGTCCCCTTTAGTTTAAGTCCCCTTTAGTTTAAGTCCCCTTTAGTTTAAGTCCCCTTTAGTTTAAGTCCCCTTTAGTTTAAGTCCCCTTTAGTTTAAGTCCCCTTTAGTTTAAGTCCCCTTTAGTTTAAGTCCCCTTTAGTTTAAGTCCCCTTTAGTTTAAGTCCCCTTTAGTTTAAGTCCCCTTTAGTTTAAGTCCCCTTTAGTTTAAGTCCCCTTTAGTTTAAGTCCCCTTTAGTTTAAGTCCCCTTTAGTTTAAGTCCCCTTTAGTTTAAGTCCCCTTTAGTTTAAGTCCCCTTTAGTTTAAGTCCCCTTTAGTTTAAGTCCCCTTTAGTTTAAGTCCCCTTTAGTTTAAGTCCCCTTTAGTTTAAGTCCCCTTTAGTTTAAGTCCCCTTTAGTTTAAGTCCCCTTTAGTTTAAGTCCCCTTTAGTTTAAGTCCCCTTTAGTTTAAGTCCCCTTTAGTTTAAGTCCCCTTTAGTTTAAGTCCCCTTTAGTTTAAGTCCCCTTTAGTTTAAGTCCCCTTTAGTTTAAGTCCCCTTTAGTTTAAGTCTGCAATGAGAAGCAAATGCCTCTCTTGATTTTTCCCACCTAAGGATTTAAGTTATTTTCTAAGGATAGACAACCTTTAATGTCGTTAAACCCCCTCATCCCCGGACTTATAAAAATTGTCACTTTTTTCTTCTTATCACTTAGGTACCGTAAATTTAATTTGGGAAATGATATTAATTTGATTGTCCGATGTGAGCATGATGCTGTAATGTATGGACCCAATGGTGATTTACAATTCATAAACATCAAAACTCTAAACGAATGGGACTCGAGGGTAAGTTGGTTTTATCTTTTTTTTTTTTTTTTTTCTTGTGTGTGTGTGTGTGTGTGTGTGTGTGTGTGTGTGTGTGTGTGTGTATATATATATATATATAGCAGGTTATCTTTTTAGCATTTTGAAATATTCTATAACCTAGAATATTGATATCTGCTCCTCATTGATGTTACACTGAAGCTCTTTTAATTCTTTAGAAAATTTCTTCAGTTTGGGACTTAGGTAAATATATTTAGAATTTCTGATTAATCTCAAAAAGAAAAAGCAACAACTTTTTTAAGTAGTTGACATTGTCAAACACAATGTTTGGTATAACTTTTCCACCTAATAAATGTCAACATTTCCATTTTTGTCTATTTATAAAATGGGGGTTAATTTCTTAAAGCAAATGGTTGTAAACTGTTTTTTGGCTGTTTTGCATAATCCATGTAGTCTTTTTCATTTTTATTTACTATGTCATAATTTTTAATGTATAATTTACTTTTTTAGTATGTGTATGTAGGCTGAAGTGAACAACTTCATATAAAGATAAAATGCATTTCTTTAGGCCTTTTAAAAGTTAGCTTTGTGTGTATGTTTCTTCAAAGTATCACATTTTTACATTTTGTTTGTTCCCCTTTCTTTGACAGTACTGTGGTGGAGTTGATTGGCGCAGCAAACTGGATATACAACGAGGTGCTGTCCTTGCTACAGAGTTGAAAAATAACAGTTGCAAGTTGGCCAAGTGGACAATCTGCTCCCTTTTAGCTGGAAGTGACCAAATCAAATTTGGGTAGGTTGTGTGTCTGCATGCGTTAGTGTTTTTATTCCATTCAAGTATGAAAAGATCTATTTCTTTATAGGAAATTTCTGATAAGAATGATATTGTAATTGTTACTTTACTGAATTTCTCCTATTGATTTTACTTTATAAACAATAAAGACTGAAATAAGTTTTCAACATTCTCTTAGAATAAAAATATTAGTTGTGAATTGAAAGATTGGCTTTGAAAACTTTAAATTCTAATCGCATCACTAATGATTTCTTGTATACTAATGTTTACTCTATACAATGGCAGAGAGCCACTCAAAGTATAGGTTTACTGAAAGAGGTATGAGTAGTAAGAGGTAAAAAGTGCAATTTATGAGGGTATATGGGAAAGATAATGATTAAGCTTAGATTAGAAGAGGTTAAAATTGTAGTGGTCATGAAAGCATCCTCTTGGGTGCCAGTTTCACAATGTAATAGTTTGTGGGAAGAAGCTGTTCAATTTGAACTTTATTCTCACTAATGAATTATGAAGGGAATGAGGGTTGTTCACCTTTGTATGTGGCATGTCAGGTCTTAGCCATATGGATTAGAATTGGTTGAACTAAGGAATGTAGCATATCAAAACATTTTCTATGGAAATAGCTATAGAGCAACAAGAGGCTTGCTACATTTTGCATGTGGGGTAAAATTAGAGATAACACAGGGCTAGTGTTCTTAAGGAAAACTACTGGGATTCCTTTGTAAGAAATAGATGTTCAGAAAAGTTGTGTGATTTACTTTTTTTCTTTTTTCTTAACATCTATGACAAAAAAGATGCAGATTTAAAGCTGCTAATAAAATAATACTTATTTCATTGTTTCTGGGTCCTAAAGTAAAATTGTTCTGGGATATTGGGCACAGATAACACATCACATACTTTTTAATGAATTTTTTTTTTTTTTAAACTGTTTAACAGAATAGGAGTTATGCAATTCTGTGTTTCTCTCACTCTCTTATATAAAATTGTGTGTGAGAGAGACACACCAATATGTACTTGCCTCCTAAAGTTTTCTGTAGATAGTTTTTGTGCATTTTAAATCTTAATTTTTTTTTTTTTTACCCCCACCCCAATTTGTCATATAATGCTGTTTATCATCTGTTGCTATTTTTGTCTTATCCACTGCATTGTTTGTTTCAGTTATGTGTCCCGGGCTCATTACCGAGATTCTGCTAATCATGTGATTCTGGGGACCCAGCAGTTTAAGCCAACTGAATTTGCCAACCAAATCAATTTGAGTATGGACAATGGCTGGGGAATTTTGCGTTGTATTATTGATACATGCATGAAACTCAAAGAAGGCAAATATCTTATCATGAAGGATCCTAATAAGGTAATATTAAAAAAAAAAAAAGAAAGAAAAATGATTGTGTATAATTTTGTCAGGTCTTTCTCTAAATACTTATAAATTTGAGTTAGTGTGGTATTTTATTGAATTTTCACCCCCAACTAGTAACTGGGGGCAAGAGTCCCAGATAATACTTGAACTTCAAATCAAGTGACAGAAGATTTTTATGCCAATAATTTAAATTCTTGGACTTCTGAATTGAAGTGTCAAAAAATTAGATGACTATCTAATAACATCTTGCTTCTTCCTTCACTTGAATAATGCTGGCTAAGAGATGGGCTTCAGTGTTTTGCATATGGATAAATCTGACACATTCTAGTTTACTGGCTATAGTGAAGGTTTAAACATGGCTGTTACTGTGCATGATGGATAAAGGGTGTAGATGCCCTGCAACAAGGTCTACATATGTCATACCTGTCAAGATCCTTTCCAGTTTCACTAGTGGTCCTTGGACATCCCAAGAGAACAGACCTTTAGGTAATATGTCTCCCTTTCCATGTCTAATGACATTAGACTATTGTCCTGGTAAGGTTCAGTAACTGATACCCTGCTGTTAATAATGGTACTCTAGTGGGTTGATGACTAAAAAAAATATAATGCCACATGGAGTACAGTGTATGCTGTACAGTGAGTTGAGCACTCCTGGCATTAAAGTGGAGTGTGATTTATATAATGTTCTTCTTTTTGTTGGGTGGTTACAATCCTTCTCTGTTGTTGTTGACACTTATGAATGTTTTCATTTTTTTAAATTTTTTTTTTTTACATGTCACTGATATATGTCTGGAATTGACTTTTTCCAAGCATAGCCTTGCCAAATAAAAAGAAGAAAAAGTTAGCTGTTTCTATCTTGGAGATAGTCATTCATCTTTTTGGATTCTGTTAATGTCACAGTTGCACTTTTTTTTTTTTTTTTTTCATGCATATATCATAAATAAACTCTCATACTTTATGAACTGCAAATGGCTATAAACTGTTTTGGCTGAACTATTTTTAATAGTTCAATTATACCAGTCAGTATTGGAAATTTATTCAGCCTGAGATCATTAGATGTCTTTCTTATTACTTGAAGTAATGAACCTGTTAATGTTTGAAGTAAAATGGTCAATCATTTTTAATTTTATGTGCTTTTAGTTTTAAAGTTGCTTCCGAGTAAAAGTTTCTATTTTAAAGTTTAAATGTCATTCACATATTTAAATTTGTTTGACAATTGGTAACATTTGTTTTTCTTTTATGCAGTCTGTGATCCGTATCTATGATATTCCTGACAATACATTTGAGACTGATGAGGAAGAAGAGGAGGACGATGATGAAGATGATGATGAAGAGGAGGAAGACGATACCGAAGCATAGTCTGTACTACAGTTACCTACTCCCCTCTTTCTCAGGTAAATTATTTAAGTATATAATGACAATGTGTTCAATGAATCATTTTTATTATTTCTTTAAAATGTAACTGGTTTCAATGATTGTCTTAAGATATTTCAAATTGTCCCACAAAGAAAAGTGATACATTTCAAGATGTTTTTAATAACTTGAATAATTTCAAATCTTCTTTGTTTTTTATTTAACTTTAACTTTTTTTTTTCTCCTACTTTCAGGAAACTCTTGCCCTGAATCTGAATTTGGACTGAAAGTGTTTATCAAATGATGTGCACCTCGCATTTTCTATTAATAAAAACAACTAAATGTCAGGCAAAAATTGGTGTTAACTTCTCTTCTAAATAAATATTTATATATTGAAAGCTTTATTTACAAAACTTAAAAATCATTACAAATATAGATATACGGTAGCGGCCATGATATAAGGAAAGGAAACAACAAAGACATAAATATGTGTATTACTTAAAAAGTAATGCATGATTAGCAATGAAATTTTTACCGAATAAAGATTAGGGTGTAATGCATAAATATTATACGAAGTTACAAAAATTTACATAATTTTTTTTTTTTTAAATAAAGATTAAATGGAACAAAGGAAATAAGCTACTGGACAAAAGTTACGGAACGATCTTGTTAATACTTGATTGTGAACAAAATATCAACAAACTTTAATATTGTATAAAAAAGTGCCTTATTTAATGACTTCTCTGCATCGTCGACCACATGATCTAATTAATTTCTTGCAAAAATCAGCAGTAATTTCTTCCCATTCGTCTTTCAATAACTCCCATAGGTGATCCTAGTTTTTCGGGGTTTTTTCTGAGCCCTTTCTCGAATTATCTTCCAAACATTTTCTATGGGATTCAGGTCGGGGCTCTGGGCTGGCCACTTCATTAGGGCGATTCCTTCTTCTTCAAATAAAGCCATAACCTTCCGAGCCTTGTGGCAAGGTGCATTGTCCTGCATGAAAATAGGAGATTTTTATCAAATTTTTCCAATCCCTCTTTCCTATGTGCCCTAGAAATTTCAACTCTTTCTGATAAGTATAAGTATCCATTTTTTGTTTTCATTTTCTCTAAAACTTTGTTGTTGCTCACATGTTTGATCCATGATATTCTCAGCATCCTTCTGTAGAACAACATTTCTGTTGCTTCAAGTCTCTTTATCTTTGAGGAGATTGTCCAGTATTCACTGCCCTATAGGATAGATATCACATAACTGTTCAGTACTCTTTTCTTTGGATTTCAGTGTCGCACTCTCTGTCCTCTGTTAGAACACTTCTCGGATTCACATTCTTCTTGCATTCTTGTTTTCTGTTAATAGTAGTAAGAATAAATACCTTTCAATAAAGAAAGAGGAAGTAATTAGTTTGACATTAAACAAACTTCCACACGATAGCAATCAAATATTGATTGGTCCAAGTAAACTTTTATCATATAATAGCATTCTGAGAACAAAGAATAAATATTGCAATATTAAGAAAATTAAGCACATGGGAAATCTAATACTATTCACCTCTTTACTAGTAGGAGCTTTCAGTTGAGCCATAGAACTGTCATGCTAGAAATTCTGGCCATCTGCAGTTAATTCATTAACTATAAGTTTGGAGTTTGTCTGCATTTCTGAGATGAGGAGTTATCATTATTTACATGCAGCCAATTGTCCTCATCTTTATTGTTATCACAATGTTTTGGCTGTGGTGTTCTCTGGCCTTCAACAGTTGTATATCGATATGGAGAATTCTGAACTAAACTCTTTAATCTATGCTAGTAGACTATTCTCATTCCACTGTCTAACCATGTCTCGGGATATCTTGTCTAGTTCTTATTTTTAGTACTGCTCGGTTATTGTTTGCCCTCTTTCCACCAACACCGACATCCCTCCTTGTATGAAAATGATTGTGCACGCAGGCCAGTAGATGATTTAAATATTGTTCAAAATAAATGGAGTGTCTATTCAAATGTAGGTTACCAGGATTGATATACACTGGAGAGTACAACAGCTGAAACAAAGATGAGGACAATAGTTAGCATAAGTTTAGAGGTTTTATTATTATTATTATTATTATTATTATATACAAGTTATTGCTGTTTATGTGCAATTACTGTGTCACCAGATTCATGAACCAATGTTTTAATTGACTTTGTGGAGAACTTTGAGCCTTAAATCTAATCTGCCTGCTGATGGGTGCTGCTGCTGTTTGCCGTGCTTGGGTGCACTCACGGAGGTTTTTCCTCTTTTGTTATAGCTGCTGCTGTTGAAGATTTGCTGTCATTTGTTCTTCCATTTTTAGTAGCTAACATATACTATTATTTTTATACTAAGCCTACTAAGGAGGTCCTCGTAATGTAGCATATGCATTGATTCTTTCAAATGTCTAAATTGCTCTGTAGGTTACCTGGATTTATATATACTGGAGAGAACAACTGCTGAAACAATAAAGATGAGGACAACAGTTTACATACAAATAGTGTAGATGAATATGAAGTTTCTTAATTTTATTATTATATACAAGTTGTCATAGATAAAAATTGAGATGGAAATGTTTAAATTTGTTTATTTTTCCTTCAACTAATATGGTAAATCAAGAAGGGTCTAAAGCTAAAAAAAAAAAAAAATGTATAATTCAATTTGTCAATGCCTGATAGAATTTTTCAGCAAAATGCTGAAACTTCAAGACTATTTGTAAACAATTTTTCACCAAGAATCATTATTTATTGCAATTACTATTTTTGGTTAGTTGATTGTTGCTACAATTAAATGATTTCAATACTCAGTGTACACACACTGGAGATCTGTAATTAACCTGTGTTAGTGTATGCATGATAGTTCTTTCAATTCATAATTGACTTTCCCAGACACCATAGCTCAAGACTCGGGTTTGGACATTGAGGATCTGAGGACAGCAATACATGACTGAACAGTGTAGAAAGGGATTGTCAATGAAATTCTGACCAACCATAGGGAGGTCAAAGGAGGACGATGATGAGCATGCATATATAACATGTGCATGTCTTGTATTCTGATCTTCTGGATTCATTAACCATTTGATGGGACTTCATAGACTAATAGATTCATGGGGATGAATTTCACTATTTTTTTAAATTTTTTTTTTTATTTGACATCTCATTAAAATGACAAGCATATGCATAACTAAAAGTTTTATGGTGCTCGAACACAATATATTCTATCTATACTTTGATAGAATTGCTCAACACTTTAAAATGAAGTCGGTTTCATCATCCTGCTAGTGAGTGACTGCATGAAAATGATGCAGTTGCCACTTAGAAAAGCACTTGTGCATGCAGACCAGTAGATGAAATAAATAAATATTGTTTTAAAAAAGTGTCTATTCAAATACAGGTATCCGCAAATAATAATTGAGATTATTAAAATGTCAGATTAAAAAATAAAATTCATTATTTCTTTAGAAATTGCTTTATTTACGTTTTGGACATGAAACTGAGCAAAATCTGAACAAGTCTGTATTTTAAAGGTAAAATAGAACCTTATGTTGTGACACTCTTTGTAGCTGAGTGGTAAAAGCATGCTGGATCAAATGGTGGTTTCTGCTGCAGGGGTGGGGACAGGTTTGAATCCTGCTGGAGTGCACATTTTATTTAAATTGTCTTGAGTATGGAGGCCAGTATCCACAATAAATGCAGTTTAAAATAAACGAACTGTCTACTCAAATACAGGTATCCACTAAAGATAAGATTTTGCAATAAAGCAAAAAAAAAAAAATCCCTCTACCTGAATCTTTGATTAAAATGAAATAAGACTACATTTTTATTTTATTTCATCTTAATTTTTTTTTATTTAAGCAAGAGCTAACTTACTCAACAAAAACTTGTTCATTTGCTCTTATGGCAAAGGTGTTCTTTAGGGAATATTTAAGGGGTGGGGTAAATTTCAAGATATTTGTGTTGGTGCAAGAAAGTTTCCAGTTTATTTTTGTTCTTCAGTATCTGTCTATATTTCATTTCCTCAAGGACACATGGCACAGTGGATAAAGGTATTGGTTAGATCCAGTGACAGAACCCAAAGAGTGAGAGTTCAGTACCCGGGTAAGGCAGTGGAGAACATGGAGAGGGGAATTAACAGGAGATAACTGACATCCATTAAAACATGGCACATAGAACTAGAACAGACTACCCTAGTGAGCGACATAAAGGGTTCAGTTTGACATTCCAACCACCTGAAGAAGGCTGGAGCATACAACGGCCGAAACGTAATAAATATTCGGGCAATAGTCTGAATAATGTAAATAGTGTATTTTTGTTCTTATTTAAGAAGTCTTTAGACTTCAGTTAAAAAAAAAAAAAAAAAAAAAAACTGCTGGGAACTTTTGCACACAATAATGACAAAATCTTAGAAAAAGACTATTTTGCAGCCTTTCAATAATTAACCATTGTAAGTTTTTCTTAATGAGATGCAACTATATTATCTCAGGCCTTTTTAATGATACTCCGATAACAGGCTGAGCTGAAAATATGACAAAAAAATAAATGTAACGGTCTCCAAAGACTAATGAGATAATAAAACTAGTGTTAGAAGTAGAAAGGTTTGGCTAATAATCGGTTCACACTCCTTCCCTGTCTTTTGAACAGGAGTAGAGGTTTATCTCTTGTTTCTGGTTCCTTCTAATGTCTTCTCATACTCTTTCACTCCCAGTAACCCCTTGCATCTTAGTGGCATTATCACCTTGCTTTGGGTGAAATGATTTTGAAAAGTAAAGTAGCATTGTTTCTTTCAGATTGTAGCCGTCTCAGCAAGATTAGTGAATTTCTTTTTTTGTCTTTTTTAATCGGTATCACCTAGCAAGTCAGTAATGCCACTAAAACAAGTGGCTACAGGGTATGGAAGAATTAGGAACAGAAACATCAATGAGTAGAAAGAGAAGATAGTAATCAGGTAGACAGTAAATAGCGATTGATATTGCATTTAAATTTTTGCAGATTAAAGTTGGCTGGAAAGCATGTAGTCGGAAGGGAATTCCACAAGCGAGAAAAGAAACTGTTGGCATAGAATTTACAGCTACATCTAGCCAGCTCAACTTTAAATTGAGATCTTGACGCCAGTCTAGTGCTGTGCTTAAATTCAAAAACTCTAGGTATTGTAGCGAAGATCTCATTCAAATAATTACCATGAAAGTATTTAGAGAAAAGGCAAGCTTGTGGCAGAGGGAAAGTGACTGGAGCTGAGCCGACATAAAGGCGAACAATATTGCAAATTCTGCTTTGGATCTTAGCAAAGAGATCAAGGTAAATAGCAGGGACACTGGGCCATATGTAGCAGCAATATTCTAATCATGGACGAATGGTAGACTTATAGATATGTAAGATAGTTTCTGGAGAGAAAGATTGTCTCGTATTGACATAGTGAACCAACTTAGCAGCTGACCTAGCAATGACTTCAATATAGTCTTTCCACTTCATATCAGCAGTGAACGTGAGCCCGAAAAGGCGTAACGAGTCACTGTTCTGGAGGATAGCATGATTAATGGAGAGAAGCTTAGTTTTGGAGGCGTTAAAATTGACGACTCTCATCTTTTGCCCCAGTTAACTACGGACTTAAGTTTGTTCTGGACATCGGCTGCCATTTTGACCTTGTCGGAATGATAAACCTTACTATTGAGGGAGGAGTGAATTGTTGGTGTCGTCAGCGTAGATATCAAGTTGAGAGCTAATGTCATCAGAAAGGTCATTAATGAAAATTAAAAGTAAGGACCAAGGATGGAGACCTGGGGAACACCTGCGTTAGTACGAAAGGATCTAAACGAGTGGCCGTTCAGGATAACTCTTCATTTCACGATTTGAGAGGAAAGACTGGGTCAGTTCAAAAAAGTGTCCAGAGACACCGTAACTTTTCAGGTTGCAGAAAAGACCTAAATGCCAAACCCTGTCAAAAACTTTCAAGATGTCCAATGCAACAACCTGGGCTGCACCGTTTTTCACTTTCTGCAAATATCGTCAGTACATCAGTTGACCTGTAGAAACGGAAACGATATTGATTGTCTGAGAAAAGGTGATGCGATGAGAGATGATGAACCAATTCAGCATTGATTAAGGGCTCTAGGAATGTCCCCAAAAGAGGTAGAATGCCGATAGTTGGAAGGGTTGGACGGCTCACCAGAGTTCTTAAAAACGAACAACAGATGATGACTTTCAGCAGACAGGAAAGTAGAAGGCAGTGAGGCATTTATTATACAATTTAGAGAGATCAGGAACAATCTTCTTGGTGACGATTACAGTGATGCCATCAGGTCCACATGCTTTGTGGGGATCAAGGTTAGAGATGATAGCATAAACCATGGAATCGGTTATATGCATACCACTCAACAGAAATTCAGTTCGAAGTGGGAAGTTATGCAGGATATACTCCAGATGAGTCAAAGGTAGGAAAATTTACGGGCAAAGGATTCAGCTTTATCAGCAGAGGATGGTAACACCCCAAAGCGATTGAAGAGGGGGAATAAAGACAATGCACATATTTAATACCCTTTTACAGCGCCATCAGTAATTACGAGAGCCAAAGTTGTTAGAGGCAATGCAATGCCTCATTTTCTAGGCAAACAGGGACTTAGATCCTTCGAGGACTCGCTTACATTCATTACGAGCAGTAACGAAGAGGCGCCTATTATAACGAGAGCTGATACACTGGTATAGCCGAAAATAATGACTCCTATATGCTATCGCGTCCGAGCATGCTGGTGTGAACCATTGAAAGGATTAAGGTTTCCCCTGGTATTTCCGAGAAGGGATGAAAGCATCCATACCAGCTTTGACCCAAGAAGAAACCTTAGTGGCGCAATTTTCAATTGGGTGGTTAAAGATGTTAGTTTAATGGGCGTCACGGAGAAAATCACGGAGTCAGTCCCAATCAACATGCTCTTAACGGAAGGTATTGTGGATAGGACATTCCAGTTTAATAGAGGATTGGAATGAAATCTCAATAGCTACCAAAAGGGTCAGAATTACCAAGAGAGTGAAGCTTGACCACACCGATATGAGGAAGTAAGAAATAAATCAAGTAGAGAAACATGTTGCTCGGTTTTGTTAGGGAAACGAGTAGGGAAGTCCACAATCTGAGTAAGGGATTATATAACCCCTTACGCTCATCACCCACTCGACTTTCGCGGGTTCAGATGTATAAACCAGACGAGACTGATATCTTTATCTTCCTTGTCAGTGTTACAATATTTATTATTCCAATGAAGTTATTGAATATAACAAACACCTGGAGAAGGCTGGAGAGTATAAAACCCAAAATGTTGCAACTATAACAAAGTTAAGGACAATAGTTCTCTTTGGTTGTTTTTAAATATATTCTTCTCTCAATTGAATGGCAGATTCTCAATCGAGACGAAGTGACAACAATCCACTCTCCACCCACTTTGTGAATTTTCTGACCTGAAGAGTGCTTTCGTTGATCCTGGGCCGACAGGGTCTGTTGAGAGTGCTGAAGGCGGGACAAGGGTATATTAGTAAAAAAAAAAAAAAAAATTACGGTAAAATAATCGTGGAAGAAAGACCGGAGTCGCTTCAATAGAGTTCAAGTCTTTATACACAGAATCTGTATATGGTATCTGTTATTAATATTTCGGTCTCTCACATGGTACGGCGTCATAGAAACGCATCATCAATTTATGACCTGCGTCTGCTATTCCGCGACCGCTGTCGTCATATAGCAATCTTCTACGTCAACATAACAATATCATCTTTGATGGTGAATATCTTTGTTTAAATGTCCATATAACCACTCTGAAGATGGCTCATATGAGCCGAAAGCTTAGCTCAATGAACAGCATAATAAAAATATCCAAATGTTGGACATTTTTTATCTTTATTTTCTCCCGAAATTAAAGCAACCATACGAAGTTCAGAATGGCTCATGATCAAACATAATAGACATTCGTTGTCTATTATATTTAACAATATATGTATGAATAATGATGAGCTAGCCCAATATATATATATATATATATATATATATATATATATATATATATATACACACACACACAAGTATAGGATTGGTGCATACAGAATAAATTCCAGTAACCAAAAATAATATTCTTATAAGAGTGCTCAATACAGAGTAGAGCAAATATAATTTATTCGAAAATTATAACATAAATATGTTATAAAATCACTACAAAAATAGCCATTTTGTTTCAACACTTCTGGTATCTTATCAAGTGATGGTGTTGAATGGTTCTACATTCAACACCACGGTTATTTTTGTCGTGATTTTATAATATGTTTATGCTATAATTTTCGAATAAATTATATATATATATATATATATATATATATATATTATAAATTAACTGATTTAAAATATGTTTTTTTCGCTACACAGTAATAACCATGTTACACCGGATTATATATCTTACTGTTCTTTCTTTTTATTTATACACACACACACACACACACACACACACACACACATATATATATATTACATGAATCATTCATACAAAAAGCAGATAGTGAAGTTAATGATATAAATGCCAAGAATCACTCTCGCATACATTAACCTCGAACCTACAAATGAATGTTATGATCCGTGTTTATAAATCACAATTACAGTTAACAATAACACATTTCTAATAAAACATATTCGGATTACATCTTATCTTTCGTTGTCCTGTTATTACTTGGATGTAAAAAAAAAATAACATATCTATTTCCATACCTGAGGATGTTTGTATGCACAAACGAAAGCTTGTAGTAAAAAAAAGACCTTATACAACTGGAATTTATAAATAGGGATCATAACATTCATTTGTAGGTTCGAGGTTAATGTATTTTTATTAAAAATTGTTTGCGAGAGTGATTCTTGCCATTTATATCATTAACTTCACTATCTGCTTTTTGTATGAATGATTCATGTAATGTAAATTGAATTGCACCACATACTTGATATATATATATATATATACTGATTTAATAATGCCACTAAGACGGAAAGGGCTACTGGTAGTGAAAGAAAATGAAAAGTCTTTAGAAGGAATCAGAAACCCAACTTAAACAGGGAACAAGGGATCAACTTCTACACCTGTTCAATTGACAGCGAAGATGTATAAACCAGACGAGACTGATATCTTTATCTTCCTTGTCAGTGTTACAATATTTATTATTCCGAGGAAGTTATTGAATATAACAAACACCTGAAGAAGGCTAAAGAGTATAAAATCCAAAATGTTGCAACTATAACAGAGTTAAGGACAATAGTTCTCTTTGGTTGTTTTTAAATATATTCTTCTCTCAATTGAATGTTTCCTTTTTAGTAGAATCCATTTATTCATTCAATTTCTATCCACATTGTGTGGTAAATTCTATTTTTCATTATCTCCTCCATCCTATCTAATTATTCTTAATTAACATTTATAATTTAAATGGCACTTGAAACAGGTGTTACCTTTTGCGAAACACACCTGTACAGTTCCCCTCAACCTAACAGCAAGCTGATTTCTTTAACTGTGGATATATTTGATATTCTTTTCTTTCTTTCAATGGTGGTGAGTATTCACTCAGTTTTTTGTGGCGTATTATTTTTTTTTTTTAAATTGAACTTGGCACACATATCATATAAAATCTATTTTGATTAACTGCAAGACAGTGGCTAATATTTTATATATGTTATCACTTTCTTTTGTAACTAACATAAGACTTCTCATAGTCATATTGTAGGCGATAAGAAGTAGGCAGCTGAAATCCTCTGAGGTAGGATAATGACTAATAAGATAGTCAAGCAATCCCGTGTGGTGAATTTAATCTGATTTTGGCAAATTAAATTTAGTAAATATGAAACTGAAGTTTCTGGGACACATAATGAGGAAGGAGGGCCTGGAAAATCTGATACTCACGGGACGAATAGAGGGAAAAAGAGACAAGGGAAAACGACGCGTGACATACCTGGTGGACTTAAGCGAGTGGGTGACAGAAGGTGAACTGGGAAGGAAGCAGAGGGAAGGAATTTGTTGAGAGCTGCAAGGGATAGAAGGTGGTGGAGAGCCATGATCGCCTACGTCCTGAAAGGACATGGCACATAAAAAGAAAAGAAAGAAAGTTTATCTCTTTGCTTCTCTCCTAATCTCCATTTTGCTAACCATTTACACAAGCTGGTTAGATAGTTTATGCTGTGCTTTCCTTTGTCATTGCTTTCAACATGTCCTGTCAGTGTCAAATTTTCTAAGCTCTCTTTCCCTCATTATGTCTCTGATGCAAAGCATAAGTATCCTTTTTGTTTCCATTTCCACTAAAATTCCATAATTTCTCACATATTCAGGAGAGGAGATGTGGTTCTACAGAAAGATGCTAAGGATATCATGGACCGCGCGTGTGAGCAGACAGAGGTTGCAGACAAGGAGGGGGCTTATACTTAATATCAGGATGAGGCAGCTGAAGTTTCTGGGACACATAATGAGGAAGGAGGGGCTGGAGAATCTGATACTCACGGGTCGAATAGAGGGAAAAAGAGACAAGGGAAAACGACGCGTGACATACCTGGCGGACTTAAGCAAATGGATGACAGAACGTGGCCTGGGGGAGGAAGCAGAGGGAAGGAACTTGTTGAGAGCTGCAAGAGATAGAGGGAGGTGGAGTGCCATGATCGCCTACGTCCTGAAAGGGCATGGCACATAAAAAGAAAAGAAATACGAAACTGTCTGGCATAGACTGAGGTTTAGCAAACTAGTCTAAGAGTTTTGATGGCCACTTCACGTTTATAACATTGTACCAGACTTAGTTACTCTTAGTAAATAATTGAAATAGCCTTTCGTATAATGTGATTGGTAGCAGACAAGTCTTTGTAGATCATTAGTTACTAGTATCATTAATATGAAAGAAAGACTTAAAACCTTATGTGCTTGATATGCAAGAATGACTTTTGCATAGAATCAATAAATAGTAATATGTTTTACTTAAATCCTTTTGGTTGTCCAGCAGTCTAAGTACATCTGAAGTCAAAGGTTTCATGTTGTAGACTACTTTAAGTCTCTTGATTGATTCATTTTCAACGGCTTATCAACCCTTTGCAAGTTATTTAAAGCCAGAAAATATTTTTAGATTGTAAGATTTTTTTTTGAGAGAGATAATAATGATTTAGTGATACAAGTCTTACTAATTAACCCATAGTTGGGGGAGAAGAGTTGAATTCGTACCTTTCCCAAGGGTATATGCGCATAAGTGAATATAACGAGCCCAACTGGAATTGGAACTCTGCTCTCCGATTAACAATTCTGAGCCATTATCCATTATACCACCCGCACATCCAAGCTTGCAGCATCTGGTATTCTCAAGCGGTCACTCATCAAGGTACTGACCAGGTTCGACATTGCTTAACTTCAGTGATCATACGGGAACCTAAGAATCTTGAGATTTCATTAGCCTCTCCTTCCACTAACTAAATGAGAAATAATAATAAAAAAACATTTTTTAAGACTGAAACCATTTTGCATTTATCCGCTATTTGTTTTTAAAGCTTCTTGCCAATCTCTTTTGTAACGATTTCTAATTGTTGACTCAATAAATACAAAATAACACATGTGTTTTTTATTTTATTTATTTAGATTTCAGCCCATTCTGTTTTAATAATGATATAAACAGAACCCTTTGAAATTGTGAATTATCAGTTGTACAGTCTTTACTTTTCATTTGCGTTTAAGGAAGATTGATTCCTCTGAAGTTTCGATTATATCCACAAAATCCTGGCTCGACAGAAATGTCATCTACTGCAATGTCCCCAAAAGAATCGGCTCCAATTTCTGCTCTTAGCACAAGCTGTAACACAAGAGAATAAATCAAAAAGTAAATAATGTTTTACCAAAAGTCAGTGAAAATGCAAGGCTATTGTAAATTTTATCACGCAAAAGCAAATTTGTAAATATTAGGTGTGTGTGAAAGTTTATAGTGCCCTCTTTGCTGACTTTTTTCATTTTCTGTTTTTTAATTATTTATTTAAATAAACAACGTTGGGTCCATTGCATGCAATAATACATAACTGCTATTTAAATTTTCCTTGTATCATAATGAACAGTGTGACATTTTGGCACGTTTCTTTGCCGATAACCTCTGTCACACTAAATAAAACATCTACAGGAAATCAACAAATCTGAATGTCATCAGGCAATTAACATATCCATTATGCCACCATTCTGCCGATTGGAAAGCATGATGAAATGAAATTGCTAACAGTAAGTAGAGCATATAATACGATACTGATCCTAGGCAGAGGGCGCAAATATTCCGTTTCTAGGTAGGAGTACTGATCTATATATAAATAATCCCACCTTATTGGCTGGGGTCAAGAATATGCTTACTGCATCCTCCCGCATGGGGATAGCACTACCAAAAAGAAAAGAAAAAAAGGTGTCCTTCTTATTGGAACTATCTACTTTCTTGACTCCCGTGAAAACTGGACCTACGTCTACTTGTCTATTGCATATTAAAATAACGTAATTTAGCATTAAATAAACTGGAAAAGTTTGATATGCCGTAAACCAAACCTTCATTTTTTTATGGGTAGTATACTAGTTAAGGAGGCACGGTGGACTAATGGATAGCGGCTCGGATTGAGGAATCTGAGTTCGAATTCCAGTCGAATCCATTACATTCACTTACGTGTTAATACCCTTGGGAAAGGTATGAATCCTCTTCTTCTCCCCCAAGTTATAGGTAAATAGCAGGACAGACCAGGTTCTATAGCCTTAGATGGCTACTGGTCTACCGCAGAAAGAAATGGTAACCTACTGCGGGAAAAAATCTGCCTCGTCAGTCATGTATCGAAAGATACATGATCACCTACGTATGTATCACGCGCGGCACATAACTGACTGATATTAGTTAAAATATATGGCTACCTTAGTGTTTTATTCCTAAATGCTAAAGAATTGCGTTTTGGAGTTTGACTAGCAATCAATATCGTTATTAAATAGACAATATCACTTTGTTAGAATGCAGTCCGTCATCAACAATCAGAGAATGGCAACGAGAAACAAATGTATAGAAAGAGAAAATGGATTTTTTTTTAATAGGCAGGATTTCATTGATTATATTTCATGAGGGAATCCACGCATATTTTGCAAAAATTGCCCATTTTCAGCAGGCTGTGCTTATAATTCTACCCTTTTATTTGAGAGGTGAGACCTAGAATGTGGATCTCCAGGAACAAGGCTGCAAAAACTCAAACATAAAGAAAAGAGATTAAAAAGGTTTATGTAAAAAAAAAAAAATTAAAATGATAAAAATTTGATTAATGTTTATATTTTAAGACAATATTTGTTTATGATTATTTCTTGTTCTGAATTCTGCGAATATATGAGTAAAGTCATGGCTCATGTCCTTTCAGGATGTGAACGATCATGGCTCTCCACAGCTTTATTGTCCTTGAGAAGGATAGGGATTGGTTTCCCAATACCTTCTCTATGGTTCTGTATAGAGCGTTTTCTTTCTCCTAAACGTGTCTTCGCCCTCATGAATTTTAAACTATTACGTTTAAAATAACCCAGTCTGCTCTATTACTTCATCCGTAGTTGTGAGTAAAAAGAGATGAATTTAAGCTTTCTCAATGATACCAATGTGAAGCGTACGCAAAACAACTTCATTTGAATTGAAACATGACTCATCAAATTCTGTTCGGCTACGCGCACTTTTCTTTGGATAAATAAGTATTGAGTACTTTACGAGTGGAACGTAATGTATCGAAAAAATGTTATGACCCTTGGAGATGTAGGCGATCTTGACTCTCCACAGCTTATTTTTTCTTATTTTCTGTAAATTGTAATAAGATAATAGAGTGATTTTTCGGTTGCCTTCTCCGTGGTCCTGATTTCAGATTAGTTCTCCTAGACTGGCTACCACTCAAGGCTGGAGAAGTCAGCCTTTCTATTTAACT
>OZ038495.1:38680988-38740988 GCA_964036315.1 Acanthosepion esculentum | reverse complement strand
ATAATCGCCATGATATAAAGTTCGTTGATATTTACACTAGATTTACATGATAATCTATTTACAGAGAGTTCAATAACATTCAATCAATGGCAGTTCAATCACACATGAAGGCATCCAAATTTATTTATTGATAGTTCAAGAGAACATTTGTTTATTTTTGGATGTTCTTTGAATGCTCAAAATTTCCTTGGGTAAAGCGCATCTATCCAGATAATTTACTTACCAAGTCCATTTGTGTTATCCCCGCTGGGTCCTGTAAAAGCTGTTTTTGTGGATCCTCTGTGGAGTTCCCAGTCGAAGTCATCTTTCATGTCTTGATTCCAACTACATGTCGTCCCATTTTCAAAATCGCAATCCCATTTTGTTCGACCTTATTCCAGGAAGAGACAACAAAATGTCCAAGTGACTATTATAAACCCTTTTAGTCATACAGTATATAATAATAATTATTATACATTTGTAAACATTCAACAGGGCCTTCACTCAGCTGGAAAAATAACCTCACTTGCGTTTCTATTCGCGATCAAAAAAAAAAATTTAAATAATTAAAAAAAAGAAAAAATTAAAAAAAAAAGAAGAGAAAGATCCATTGCATGCCCACAAAGGAGCGAAAGGCCATGGTAAAAATACAAAATGTGAATCTTTTTTTTAATATATTTCATTATTTCCCGAATTCACTTGAACAGTTTGGTAGGTAGGAAGGTGACACTTGGGACCACCTTTACTACTTTTAGCATCTCAGATTAACAGATCAGTTTTTTTTTCCTTCATCTTGACCCTCTCAACATTACGACGCGCAGCTGGCAACTCTACCAGGTAGAATCGGAGCTGTATAGAAAGACGGCGTGTCCAGACCAGCTAGCGAGTAGTCCAGCACTACTTCAATCCCAACTGTGACTATTGATATGATCCTACGACTGGAAGTCTTCAATATCCGGTTTATTTTTACTTATTCCAAAAACTTTTCATTTATTTTTCTATTATTTTATTCTCTTTTAGTCTAGTAGGTGGTTGTTTTTCAGGACTCAATTTCACAGACTTTGTTACTCGTCATAAAACAAGAAACACTTAAGACTGAGGTAGGATTAAACCCCACTCTTATGTGGGTGTTCCACATTAATGAATAAAATACTTATTGGTGCTTCTTACTGAATGGGTGGAAAATACGATTTCATATTATATGATAGGGGTGGCAACCCCCGGCCCTCAGGCCACATCTGGCCCGCGAAGGATTTTTATCCGGTCCGCCAACTTTAATACCTGGACAAAAATTATTTAATTAATTTGTGGAGCAAGTGGCAGAAACGTATCAGTCGGAGTTAATCAACTTACAATGCGACGAATTTTTAAAATCAAAATATAATTGTGAATCCACTTCTGACTTATACAAGAAATATGTTTTGCCAAACGGAAAATATAAAAGTCTATTATTGAATGGTATCATTATTTGTAAGTACATATGCTTGTGAACAACTTTTTCGAAAATGGAATATACTAAAATCGTTTTTCGAACAAGGTTGGGTGATGACCACCTGGATGATGTTTTTTTCCTGTTGTCGACAAATATTTCACCTGATGTGGAGAAGTTATCGAACTATAAGCAGGAACAACTGTCTCATTAAATAATTTGCCATTTTAACTGTATTTCTTTTGTAGTAAGGGATTTGCATTTTTTGTTAATTGTGTTAGTTGTTATCCTGTTATACCTGCAGTAAAATAAGGAAACTTTCAAAAATAATATTAAATAAAATTAACTTTTTTTTTTAAACCTCCAGACCAAGGCAGTCTTCTAGGCGTAGCGGTTAGGGGTCGAGACGATTTATTATGGTAAATTTGATGTTATGGCCCTCCTCCAAGAGACTCCATAGCTTTCTGGCCCTCTCACTACAAACGGTTGCCGACCCCTGTTCTATGAAATCATATTCTGGAGAGTAAATTAGATGTGATAACAGTTGGTTTTATAGCCCTGGCTTTCTCGTAAATCAATATTTATAACGATAATTTGTTGGTATACTCCGACGGGGATCTAATGGTTAACAAGCTTGTCTCGGTAGATTAATGAGACAGAGTTGTGAGTTCGATCTTCACTGTGTGCTCCATACTTTCGACCACGTGACACATCTAAGCTACGCTTCATAAATTAGTGTAACGATGTTTGTTTTTTTTTATCAATATACTTACCCCCGCATCCGTAAAGCAATTGAACTTTCTTCACGTCGATGGAACTCATGTATTGTCTCTGTCCGATGAATGCGTATGGATATTTCGGAGAAAGAGTGGAAGAGTAAGGGTCTTTGGCAAAAAAGGCGAAGCCGTAGTGCATGATGGAATCATAATCATAGGGTAAATTAAGATCGTCAATGTAATCGACTGAATATTTGAGGAAGTTTACACTTCGGTTGACAACAGGATCTGCAATAAGAGAGAAGTAAATGGAGAAAGAGATAGAGAGAGGGAGACATAAAGAGGGAGAGAAAGGGAGACAGAAAGAGGGAGAGAGAGAGAGAAATAGATAGATACATATGGGAAGGGATTTAGGATAATTAGAAACAAATAAACATAAATCGTTCTGATATTGTTGGATAACCGACTACAGTGTAACCCGGATATAAGAGAGTTGTCGGGACCGGAGAATAAGTATATTCTTATATCCGGGTTTCTCTTATATCCGGGTTTGGTCTATTTTGTTTTATTAACACAGGCTCTAATTTGGGACCAGAGAAAATCTCTCTTATATCCGTGTTTCTCTTATATCCGGGTCTCTTATATCCGGGTTACACTGTACTATAAATGCTTCTTAATGTTGTTTTCCTACTATCTTACTATCACATACAAAGGTATATAAAACATAGAACTAGATTAACAACGTGGAATGCAAGATAATAAGAACTCAGTCACGAGAATAGGTAATTAGTCATTTGTAATCATAATCTTGTAAGCATGTGGCATGAGTATATAATCAAAAAGTCATACTATCAAACACACAACATATTCAGGAAACATTTGAAAATGTAAACACTATTTTCGTACTGATAATGAACTTTTACAATCGAAAGTATAACAATAATGGAAATATAACAGCTGACGACATGGATATAACATATGGCTGCTGATATAATAGTTGGACATATAACTATTGTAAATGCTGTGTAGGCGGTGCAGACTCAACCACAGACGACTAGAATTCACCGATATAACAATTGGCTATGTAAAAAGTTAACATACTAGAAACTTTTACTCTGGGACGCCTATTATCATTACTCAAAAGTTATTCTATTTTGAATTTTAATTTTGATTTAGTAAATCAGTTGTTTTGATTTAACTCTCCAGAAATACTAGCCAAACACATTTATTTACAACCGAATCTAATATAGCAATTGATCTTAGAGGGGTATACGTTAGTGAATCAATTCGAGCAAGATAGCTCGTATTGCTCGATTGCAGTGTATAAGATGCATTTTTATTCTTTTCAAAACATAACCCTCAACATCATAGAGCGAACGCTCGACCTATTCTGTGAATATTCGTCTTGGGATCAAACTTGGTTTCTACAAATCTTTCTCAGTGGGGTTAGGGACAAACGGTAGAAAATGTCCCTCAATTATGATTTTTCCAACATAAATAACTTTAATGTGTTACAAATGATTACAAAAATAAAGTAGATAAACTTCTTAAAATAATTGTAACTTGCACCATCTTATAAATTCAAAGCAACATAAAAGTATCAACTGGTTCAAGAAACGCTTTTTTATGGACTTAATGTCGCCGAAGTAAATTTTAATTAATCCCGAAACAAATAAAAATACAATTTCAGTGCATATTGCATGCCATTCTTGATTATGATGGCAAGTTTGAAGCATGGGAAATAGATGAACTTAGTTACGATGATGACTTAGATTTCGACAGCACTGTCAGTAAGTCAAATACTTGGTACTACGTAATGTGAGTCAGTTAGCAATCAGGATGGCTATGCTAACCCAAACCAGATAGTCATGACTAAAAATAATGCCTCTATTACATAATCTAAGCGTAATTCCGTCAGAAGATTCATAGCAAGAAGAGATTAATTTGTTTAGCTCACAAATGTGATTTAAATTTGAATTACATTAAAACTGGTAACATTTGGAAATACATTCAGTTTGGAAAGGTTTAAGAATTTGAAATAATTTATAGGTAGCATTTTTATCATTACTATTGTCCATTCTGATTGATTTTTGTTCTTCGGTACGATTTTGTTGGACCATTCTTTTGTCTTCTGTAGAGATTTTACTCGGAGAAGTCAAAAGAAACGTTCCACAAATATAGAGACGACTATCGTAATAATAATAATAATAATAATAATAATAATAATAATAATAATAATAATAATAATAATAATAAATGAGGGAGCGGCACGATACAAATATACGAAAACCAATATACCCAATATGGTATCACAGTATAATAAGGATACACCAGGCACATGCACCACAGCCAAATTTGTGCGATATGGTGATAGATTTTGATAAGAACAGCCCATAACATTGAAGGTGGAACCGGGTTAGAAATACTTTCAGCTAGTGTAAGCCAGTATACTCAGACGGTTTCCATTTGAAGATGTTTCCAAGTATTTAGATGCAACTAACTAAGTCGCCTTGGCTGCCTCATCCTTTGAATATAAGAAAAACAAGCTTCACGACATTCTGCCATGATGCTTCTCCATTACACCCGTCCATGAACAGAGATTCACAGTGGCTCAGCCCCTAGGCAATATGCCCAACTGATTATGGGCAGGTAACAGACAATCAAATCTCTGCTTAGTGAGCGGGTATATTTACAGTCCAAGAATGAATAACCGGAGTTCCAATTTTCTAACCTAAATGGTAAACCAGTTTTGGAACATTTTAAAAATAAAGTAAATTTTTTTAAATTTATGGCCGCTTAGCAGCATCCTCACCTACAAAGCGACTCTGTTTAAGACAAATTGGCAACATCTCCACCTGAAAAGTGACTATTTATTTATTCAAGTTAGAGAAGATTTTAAAACAAAGAAACTTTATTCATTTATGCAACATCCCCATCTACAAATGGCTTTTGTTTATGAAAAGTTGGCAATAACTGCACCCACAGAGTGACATGCTTATTTATAAAATTTTTATTTTTTTATTTAAAAAATGTTAAATGTATAATCGTCTACATTGTTATTTTTAATACACTTTTTTGAGTGAAGTGTATTTTTCTGAAGGACAGACGGTTTGTGTAAAAATTGTTACATTTTTATGGCCCTTTTGGCTCAACGGTTGATACCACCAAAAGTATTTGTTGAATTGTTGCAGATTCTTTTTTTGAATTCTTCGAGAAAGGTTTCGTATATATTGGCCAATGAGAGACTAGATTTTCTAGACCTCGTGAAATTTTGGACGGAGCCGGTATGAACCTGTTTTTTCAATAAAAAGGAATGATATGAGTGGATAAACACAGCAGAAAGAAGGAACCGTTGACAATGCAATTAACAGTTGAGGAAGAAAGCATTATCGGCTACGCTTCAAGAGAACTGGTCCAGCCGAGTGGGACATAAATCAACACGGGGAAAGAAAGAGCCGACAGATTCAAACCCCAGGACAGAATATTCCTTTCTGTGCCTTTCTGAGAAGAATTTAAACCGAAAGAACTTTCAAGTGCTCCAAAAGGCCCTCGAGATAACAACTTGTGAAAACACGAAAACCACTTCGTGCTGAGACGTTCTATTATTGAATAATATACTGTTAAGAACGGAGGTGAGTTTTGTATTTTCTGCCTTATGCAATTTGTTTTTGCTTCCTTTTAAGTTTATCCTTTTTTACATTTTTAAAGGGTATAATCTTTTTGTCACTGAATCCGTATCCTTTTCAAAAAAATTGTAATGCATTTTTCCTTTTACCTGAAGGTAATCCCTTTTTTGTAACCCCAGAAATCTGTTATTCTGCCGTAATAGGCGCATAAGAGGAAATTTTTGTGCAAACCTTGTATTGTAATATTGTAAAATAAATGTTTCCCTTTTTAAATATTTACACAGTGGTTGTGTTGTTTTGTAATCTTGCGCCTATTATATTTTTGCTATTCCTACTAGACTAAGATTTTGTGCCTGGCACAAGATCTTGGATTTAGTAGGAAATAAAATTTTTATATGTTTTTCTGACCTTCTAGAATATTTCCGTAGTTCACCGTAACATAATCATCTCTATCCTGTCGACTTTGTTCATGCCAAAGACCGACGGCGTGCAACAACTCGTGCATGATTGTCCCTTTGTAAATACAATCTGGCTCCAGAGAGACGATTTGTGCTCCTCCAATCTTCCCCACTGATGAATAACACCTGCAATTAAATCAAACCAATTGTAAACGACAAATATTTATCATTATTCCATATTTATATGATTTGACAACTTCAAACAATGATTGCCTCAGGTGTGGAAAATAACCGTTTGTTTAAGCTGAAATCAAGTGCCTTAATATTTGGACTCTTTTCCTTTCTTTTGTTGAATTTTATTACAATTTTTTAACCGTTCAGTTCTTCAGCCGTTAAATCAAAATGCAAGAATTCGAAATACGAGCTCCACAGCTATGGGAGGGAGTTCTAGTCCAAAGTTATTTATTTATTAGGAATCCCTGGCATCTAGTTTAACTGTATTGAACGGTTTGAAAACGCTCGATGAAAAGCTAAAAACAGTATATTTTTCGGTGTATAAGACGCATCTATTTTTCTTTTCAAAGTATAACTCTCAACATCATACTGCATCCTATACAGTGAAGATTAATCTTGGGATCAAACCTGGTTTCTACAAATCTTCCTCAGTTGTATTCAGGGCAAGCAGTAGAAAATTTCCCTCAATTTTAATTTTTCCAGCATATCTAAATTTAATGTGTGTCCAATATGTGACTACGTCCTAAATGCTACAAAATAAAGTAGATAAAAATAAAATATTTACAATATTTTCATTCAGGCCATTATCCTCATCTTTGTTGTTATCACATCGTTTTTATCGCTATACACCCCCACTCCAGTTTTGATCGGGTGTATGCCAATCTAGGTAATCTACAGGGAATTTATTTAATCTACAAGAGTAGACTGTTTTCATTCTACTGCTCATGTCTAGGGATACCTTGTCTAGTTCTTATTTTTAGTACTACCCAGTTATTGTTTGCCCGTTTCCACTGACTTTAAGTTCTCACTGCTTGGCCTAGGGATTTTATAATGGGAGAACTATGTAAGAAATGTTTATTCTCCCATTTGAATTTCACCCATTATAGGCATTATCATGTTACACAGTATTTCAAGGACGGAACGGAATGGCCGAAAGGAAAAGGAATGATAAAAATGCTTTGTTCTCAGAGAGAGTTTTATAACGCTAAGTCATACACAACATAATATATACATACAGGGGTTGGACAAAATAATTGGAACAGGTGCAAATTCCACTACTATATTTCAAAGACCTATTATATTAAGAACTTTAACTAAAACTTCGTAATTGCAGGTTATATCTATTGTAAATACGTTTATTTATCTAATTTACTGTCTTTGTCTTATTTATTTTTAGAATTTAGTAAAATTTAAGATAAATGCATGAGCTCTCCAAGTTTGAAAAAGGGCAAATTGTTGAAGCTCGCATGGCAGAAGCCTCGATCACTTAGGTTGCTAAACTGTTTGGTTTTTCAAGAGCTACCATATCAAGAACTATGACGTAATTCGAGAAACAGGGAAAAACCTCTAGCAAGCGTAGCAATTCGGGCCGGACTTGCAAACTTACTGACAAGGACTGATATGCATTGAAACACAATGTGGCAAAAAATCATCAGACTACTGCGGCCAAAGTGACTGCTGAGTTGAATAATCATCTGAATAGTCCAGTTTCTACTAAAACTGTTTGTCGTGAGCTCTATAAAGCTACATATCATAGAAGAGCCACTGTAAGGAAACTTCTTCTCTCCACTCGCAACATTCAAAAGAGGTTGAAGTGGTGCAGAGATCACAATGCCTGGTCTGCAGACCAATGGAAGCAAGTCATATTCTCAGACGAGTCCAGTTTTTCTCTTTTCCCAACTTCAGTTTATGTGTGGAGGCAGCCCAAAGAAGTTTAGAACCCTGACTGCCTTCTTCCAATAGTGAAGCATGGAGGTGGATCAATGAAAGTTTGGGCCACCATATGATGGAAATGTCTCGATTCAATAGTTGCCCTGCATGGTAGATAGACAGCAAAGATTACCTGAACATTTTGGGAGATCATGTTCATCCAATGGCCCAGGATTTATTCTCTGATGGTGACTGCATTTTCCAAGACGATAATGCTCCAATACATACCGCTCGAGTGGTTAAGAATTGGTATGAAGAGCATGAAAGTGAGCTAGAGCACATGGTGTGGCCTCCCCAATCTCCAGATATCAATATTGTTGAACATTTGTGGTGCATTTTGGAGCGACAAGTTAGGAGCCACTATCCTCCACCCTCGTGTCTTAAAGAGCTGGAGCAGGTGTTAATGGAAGAATGGCTGAAAATTCCTCTGAATGAAGTCAAGAAGCTGTATGATTCCATTCCTAGACGTATTAAAACTGTATGTGAGGCTAAAGGAGTACCAACTCTATATTAAATAAATTTTCTTTGAATTTAACAAGAGTTTCAATTATTTTGTCCAACCCCTGTATTTACAGGTATCCAACGCCGAGAAAATATAACACATATATGTAACAATCAGAGTGAAAGGAGAACGAAAAGATAGTCTTATGTGTAATAATTCCCAACGTGTATCGTAGCTACTGAAGATTCTTCTGTGTTTCTGGAGAAGCCATATTTAGAACTCCATATTCGACCGGGCTGGATATATCTACTACATCCCACGTGAGGATATATTCGTGAACAGGAAACGGCGAGTCTTGACTTTTCCCAAATTGAGAAATGCTAGCCGGAGATAGATTCTTTCTATATCTGGGGAAGATATATTCCCAAAGGGAAACGGAGCCATGTGCTTCTAAGCTGTAACACGTGCTGGATGAGGCAGATTTAGCCTCATCACGGACCAAGAGGCCCGGACCAAACAAACAACTATTTTGTTTTTCTCCTAGAAGTCGACTGAAGGGCTTCCACTTTCGTCACTGTATGAAGTGACTTCACTAAGCGTCTGCTACGTGACCCACGTAAATTTACCTACACGAAGGGAGATGATTACTTTTTGTATCCCTACATGGCGTTAATGTCACCGAACTAAATTTTAATAAACCTCAAAACAAATAAAAATAAAATTTCAGCGTTTATTTCTTCGTAAATTTTAATGCTTTTTTTATCAATTCCTCACTTGATTTACTTTATTCCTTTTTTATTTTGGTATTTTTTAATTAAAAATAAAAACTGAAGAAAAAAAAAGACCTTTAGTAGAGGTATTACTGACAAAGTGTTTCTGTAGCTGTTGGCAACTACATATTATCGCGTGAAGATAAATGGTTTACACATGCCGAACCGCGCGCCGCTATGACTCATCACGTTTTGGGATTTTATAAAGTTTCAGATATTGCTACCCGATCGGGGAGTTTAAAAGCTGGCGACTGAAAACACTACATCGTGGAATTTTACAGGTTGCTTTGTGGTGACCTGATTGCGAGAGCATTGTGTGGTAAGTTTGAAAAAGGACCAGACCGTCACCATAAAGATATATTCCGCAACAACATCGCTGGAATCCCGCTTCCACCCCTACACCGTGGAAACTGTTAGATGTAGACGTCTCTTCTACTCCAATAGCTTCATGTCTCGCACATCTTGCCTATGGAACTCCCTTCCCTATTACTGTTTCCCTGACAAATACAATCTCCAACGGTTTAAGTGTAGCGTCAATCGACATCTCCAGTTGCCTTGATCTATCCACTTCCCTTCTCCACATCCTTTCATTTTTCATTCCTATCTGCTCTCGCTCCGGATCTTCTGTGGCCCCCTTGCCTTGATCGACCCACTGTCTTTCTCTTTCACCACATCCCCTCCCTTGCCACTCCTATCTGCTCTTCCTCCAACCCTTCTTTAACCCCTTGCGTGATAGTGGCCTCCGGCCTTGCTTGGGGTGATACGATTTAAAAAAAAAAAAAAAAAAAAAATGAAATAATATTCACCAAATGAATTCTTTCGCTTCTTGAGAAATTTGCTGAAGATGATCACTGCATATCAGCAAACGAAGCGATAGACAGAGATTCGTCCTTCGGGCTGCAAGTAAACAGCGCACCACGTTCGATGACCAAGTGTGATAATTCTGATAGCCCACAAAAGAGATTGAAGATCAAGTCTGAATGTACATGTATGCTGCCATTAATTTATTGAGAATTAAAGCAAGTTGACATTTTTTTCACACTTTAGCGTATCTGGAGTCCTCCTCCTGTTACAGAATGCAAAGGCCAGTGCCAAAGTGGTCAGCGATTGGCTGGAGTACCTCGCGGGTGTGGTATTCTGACAATGATGGATTGCCTTTATCTGGGTTTTGGATATAAGTCCAGAACGGTGCGAATTCAGCAGAGGGTCTGAAGATACGCCTCCTATACACGGGTTAGCGACCGGCTAAGACCACCCGCGGAGGGACGCTGAGCCAACGTGCGACATACGTTCCTGTGTTGTCATTCCTCCCAATACCTCTTAGAATCCAAGTTTCCACCATTCTCTCCTAATAAAACGAATAACAAAAAGAAATGGTCCTTTTCATTAATACCGTTTTATGTAGTAGCCTGGGAATCCAGAGACGACACAGAACGCAAAATTTCCTCCGGGAATTCTGGAATCAGATAACAACTTGAAGAATTGACACTTTTCGTTCATTCATTTGGACATTAAAGCATTTCATGGCAAACATACCGGAACCTCAATGAACGCTGGTAATTGATGTTACTGTATGAATCAATGCCTTTATGAGATCCTTGACTCAATATTCATAATTTCGTCTGGGAAATGTTATATCTTTTAGCCAAATCTAAACAACTCACCTGAAATCTAGATTTTATGATGCTTATTTAACTTTTCCAAGCCTTGATAGAGTTCAAAATCGTTTATGCTGTCTTGTGACAGAAGAATTATTCTCCACTCTTTAGTCTCTTTCCCACAGGTGTAATCTCGCAAGTCTGCTTAAAATTTAAAATCGGAAGTCATTGTCAAAACTGACTTCCAATTGAAACTTTATGCTAGTTTCAGCACTTAGAAACGAAGTCTTGATTCTCACAACTGGTATGCTACTCATTTTCTTTTAACAAACAAAACAAAAAAATGATGGATTACTTACCCAACATCTGGTTTGATATCCAAAAAGTCCCCCTGAGTTGTTCTTGGAGCAAAATAGATGCACCTCGATCCTCTCACGACGGTTTTTGCAGTTATTTCGTTCATAGCTTCGAGAATCAATTTTTTCTGATCAGCGGCTATAAAAATTAGAAGTTTATTTAATAAAGTCAGCTGTAATAATTAATAATATATCATGTTAGCAATTCATTTCATTTATAAACTTATTAAAACTGGCATAGTAAGGCAGGTTGATTTTTCACTTTCTTTAGAAAATCAATATTGCATACAATGTAAAAGCTTTGATGTACTAAGTACTGACACCAAAACTTAAGTGAATAGCTTTTAGTAATTGTTGAGCATTTAGCTTTAAAGATCGTCTGAAAAATGTACAGAAATACCTAATTTCCGCAGGTTTTTGTTTACATACTGACTTTAAACGTTTACTATTTCAGGAATAAATCGAAATAAAGTTGTTATGAAGTAGAGTAATCTCTGGAATAGACGTTGTCATGTCAACAGATGGTAGTATCATAGTAGTATCTCATTTGCATACAATATTACACCTCCCTGAACCGAAATGGTCTTATGCCCTTCGTTGTTCTTTGAATTCTAATTATTCTTGGAAATGTAAACTTTCTTTCGTGTATCTTGATTTATTTATAGGGGGGGGCTAGTCGGAGTTCATTTTCCTCTTCTAACTCCTCGTCAGATTTCTAGTCGTTATCACCCATAGATTGTTCAGTTCACCACTGGATTCATTAGTCCTCGCCTTCTTTTCATGTTCTTCACTTTTAGATTCTTCGTTCATTTCTATATCCCAAGGTTCTATTCTGCTTCTGAATTGATCCGCATGGGCCACTACATTTTGTCCATTTTTCATTAGTATTGCCGTGTTGTGTCCTTTCTGTACTACAAAGTTTGCCTTCTCTGGATTAGATTCTTTGTTTTTTTTGTACCATACACTTTCACTTGTTGAAAATGACATTGTTATGGGAAATTTAATCTGCCTACCCATTAATGCGGAGGGACTTTGTAGTATGACGCCATGTGGTATTGTCCTATAGCTTAATAGTAATCTTGGTAAGTAACTCTATATTATTATTATATGTGGAAAATACTTTTAGTCCCATTTTCAGTCTGAACCATTATTTCTGTGATTCCATTAGATTGTGGGTAGTAGGGTGGTGTTTTATACGGAACGCATCCAATACGCTTTAGCCACGTGTACAAATTTTCCTCGCAAATTTCTGGCGTGTTATCTGAGACCAAAGTTTTAGGCAACACATTCCTTGAAAATATTGTTCTTAATATTTGTTTTACATTAGTGGCTTTTCTGTCAGCAACTTTAATTATTTCAGGCCATCTTGAAAATGAGCCCCTTGCCTTTAATATGGGCATGATCCATGTGTTTCCAAGCTCATAGTTATTTTTCTTTGGGCTACGAGTGAATTTTGTTTTGCGATGGTTTTCTTTTTCTTTCAGCATATTTGGGGCATCTTTTTATATAGTCTTCGCCATCTCAAGAGCATCCTGGCCACCACACTTGTAATTTTAATCTAATTTGTGTCGCCGCTGTTATACCACAATGTACATTATCGTCTACGCCTTTTAGTACTTCTTTTCTTAAACTTTGTTAGGCTATTATAATATCTCCATTGCATATTATGTCCCTCTCTACAGTTAACTCATCACTTGATTCTTTGTAGGGTCTTTCTGCCATTAAACAATTGCTCAAATGTGTTTCTTTTTATTCTTTCTGAAATTCTACTTAATATTGATCTTGTATGGTTTCGATCATGAGACGATTTAGGAGTAACACATCTTTTTCAACCCAATGCAATATTTTATCTTCTTAATTTTCATACGTTTCTAATTTTTTACTGTCGAAATTCAGTCTGGATAGCGCGTCCACGTGTGGAATAATGTTCCCTTTTATGTATATGATGTCGAAATCAAAGACCATACGTTTTATAGCCCATCTTAAAATTCTAGAAGATGTGACTTGATAATTCCTTTCTGGGGTTAAATATAAACTCCAAAGGTTTGTGATTTGACCGTGACAAAAATTTTCGTCCTATCAAAAAAATTCGAGCTTCATAATATTGCTAACGCTTCTTAATATTTGAGTAGTTAGCTGCAGCTAACGATAATTTTCTCGGCAGATACATTATTGGATGACCTTCGTGAGATAAAATTGCGGCTACAGCATGTTCATAAAAAATGGTCAATCCCAAGAAGGATTCTAATTCTTTTTTATATTTTTTGGTGTAGATACTTCCGATATTTTATTTATTAGTTTATTGTCTGGTGAAATTCTTTCTTTAGATATTTGGCATAGCAAATACGATGTGTTGTCGCAATTTAACTCATATTTATTGCTATTTATCGTCATATCGGTATTTTTTAATTTGTTTAAAACTTGTTCTGTTTTTTATTAATTCTACTTGTAAATACCTATGCATATATCGTCTTGATATATGATTATATTTTTACCAGCTCGGATAGAAATTTTTCCTTTGCCTTTGAAAAATATGGATTGAAGTCCTCCAAATGAAAGAATGAGTCCATCTTAGAAAGCCTATCGGGGTATTAATTGTACTGACTCCTTTAAATTTTCTGTCAATTGGTTATATGTTGATTTTCAGTCAGTTTTCATGCTAATTCATGACTTATCGTTTCTCTGTTAGGCAAGGGGGATGAATCAGAGCATATCTGATGATTCACACCTACTTTGTAATCCCCGCATATCCTCAAATCGCCATTGAGCTTTCGTATCGCAACAATTGATGAAGCCCAACTACTACCACTTTGGGTAACTTTTTCCAATATGCCTTGTTCTATCATTTTCTTTAGTTTTGCAACTACCATAGGTAGATTGTGAATAGGTATTTTTCGAGATTCAAAATAGATCGGGTGATTATTTTATTTTCGACGAATACTTGCTTCATATGCTTTTAATGTCATATTCTTCTGACTTTATACAGCTTATTAATTTCGCCGTATCCACTTTTAAAACGTCTATCCCTAGGAGACCATGATTCTTTCTGTATTTTTCAAAAGTGATGGGAATAATATCAAAAGGGTTTTTTGTCTCGAAAATTCCCTCAAAAGAGTCTAGAGTTTTGATGACAGATCCATCAAATTGTTTTAAATTAAGATTATTTGTCTTAATTTGGTTTAACCCATTTTTCCCAAGAAATTAATTGGGGTCAAGGTAACATCGCTTCCCGTGTCAACTCGTATGTCATTCAATTTTACTATCTCTCTATTTTTTATTCTTATCGAATATACTTCTGTATTTTCAGTTTGATGTCTTATATTTTCTACCCATTCTATTCTCTTTTTGTATCTGCACACGGACTGGAAATGGTCTTTTCTTTTACAGTTTAAACATAATTTTCCTATAGCTGGACATTTGTTTTTGTTTCTTTCTTGTTCTTTGTCGCAATATTTACATTTAATTAGGATTTCAGTTGCGTTGTATGCTTCCACATTGTTTTTAGAATTATTAGATTCATTAATTAATTCTCATTGCTGCAAGAATTCTACACTTGCTTCTAAATTCATATCATACGCTTGTAGCTATTCTAGGATCTTATGTTTGTATGTAACGTTATATAAGCCTTCAATTAATCTTAGAAGGATACGTCTTCTACGGACATTTCTCTCGAACCCAGTTTTTCAAATGTCTTAATGCTTCTTTCAATCTGTGCAAATATTGCATCACGGTTTCATTTGGCTTCTGTCTATTTAAATTTTGTTCTCTCTGCAGTAACCAGTTTGTTGTCACATGTTTCTTATATGTTAAGTATTTCAGTATTTTGGGCTACACCATAATGGATATTTTCTTTATGGCTTCACATCCTGCCGAAGGCAAAAATAAATCAATAATTTCATTCTCCTCTCCGGAAGCGTTCTTGTCTTTCAGTTTCTTTACCCTAGCCAACGCTGCTAAACATCTAATCCAAGTTTCTACGTGTTCCGGTTCATCCAACGCGGTTAGTGATCCTATCGGCGATGCCGTATTCTTATGAATTAGAGTAATCTCTGAAATAGACATTATCAGGTTAACAGGTGGTAGCTCTACTGGAATTCGTTGTAGCGTTCTACTCTTATAGCAGTATCTCATTTACATACAATAGTACAAAAGTTAATATCTTTTCTATCAGATACTTTGGATGGAAAATATATTAAATCGGAATTCTAATTATGAATCACCACAAGCAAAATATGTATTTTTTATTGTATTCGATAAGTAAAAACTGTGTAAAAAATTGTAAAAGATTATAAAAAAGCTACTCAATGAATTAGATTTGTTATATTATATATTCATGAGTTATTTTTATTACCTGACACAAGGATTGAACTCACAATCTATAGAAAACGAGATGACCATATCTGGACTTTTATCCGATAATTCATATAGCGGAGGGTACTCTAATAGTGACTTTTGTAAGTCATAGACCTAATATCTATTATCTTTAATAAATTTCTTCCGGATGGTATTGATGGATGATTTGAACATAACATGTGCTGGAGAGTACAGTGACCGAAACACTGATAAAAAGAAGAGGAAACTGGTTCGAACAAATCAATATATAAAGCAAGTGTACAAGTTTTCAGAGTTTTTATTTAAAAATCTAGTACTGCGTATTCAGTCTACGGTTTTCGAAAAAAGATGGCACTGGGAACCTTTGTACACACCTAATGTAATAGTAAAGGCATTTCGTCAAATAAATTCCGGCAAAAATGAAAATGTATTTATCTCAATTAAAATTTTTGGTTACGAGAATCAGATTTAAAAAAAAAAAGAAAATTTCAGATCAATAAAGCAATTTTTAATCGATAAAGTAATTTCTATTGAGTAAATAATAATTCTACTTACTGTACTCATCATCAAGTTTGTAATGAATTAAGCCGATTGGCCACCTTTGAAATCGATCACTCAAAACGCCTCTTTTCTGCAACCAGAAGAAATGAAATACAAAGAGAGACGGTGGGAAAGAGTGTATTCAGTCTATGGTTTTCGAAAAAGACGGTACTATGAACTTTTGCACACATCTAATGTAATAGTAAAGATATTTTTTCTCAGGGATTCAAATGAAAACTTAATTATTGCGTATTTTCAAGGAAATGTATTTTAGCACATAAAATGAAATTTATTTTGTAACCATTTCTGAACCAATCAAATAAAAGGAGTATTAGTTGCAACATTATTCAAATTTCTTAGATGAAGGATTGTCAGTTATCAACTTTGACTAACATTTCTTACATCGTATTCCGGTTGATTTTTATTATGCGTATAGTAGTAGATGTATCAGCAGTGACATAGCTAGAATGAGTGCTGACCGTGAGTTTTCCGCCCCCCTCCCCCCCAATACACATTACACAGTGCCTCATTCTTAAAGTTATACATATATATGTGTATATATATATATACAGGTAAGAGAGAGAGAGAGAGAGAGAGAGAGAGAGAGAGAGAGAGAGAGAGAGAGAGCGAGAGAGAGAGTACAATTCCAACGTTCGTAACGTTTAGTTTAAATGAGGGCTCAATACAAAGTAGAACAATATTCTTTATTTTAGGATATTACATCGAAAACATAAAAAATTGACATGTTTTCGATGTAATATACTAAAATAAAGTGTATATATATATATATATATATATATATATATATATATATATATATATATATATATATATATATATATATGATAGAAAGACATGTTGTGACCAAGTAAATGGTTAAAGAAATAACAAAACAAGTGTTTCAGATATATCATATACTAAACAGTAAGAACAACAGAAGAGTATTACACGACTAGTGAGTGTGTGTCGGATGACCCAGCGTTCAATCTATTCGACTGTTAATATCTAACAGGCCCACCTCTACGAGGGATCTATGTGGCACAAGGCCGAGTTTACAGTGGGTTCTCAGAGCCCGTAGGCTCGGCCAAAAATATTCCCTTAGAACCCGCATAAACAGGTTCAAGGCCTGTTTACGGCCGAAGGGCAAAGTCTCGTTCGGGTTCCTCCCTGATCAGGGCAGAGAGATCGACATCACAGTGCGACCAATCTGGTCGACTGATCCCCCAAGGCCTTCTCTCCTACTAATCTTATAGTAGGCGGAAGAGTCCAACATATACTTTTTAGATGGAGGGCACCACAACAATATGTATACGCACATATACTTGCACGTACATAGATATATATTTTTCTCAGGTGTTATAAAAACAGTGCTGAATGCTATATAACAGAGATATTAAGTATATATTAGTGAATGTACATAATATCCTACGTCGATAGAACGACTCGGAGTCGACAGGATACACGCCAAACATACTTAAACTTTTAAAAAGCAAAAACGACATATAGGGAAAAAGTATAAAAGATTAGGACCATTTTTATTTCTGAAATGAAAATTACAACTTTCTACAAAGTAACTTTTCTTGCTTTTTTTTGTTGGCAAATTCTTCAGTGACGAATTTGCATCTCGTCGGTGTTCATCGAAGCCGGTGAAGTGCATGCGGAATGCTCACAACGTAACACGATGAAAGAAAAGCCACGTCGAGGAATAAGAACGCGAAACCTATTTTTCATTTTGCATGTAGGCAGTAATGGCATCCCAAATTTCAAGGAACTGGTTCTATAAAGACAGGTAATCATTAGGACCCTATTCTGCTTATTTTCTTTTCAAGCAGAGAATGGAAACAAATCACATTATATAGTATCAAAACGAATTAAACCATTTTGATAATTTAATAGAGAACGTTTATTTATTAAGATATTTCCAGACTGAAATTCTGTTCTAATCATATTTCTGGACAGAAGTATGATGCTTTTTGAATCTAGCGTCATCAGTTGTATTATGGTTTCCTAGCCACATTCGAACTGAATCGCTGCAGTCCCAAAAATCCAATGGAAGACCTATCAAATTTATGCCACATTTTTAACTTCAAAACGATTTCTTTTGTCAGAATAATTATGAGCATAAAAATACCCTTTTCAGCCCTCGCAGAACTTACAGCAATGGTATTAGCTATTTAGCTATTATATATCGGCTATTAATATATAAGATTATTTTCGGATGGTTTAACAATCGGTTCGCTGGCTTTTGTAATTTTGATGAACGCTTTGCGCGAACCAGTGAGAACCGGTAGGATATCACCATTGCATATAAGTGTTTTATCCAGGGCTTCGCTTGCTCGTCCGGATGAGTAGGTAGGTGATACTGGGAACATTTCTGCTATATCATCTCTTTTCTCTACTAACACATCGCCTTTCTATTCATTCCGACGTGTTTTCTGTATTTTTTGCGGTAATGTTCACCTTGTACAAGGCCCAGGAGCCACTCGAGGTAGAGAGTTACTGAATAAGAGGCACCACCCCAAGCAAAGTGATAATACCACCAATATGTAAGGGGATATCAGAAGTGAAAGAGTAGGAAAAGACTTTAGAGAGAATCGGAAACACAATCAAAAACAGAAAACAAAGGATAAACCTCTACTCCTTTTCAAAATACCCAAGAGGAGGGTGAACCGGATGATAGGCAAACCTATCTACTCCTACTGAGAAAAATATAAATAAATAATAAATAAATGTTTTAGGAGGATATGTTAGAAGTGTAGAGTTGAAGTACACTTTAGAATGAACCAGAAACCCAATCTTAAAAAGGAAAGTTCTACACATGTACAAAAGGTAGCTGGCAATACGAAAATGTAGGCTTTGGAACCGCGGCACAGAGACGTCCGTTTCCCGCCAAGGGCGAACCAGCACTTTTCCCGATCCCAAGAATGATTTTTAATACAGAACAGCACTCGGATATAATCTATTGCCGGTTTTGTTACTACTTGATCTGCAAAAAGTCTTATCCACCCTTTACTTACGCGTTGCCCTACGGGCAAAGTGGATACCGCTTAGAAGATTGAATTTAAAAAGGAATTATCTGTTGGTCCATCAAACGGAAACACTTGAGATCGAGATAAAACCGCCATTTCTCCTTCTGTGAGGGTGTCTGTAGTGTTACATCAGTCAGTTATTTGCCATGCGTGATACACGCTTAGGCGATCATGACGAGGCAGATTTTTTTTCCCGCAGTAGGATGCCATTTTTTTCTGCGGTAGAGGCTATAGAACCCGGTCTGTCCTGCTATTTACCCACAGCTGGAGAAGAAGAGGATTCATACCTTTCTCAAGGGTAAGTGAATGCAATGGATTCAACTGAAATTCGAACTCGGCTCTCCGATTCCTCAATCCGAGCCGCTATCCATTATTCCACCGTGTCTCTATATAGGAACAAATAAAGGTCATATGGCTAGATTGAAATAATTCTAACCTTTTTTTTTTTTTTTTTTTTTTTAAGCGTATCACCCCAAGCAAGGCCGGTGGCCACTATCACGCATGGGGCTACAGAAGGGTTGGAGGAAGAGCAGATAGGGGTGGTAAAGGACGGGATGTGGAGAAAGAGATGGACGGAGGGTCGATCGAGGCAGGGGGGTTACGGGAGATATAGAGCGAGAGCAGATAGGAATGAGAGATGTCATGAAGTGGATAGATCAAGGCAATTGGAGATGACGATTGACGCTACACTTAAACCGTTGGAGATTGTATTTGTCAGGGAAACAGTAATAGGGAAGGGAGTTCCATAGGCGAGATGTGCGAGACATGAAGCTATTGGAGTAGAAAAGACGTCTACATCTAACAGTTTCAACGGTGAAGGGGTGGGAACGGGATGCCAGCCTCGTAGGACGCTTAAATTCACGAGGCTTAGGGACAAGCGAAAGCAACTCCTCAGAGCAATTACCGTGGAAGTACTTGTAGAAAAGGCAGAGCGATGCAACATCGCGTCTGTGAGAGAGCGACTGCAGACGAGATGACAGATCAGGGCCAATCACATTGCATATCCGTCTCTGGATCTTATCAAGAACCCCGAGGCAACACGCAGGGGCCCCAGACCATAAATGGCAGCAATACTCCATGCAAGGTCGAATGGTAGACTTATAGACTTGGAGGATCGATTCCGGGGAGAAGAATTTCCTGGCTCGGCACAGGGAACCAACTTTTCTCGCGGTGGATGATGCAATTGACTCGATGTATTTGTTCCATCTCAGATCAGCGGACAGCGTGAGACCGAGCAGCCGCAGAGAGGAACTCTCGAGAAGTTGGTCCTCAGACATTCTGATGGGATGCAGGGATGGGTCCTTGTGGTGGTTAATGGAGAGCAGTTTTGTTTTAGAGGCATTAAAGTTGACCATCCATTTCTCTCCCCAGTCCACAACCGATTGGAGGTCCTTTTCAATATGAGCTGCCAGGTTAATTTTGTCCGCCTCAGTAGATTTGTGCTTGAGGCGGGAGTAAATAGTAGTGTCGTCATCGTAAATACCGACTTGGGAGTCTATGGCGTCTGGAAGGTCATTTATAAATATGAGGAACAGAGTAGGGCCAAGGATGGAGCCTTGAGGAACACCAGCGGTAGTGGGATAGGAGTTGGAGAAGAATCCACTGAGAACAACCTTCAAATCCCGGTTTGATAGGAACGATTGAATTAGGTCAAACAATCGACCTGTGATACCATAACCCCGGAGCTTGCGAAGGAGGCCGGCATGCCAAACCCTATCGAATGCTTTGGAGATGTCAAGGGCCACGGCACGGGCTTCGCCGTTACTATGGATAGCTTGGTAGACAAATTCAGTGATGGCCGTAAGCACATCGGCAGTAGACCGGGCAAAGCGGAAACCATACTGCTTGTCTGAGAGCAGATCGTGGGATATCAGGTGAGTAATCACTTCGGTGTTGATAATGGCCTCGAAGACTTTGCCGAAGATGGGAAGGAGACTGATAGGACGGTAATTAGAAGGGTTGGAGGGGTCGCCAGAGTTCTTAAAGACAGGAACAATGGTAGAGGACTTCCAGCAGTCAGGAAAACAGGAGTCCTTGAGGCAGCGGTTGTACAATTTAGAGAGGGCAGGTGCCAGTTCAGGTGCGCATTTCATCAGGACAATGGCTGGTATTCCGTCACCGCCGGTAGCCTTGTGGAGATCTAAGTTAGAAATAATGCCCAGTACCGACGACGGGGTTATGTGCAAGCCGTCCAGTAGGGCCTCAGTTCTGGGAGGGAAGTCGGGCAAGGGTACCCCAGAGGAGTCAAGCATAGAATTGGAAGAAAACTTTCGAGCGAAGCATTCGGCCTTGTCGGCAGAGGTGGTCAGGACCTCAAACTGATTGAACAGTGGAGGAATGGAGGGTTTGTTACTATTCAGAACGCTCTTGCAGAGGCGCCAATAGTCCTTGGAGCCAAATTTGCGGGATGCAATACGTTCCTTCATCCGAGTTGCAAATAGTGCCTTGGCATTGTCGAGGGTACGCTTACACTCATTGCGTGCAGAGGTAAATAGACGTCTGTTGTAGTCGGACATGTCACTACGAAAACGGTGGAAGAAGTGGTTCCTATGGGCAATGGCGGCTGAGCAGCTGCGAACCAGGGGGAGGAGCGCGGTTTGACCTTGAATTTCCTGGGGGGGATGAAAGCTTCGATACCGGCTTTGATCCAGGAGGAGAACTCAGAAGCACACTCATGAATGGGGAGCTTAAATACAGCATCCCAGGGGACATCGCGGAGGAAGTCCCGAAACGAGTCCCAGTCTGCCCGTTGGTAGCAGAAAGTGGTTCTGGTGGTAGGAGGTTCTTTGCAGGAGGTGGGGCTGAAGGAGATACTAACAGACACGACAGCATGATCGGAGTTACCGATAGGACAGAGCTGCGTGGCACTACACGACTCAGGGATGGAGGTAAAACACAGGTCGAGGAGTGAGGGCTTACAGTCACGATTGTAGGAAAAACGCGTGGGGAAATCGATTATCTGGGTGAGGGATTGAGAGATTGAAAAGTTAAGAGTATGAACGCCAGCGAGGTCAGTGGTAGCGTTCTGTAGCCACTGGTTGTGATGGGCGTTGAAATCACCAAACACAAATATGTGAGCGGACGGATGGACAGAGAGGGCCTTATCTATGCTGTTGACCTTAGCTTAACCGACAAGAATGTTGTCATAAAAAATTCGAATCCGACCGGAGGTTTCATCCTTTATTTCCCATTTAAACTGCTGGAATATCAATCTGGGAGTTACGATAAAAATGAAACAACAATTATTTAGTAATAGCAACAGTAATGGGAAAGCTTTCGACATTCATTGACCAAATAGTTTGTGCTACGCTAGGCAGAGTATTGCGAGACAGGAGGATTTCTTTGGTAACAAAGAAATGATTACTAAGCTGTTACGTGACATTTGTCCTTCTTTACGGCGGCGAATGTTGGACGATTTCCTCAAAGATGAAGAGACTCGAGGCGACGGAAATGTGGTTCTACAGAAGGATGCTAAGGATATCATGGACCGAGCGTGTGAGCAACGATGATGTCTCAGAGAGGATGCGAACAAGGAGGAGACTTATACTTAACATCAGGAAGAGGCAGCTGAAGTTTCTAGGACATGTAATGAAGGAGGACCTGGAGAATCTGATACTCACGGGTAGAATAGCGGGAAAGAGAGACAAGGGAAATTAACGCATGACATACCTAGCGGCCTTAAGCAAGTGGATGACAGAACGTGGTCTGGGGGTGGTGGTAGAGGGAAGCAACTTGTTGAGAGAGAGGTGGAGAGCCAGGATCACCTACGTCCTGAAAGGACACGGCACATAGAAAGAAAAGAAGTCCACTGTTATTGGCCTTTCTAGTAGTGATAAAAAAATGTAAGCGTTTTTTTACTTTTTGGTAATATGGAAAATTAACAACTTTATTATGTTATTATTTTCCTTTATAGTTATATATATTTTTGTTGTAACTGTTGGAAATCTTCAAGTAATGTGATTTTTGTTAGTTGATAATGTTCTCTGTTTACGATTCTATAGCGCCATTGTATAGAGTCTAACAAAAGATCGCTTTCTTTAATATTTATAGGATATATTTAGACGTTGATAATTAAATACACACAAAATTACTGTCTCTCACAATTTCGAATGTAAATCTTTATTTGTTACTTACAATCGAGCACGTGATATTTTCAGATTTTCCTGATATTTTTCGAGTTGTGCCCACCACACGAGCTGTGTGCAAACATATATAGTTGTCTTTTTATGAAGCTTTGTGATTGGCTTAATGGTCAGGAAACGGATGGCATGTATCACATTCAGAACTGTGCAAAAGTTTAATTTTTATAAGAAATCATAATTTGGCAGGAGGCTTGTAAATTCACGAGGACTCAATTCTAATCTTGGAGCCATCATACAAATGTGTTGCAAATTGCCCAAAGAACAGCGGCATTTTTTACAGCATTTGAAGCAAAATGTAGGAGGAATTAAAGGGCGAGAAATAAAGATTCAGAAACCGCCCCACCCCTTTAAAACTAGGTTGGATTTCGTGAAGGCTTCTGTTAAGATATCAATTAAAACTGTTGATTGATTAATTTATTTTCTACGGTTTATCTTTGCTGGTTATTTAAAGCCAGAAAAATTTTAGATTATAGGATTTTTTTTACAGATTGCGACAGCTATTAGGGAGATGTGATTAAATATACTTTAATGTTTTTAAAAAATTATTCAGTATTATTATTGTTTAGGTAATAAGCATTATAACATAGCACAAATAGCTATATTGTGGAAAAAGTAATTTTCGACAATATACGCATTTTAAAAATATTTATGGTTATTTTTTTAACTTGTATCAAAAACAACATTCTTGTACATGTAGTTATGGATAATATTATACATTAATTACTATTTTTTTAATTAATAACTATTAGTGCTCAGTTGTTGACATTAATAGCTATCTGCTGATGTGTTAAAATTTTGGAATAATAAAAATTTTAAATTCATCTCTCTGATAGATGTCGTGATCTGTGAGAAAATTTTTTGAGATAATAAAACAAGTCTTACTAATTAACGCATAGCTCCGGGAGAGAATAGGTGAACTCATAACTTTCCCAAGAGTATTTGTGCGTAAGTGAATATAACGAACATAATTGGAATTAGAACTCGGCTCGCCAATTAACAATTTGGAGCCATTATCCATTACACCAACCACACATCCACACTTACAATACTTGGTATTCCCCCAAAAATGTTGATAGTATGCCTATAATATATTCTCGGGCTCATGGCTGAGTGATTAGAATATTAACGTTTGAATCCCGTCATTGTTGATTTGATACCATTGGGAAGTGCCTGAAAAGGACACCACAAATTGACCCAAACCATGACATTGAAATTAGGCAGACGAAACTGTTCACATGCTGTCGATGGTTGTGTCAGCATGAATTCACAAGTCACCATTTGAACCATTGATTGCGCTTGCGCCAGATTATCCAGTCTCTTCTAGAAACTGTAACTAAGGTCTGCTTAGCTTAGTTGCAGTATAAACCGCAAGTGGGTTCTGTGGGTGTTGAAGAAGCACATATGTGCCGTCTTCCGTGATAAAGATTAACTAGCAAACTTGTTGATAGCGTAGTTTCTAGTGACTGACGGACGCAGACTTCTTGTAAAATAAAGTCTGTTTTATTAAGAACCATACTTTATATGTAAGAGTGTATTTATGTCTAAGTCAGGTTACTCTGCGTTCTAGTAGTACTGTGTAACCCATTAGTATCTGCCACATGGTAGGATTATCAGCGACTAAACCGGTTTCCCCACCAGTTTTTTTTCTGGTGAGGTGTGGGAGGGAGTCTAGATATCCTGCAGAATTAAAAATAGGAGAAAATGGCAAATGAATCCTTTCATAGGACCAACAATCATCTAGCAGTGGCGTGGTGATGTAAAAATATTTGGGTTGGTATCCATGCCAGTGTTGGACTTCTTAGCCTTTGTTAACGTATCCAACAAGGAGAAGGAAAACTCTGATGTAACATCTGCGGCTTGGCAGCATCCAATGATGTTGATTGGTTATTCTTCTTTTTTGGGGGTATATGCTCCTCTTGTTTAGAGAGCGATATTGACCCAGTGCAACGTCTTTCTCCACCTAAAAATGACACGCCCAAGCCTTACTTGATATCTCGAGTCTTGCAATGATTTCTTGCGATGGTCATACTCGACAACACACTAGCAGCCTTCATATATGTATGCATGTGTGAAAAAACAATTTTTTAATCAATTCCTTTGTGTCTTACCTTTCTAAATGGTGGGCGAACACGCATATCGCCTTCAAATTTTCCTGTAAAACAGAAAAAAAATCATGGCTTTGAAAATACAACTCAATTAATTTCCTTCCAACAATCAAAACCAAATTTATTTTTAGGCATGCTTTTTACCATTAGATTACATCAATATTTACGTGGTCTCCTCATTTTAATGTGCTTTTCATTTTAATTAATAATTTTAAAGTTACACCAAGTTAAAAAAATGGATTACTCTATACAGAATATAGTTTTATTAAGCATATAGCGTGCAAATAGCTGAACGTTTACTGGTGCGAAAAGTGAAATTTAGTTTACGTTCCGATTAAGTCTGTCGAGTTCATGCCTTTGAGAAAGGCAGGAATTAATCTCTTCTTCACCAGTTATGGATTAAATAGAAGAGTAAAGTGGGTTCTTTAGCCTTGGATGACAGTCAGTTTAGGAGAATAACTATTCTTAATTCAAAACCGTCGAAAAGCAACGAGGAATCACTCCGTTATAATTTTTTTCTGATGTCATTGAATACTCGTTGTCACTTTCGTAATGCTCATTGTAGTAGAGACTTTGTAATCGCAGATACAACTATAGTAACGCCGTTGAACAATACTGTTGTCAGACGTCTTCGAATAATCTCACACTAATAGTACTTGCTCAATAGTAACCGCTCAAATAGTTGCCCATATAGTGATCCGAATAGAGAAGTAGTATAGTGAATAGAGTAGAGAATAGCGGTCCGGAAAGTAATAGAGGATAGAATAGAAATAGTGATCCGTATAGTAATAGAGGATAGACTAGAAACAAAGATCATTTAGACGTCACGCTACTTTCTACTTATGCGTTTCATCTATGATCACGTGGTCTACTTAATTCAATAATGGGATCGCCTGTGTTTGCTCACTGGCGATCTATGTTCAAACTCAAGGGTCGGCAGCGACACTTTATTCCTATATAACAATTTCTCAATGTCATAGAAATTTACACATATTAAATAAATTTACATATATTAAATAAACGGAGTATGTAGAGAGCCATGGTTGCCTACGCCCCGAACGGACATGGCATAAAATATTTTGATATTACTTATATTGTATGGTTCGCTCGTAAAAAGCAGGGAACCTTTTGTTGGATGTGGTGAATAATTTTTATAGATTAAACCTTCCATAAGTCATGACATTTGTCAGAATTGGTAAATATTGATTTATTTTTTTAATCGTTTTACCCATGTTCATATTATAAATCTAGTGTCAATCCAATCTCTGAATTCTTAATGAGTTACCTGTACTTTGACTATATTTATAAATGTCAAGTTTGAAACTGTTTATATCATTGATAACTGCCTACTGTTGGTGTTGTCCCTTTCCTCAATTCGTAATAGTAAGAAATCAATATTTTTCTATTTTTAAAAAATCGGTATCATCCCATGCAAGGAAGTATAGCCATTAAGACATCGGAGGGTGGGGGTTACAGGATGGGGAAGAAAAATTACCTTTGCATAGTGCGTCTCGTACTTTTTGCTTGATCATAAAAACTCACACTATACTCAAGTATATGTGGTATTTTTTTAAATTTTTGTTCTATTGTTATTTGCTTTGTGATAAAAAGAACGAAAAGAAAAGAAAAACCCAGAAAATTAACCATAATGCCAAAAATATTGCTTCCCCTAAGAAATTCTGGCAGCTGAGCATTTCCACTATTATTCATCTTTATAATATTATTTTCCCTATTATTATTGGTAGTCTTGAGTTCAATTCCGGGATCAGGCAATGAAATTCACATATCACGGTCATTTCCCTGTGAGTTGAATAAGGTGTTCAGTTCGAGAAGGTTATCAACTAAAACAGGTACTTGAAGAAGGCCGGTGTGCACAACAGAAGAATCATTTTCGCTGTAACAAACTGGATAAGGACATCAGTCTCAAATAATCTGTGTATACTAATGATAATTACTTATCTCAGAAATTCAGACAAAAAAGTGTTTGCTTATAACTCATGTTGAATGATAAATTACATCATCATATTATTAATGTTTTTATTTTTTATCACATTGCCCATGTCGTTTTACATTCAACAGCAGTTAAATAGCATGAACCGGGAATACAAAAAGTAACCTCTGATGCGGTTTGAACCATCGCCTCCTTCTTGTGGTACTATTTGTTGTTACCGCGGTAAAATAAATCCTAGGAAAGTTTTCTAATGAACAGAAAGTGTTATGTGTTGGGAGACATTGAAACGAGAAAAGTTAATACCAAAAATCCGTGGTAAGAATTAAAGATTTAATTCACACATAAACGACTTGAATTGAATGTTGAGCAGTTTGAACAATGCTAAAGAAACCCAGACTTAAGGGCAATGGTGACTGATACGCAGCTGCAAGTGCAAGCTGTAAAGCAAAAATTTAATTTTGTCGTAAACAACGAATTTTGAGTTGATTCGCCTGGTAGAAAGTTGATCGAGACAGGAGGGGGGAGGATAAGCCACCCACGCTCACTGAGGAGGTTTAGTGAGAGATCATGATATGAGTGACTGGGAGAAGGGAATTCCCCAAAATTATGTCGATAAATACGAATGCGCGAAGCGAATTCGCTAGTCGGAGCAGAAGAGACAGAGGCAGAAGAGAGAAGAGAGACCCACGTGATTATCTGCCGACGAAAGCCTCCGACTTTAAAGCCTCCAAACTTTAATAACAGCAGCAAACCAGATTTTGGCAGGTCAACGATAGTATCACTTCCGATTTAGATGCGGGTCGGGCTGACTATTAATTGCATGAGAACTCTGATAAACTAAGTATTGTACGGAGGACTGATATAAAAACAGTATTTACTTTTGTTCAATTTATTCGAGTGTTATTTTTTTCTCTGTATGCCATCACTCTCCTTGGACCAGCCCAACACGAAGATACCTGCGGCGATTCGATCTTGGCTGCCTTATGATCAAACTTAAATCACAACGTTAGATAAGGTTAGCTTTGGATTGAAGCGGTCACTTCAGCGATCAGCCGCGGTGTTATAAATCTTGGACGACTGGCCAGGATGCTGCAAGATTTCATGAATGACGCCTTGTGATATGAAACTTGTTTGATAGAAAATGTATCTATATATAAAATTCTGTGACTTCTGTTAGTCCAACCATCCATCCGCCCGTTCGTCACACCCTCTAAAATAGCCCGCAGACATTGGGTAGAAGTGCAAACAGGTAAGGAGGTACAAAGTACTGTTGGTTTTACTAGGGCGTGTAGCTTAGTACAATAAATTTTCATTAATATTTTTGGAAAAATTAAAAGTTTTATTATTTAACATACAAAATAAGTTCACCACGTCGTCATTCTCCTTTCTTTCAATACCACACTGGGGACAGACATCAAATAACTTAACCGTAGCTGCGAACGTCAGTCAGACTCCCCTCCCCATACACACCTTTCAACGAAGAGAGATTGGACTTCGTAAGGCATTTCCTCAGCCACTTTTATTTTAGTTAACTGATTGCAGTTTCGGCAATATAATTAACAAGGCCAAACGCTTCAAAAATTGGAATTTGGCTCCAAAAAGAAATATTTACGTATGGCCAGTTGTATATTGCATGCTCAAGAGTAAGAAATCCTAAGAATTCTAATCCTAAGAACCTTAAGGAAAAAAGAAACTGTCTTAAAAAATATTGTTTACCATGAAGTCCTATAAAATTGAATTTCAATTAAAGATATTAAACCACGAAGTAGGGTTTTTGTCAATGTATTTTTACCAAACAAATCAACTTATTCAAATTTCATCGATTGGTTTGCGAAATTGAACGAAATCTACAATATTTAAATCTGTACAAAAATGTTAGCTATAATTTCAACAATACTAAATCCTGATAGAATTTCAACATGCGTCAGCGTGTTGTAAAAAATTCTAGTAATTAATAATTCTATAAGATGCAAGAAATATTTTATTGAAAATGTTCCATTAATCAACGAGACTAAAATATTAACAAAAAGCATATATTTAGTTGAACAAAATGAAGAAAACTTATATTATATATTTACTTACATTATGTAGATTTTATAAGATGGAAATGAAAAAATATATTCAGCGTTAAGAATGAATAAAAAAAGGGTTATTTACCTCCGAGTTCTTCCGGACTGATTTCAGGATAATATCCAGGTCTTCTTCTGTGTCCTGGTAATAAGACGCTAATCCAATTAAATAATAACACAATATTTTGTAAATATGGTTTCTAACAATATCTGTCTATATTGAGATGAGGTATTGGTTCAGTGGATAAAAGTGTTGGTTGGGTCCAGTGGATAACAGTGTTGGTTGGGTCCAGTGAATTTACCCAAAGAGTTGTGAGTTCAATACCTGGTTACTGCAGAGAGTTAAAGGGCGATAACTGAGACATTCGGCGTAGAACTAGGACAATCTACCCCAGCGGACGAAATAAAGAGTTCAGTTCGAAATTTCAATCACCAAGGCCGGGGCGTACAACGGCCGAAACGTCGTTGAATATGGCAACAAAGATGAGGAGAACAGTCCGAAGAAGGTAATTGATTTCTAACGTTAAATTTTCGTCTATGTTTTAGTAATAATTTACGAATTACTTTTAATGCCATAATTTACGAACTAACTTTTTAATGCTCCTTTTTATCATGTGAATCGTCATGACTTCCTCTCTACGGTTTTAAATTCAGTGTTGATCTCTCCCGAGATTGGCTGTTATCTAAGGATATACAGCTCAGTCGACGCTGCTATTTAACACCTGGCTGGGGAAAATGACATTAGGACAAAGTGACTCAGCCGAAGCATGAACCCGGCTCACCGGTTCCACATTCTTGCCGATGGAAACGGGTAAATTATAATGAGATATAAAAATCGCATGATTTCGACTGATCCAAAATATTCTAGTTTAAATTCACGTTACAGTGATTGCGGATTGGGAAATTTGACGTTGTGTCATGGTTAACAAGCTCGTATCGCTAGATAAGTTATGGCTGAATAGTGAGTAGTTGATCCTCACTGGATGCTCCTTACTTTCCACCTTGTACCACATCTAAGCTACGCTTATGAAATCGTTAAAGTAGTAGCAGAAGGGCTTAGTAAATTTTGAAACAGATTAGTAATAGACGGTTCACCTGTCGTCCGGTTCACACTCCTTTACGGTCCTTTGATGAGTCATAGATCATGCATCCCACTGCTCGAAAAAGGTTGCTCCCCATGCCTGATTTACGGTGTAAGGTTCCTTTTGTTTTAATTATATGTATAGGCTGGAAAGTGAGGATTGGGCAGTTCCAATCTAGATATAGCAGCAATAATCTACTTTTAGAGAGTCAGTCTGTTTTGGATACGGTGCGGGAAATGTCACGTATATTGTGTGTAGGGAATAACATGTATATTAATATTATTTACACTATTTATATTCAGACTATTGTCTTCATCTTTGTTGTTTTTATCACAACGTTTTGGTCAATGTGACTCCCGGTAGTCCCCAAGTGTTTGTCGATCTTGGTAACCTACAAGCAATTCTGAAAGGAACCCTTTATTTAATCTACGGTGGTAGACTGTTCTCGTTCCCCTGCTCATGTCTAGGGATATTGTCTAGTTCTTATTTTTATTTAGTACTACTCAGTTATTGCTCATCTGTTTCCACTGAGGGCAAGTACCCATTGCCCGACCCAGGGACTGAACTCACAACCACTATGTTACCAAATTCACAAGCCATTTTCCACTGAGTGCAAATACACACTTCTCGATATCCCAAGACATGAGCAGAGGAACGTGAACAGTCTATCACCGTAGATTAAATAAAGGGTTCCGTTCAGAATTCCCTGTAGGTTACCCAGTTCGATAGACATCTGAGGAAGGCCGGAGGGCACAGCGGCCGAAACGTTGTGATAAAAACAACGAAGATGATGACAATAGCCCAAATATAAATAGTATAAATAATGATAACAGCTCATCCAAGAAATTCAGACAGAAAGTATATTAATATTTATTTTATTTTTATTACCTGGTGGTAAGAGATCGTTCTGGAGTCTATAATGAACATCTGAAATTGAAAACACAAAGGTGATTAAATGGTCGTCTTAAACCTTAAAAAATTATCATCTTAGTGAACGCCGATTTTAAGATTATGTTATTTGCCACATAATATCAAAGAGTTTGCTTTCCTTTTAATAAAAAGGTTAGTTGCGCAGAGGTAGGAGAAATACAATGTCGTTCAGGTTAATTAATTTTCGTGCAATGAAATATCGAGATTTGGATATCCCAACCGTAGCATCCCATAAGTTTTTAGTTTTAGCAACATGACTGTAGAGTCTCGGCTATACGGTGTGCTATCGAAAATTTCGGGAAATTTTACTTTAAAAACTGTGCCATGCGTGATACACGCTTAGGCGATCATATATCTTTTGATACATGACTGACGAGGTAATTTTTTTTCTCGCAGAGGTTGCCATTTCTTTCTGCGGAGCATAAAAATTACTTAACCTAAAATCCAAATTCCAACATCTCCTTCGACATCTTAGGTTGTTAGTTCAGTGGTTCACAAAGTCCGTATTACAGGGTGCTCCCACAAAAAAAAAAAAACAGGAAATTTTACATTTACTATATAGTGAAAAAAATTAACTAACATATAAAAAAAATATTTTTTTTAGTTTGAACACTATATCTAACACTTGTGTTTTTGTTCTGTTTTAAGCTACTAAATTTTTATCCTTTGCTTTTGTTTCAAATAACTGAAACAAAAAATAAAAAAAACTGCATCAAATTTCCTGTTTTTGTGGGGCGCCCTGTACTCAAATACAAAAAAACTTTGTGTAGTACCTAGCATTTTGCTGCAATACTCCATAAAAAACAACAATAAATTGATTAATAAACCAAATATGGATAAGAAACCGACAGAATGATAAGATAAAGAACAAATAGGGAACGTTTATCAATCTAACATGAAGCTTTAATAAATGCGAAACATGTTAGATTTATAAACGTTTCCTATTTTTTCTTTATTTTATTGTTTTGTAAGTTATGAATTCTTACAAGCGTGAATTTGCTGCAATAGCCTATATAAAAATATATAACGTTCATTTGGTTCTATAAGAAACTGTTTATTGCTTCTCACCTTTAGGTAGTACTCCATATTAGATATATTAAATGTTAACCGTTTATCAACCAATTTTATCGAGAATGTAACTATTCGGGAGTGTTTCTATTTAAAAAAAATGTAATTATATTACCTGGATTCCACTGGCCTCTTTGTATTTTCCACCTGTTCCACTGCCATTGTTTTAAGTAACCTGACATATAAAAACGTTTACATTTATACAAGGGGTGTGTAATGTATACTGTAATAAGCATTTTTCTTTTAAGTATTTAAAATCTTCATCGTAGGCGTTGCCGCGTCTTTAAATCACAGATTCATAACTAAATAATTTACCTTGGTTTTTATAACAAAGCTGGTCAGGAATTGTGAAAACAACACAAGCAATAGTCGCGATGATTTTGAACACAACTTGAGAACTACGATTAATTGAACAATCACTTGAATCATACACGCAAGGAACTGTAGTAGTCGAATGCAAAGCAACTCAATTTATTATGCAGCGTTTTATTTGAACGATTGTGCGTATCTTGTTTATTATAGTCATAAGGCTTCGGTCGTTGTAAACTCCGGCTTTCCTTACATGTCTTCGGCAACATTCCAAAAAATTTGAACCGAAACATTTATTCAAGTTATCCATTTATTAGTCGTATATTACTTCATTCCGCTGTCCACGCTACCCATGGATATCCTGTATAAGTTAATTTGTTTTTGTTATAATGCTTTTGCTTTTTTTTTTTACCGAATGAGACATTCACTGCATGGCAGGGATTGAACTCATGACCACTAATTTGTGGAACTCTCTTCCGGCTTCTTACTTCCCAGTCAACTTGGATCTTCAAAAGTTTAAATGCAATGTCAATCGTTATCTTCTGTCTTCTTAATTCTTGTTCTTTTATTGTCCTCTCTCCTTAATAGTATTTTTTTCTCATATTCTCAAACACTCGGTAACTCCTTGCGTCCCAGTGACTTGGGATGAAATGATAAAAAAAAAGCAACTCTGTGACACTATTTAGCTATGATAATTGGTTAACTAATTAACCTTAGAAATTAAAACAGGAAATACTGAAGGCGGAAAGAAGTTATCCCGAAAGATATACCGTTCGATGTTAAAAAGATTTTATTTTATTTACGAAAACGATATTTTTCACAAAAGACAGTAAAGCCGTAGAAAAAGCCATATGTGAGATTTTATCAAATTGATTAATATTGTTGTAAAGAAGTGCCTTGCCGAGAGAAATGGGAGAATTCGGAAAGATAAACAAAGCATTAAGATATCAGGCAGACCACATGGCGGTCATAAAAATTTAGGCCTGAGACGATTGCCGATACAGGGTAGAGAGAATCAATATTAATTATCTTTCCAAGATATCATTTATTTTTTCTTGAGTAAAATTTCTAATTAAATTATAAAATGAAATAAAAGTTTACATATTAAAATTTCATAACAAACTGTTTAAAGTGTGAGATTCTTTAATAATTTATATAGAAATGGGAATAAAATTTATTGTGTCTATTCTGTATATTTTTTGCTTAATTAAACGATTGAAGTCTCTTGTGCCGTAACATAGAAATTTGTTAAAACAGTTCGGCCATTAAGGCGTTTGTGTTCTCATAAATAAACTTTGTAATAACAAAGCAAAATTATCGTTTGTAATTGTTTGTATTTAAACAATTGCTGATGGTTTTCAAAGCTGCTTTTCGTTTGGATGATATTGAATGGTCTGAGACGTCATAACTGAAGGTAACATCCGGTACGCATTACCGATCAGTGTAGCAGTCATGTTTTACTGCTAAAGGATAATGTCACCGAAAGAGATGCACTGTCCTCAGGAATTACAACTCAATAATTTTTCATTAGATTATTCAAACCCTAGTGTTTTTTACACGCCAAGGGTAAGTAACTCTTCATAAAGTTTTACATTTCTATTTTAAAGAATATTTTAATATTTTTACGTGTTTCTCCGTGAAGTTATATTGTAACGCTTAAATATTAAATGTTGCATTTAATTTACGAATACACGAAAAGATAAAGATAAATACGCAATCATTTTCGAGGTTGAATTATTATCGATCATTTCATTCTCGATTGTTAATTTTATTTACAACTTGACATTTTTACTTGACTGTGACAGATGTTATAGAAATAACTGAATAGAATTTTATATTAGAAATATATTTATACAATTATAATGATGAGTAAAAAAAGAAAGAAAGTTCAAAAATTAAAGCTGCCGATAAGAGCCTATAAAATGATGGCGGCATAAGTTATACATTGGTTTCGACTTGAAGAATAGTGTTCAAATTTCAGCTGTATCCACCATAGTTACTTCTGTGTCACTGTTCTTCTTGGCGATCATGGTTATCCACAATTTCCTGTGCTTTTTAGGTCTTTTTGCATCTTCGTTATAACTGCTAAACCTTCTTCAGTCATCCATTTACTCAAAATCGCTAGGCAAGTTATGCGTTGTTTTCCTCTGCCCCTCTTACCTTCAATCTGTCCTGTGAGTTTCAAATTTTCCAAACCCTATTTCCTAATTATGTACCCTAAAAATTTAAACTTTCTCTTCCTGATGTTACGTGTAAGTGTTCTTTTTGTTTCCATTTTCTTCAAAACTTCATCGTTGCTCACATGTTCGGTTCATTGTAGTCTCAGCATTCTTCTGTAGAGCCACATTCCTGTTGCTTCAAGTCTCTTTTTCATCTGTGAGGAGATAATCTAGCATTCACTGCCGTATAGGAGGACTGATATTACGTAAAAGTTCACTACCCTTTTCTTTGTTTCGAACGAATGTTTGTCTGTTTCTTAATACTTTCCTTAGGTTTTATGATGCATCTTTCGCTACCCCAATTCGCCTTCGGATTTCAGTGTCATACTTTCTGTCCTCTCTTAAAATACTTCCTACATGTGTAAATTGCTTGTACTTGTTTGCTTTTTGTATCTCCAATTTGTAATTTGCACGTTGGCTGTTCCCTTTGTTAACAACGATGCATTCTGTCTTTTTACAATCACCGGCTCATAATAAACACGTTACCATATTATTCTGGGAAGAGAAAGTGGGAGTGATGGTCTTGTGTCTTTCATTAAAACCCAATACATATGTAAATCCCCATATTGAAAATGGCGGCAGATACTGTAGTGAAAAAATGGGGAGTGGCGGACTGGGTTTAAAAATATTGGTTGCCAGAAGACAAAGGAAGGTCCACTCACAACTACAATGCTATAATCTAATTTTCATAACGAATAAATAAAATTATCAAAGATACAAACGGAAAAAGGGTACAATTAAAATCTTTGTAGAAAATATATATTTCTTAGTTATTACAATGTACATGTACTGTATATAGTACTGGCAGTAGATACGAACCTAACTGGAATTGGAACTCGGCTCTCCGATTAACAATTCTAAGCCATTATCCATTGCACCACCCACACATGCAAGCTTGCAGCTCCTGCTATTTCCAAGCGGTCACCCATCTAGCAACTGACCAGGCTCGATTTTACTTAACTTCGCTGATCGTACGGGAGCCGGTGTTTCAACGTAATATGGCCGTAATCCCGAAATTAACTAATGACATATTTACTAGTCAAATACTGATTATCTGCAAACATTTTTCAGTAACCTTGAGCTTTATCTATAGATATTTCTTTATTTAGATCGCCAGGAAAGATATTTAGATTGTAAGAATTCTTTTTTTCTCGAGATAATGATGATTTAGTAATACAAATCTTACTAACTGGGAGAAGTGGCTTCATGCCTTTTCGAAGGGTATATGCCCGTAATTGAATATAACGAACCCGACTGGAATTGGAACTCAATAATTCCGAGTTGTTATCCATTATACCACCCGCACATCCAAACTTACAGCTACGGGTATTCCTAAGCGGTCACCCATCTAGATACTGACAAAGCTCGATGTTGCTTAACTCCTATTTCTCATTCTGAGCCGTTGTCCATTACACCACCCGCATATCCAAGCTTACAGTTCCTGGTATTTCCAAGCGGTCACCATTCTAGGTACTGACCAGGCTCAACATTGTTTAATTTCTATGACCGTAATATGTTTCAACGTCATGTGGCCCAAGCCATTATGATTGTTGAGGTCATTTTTTATCGCAAAAGAATATTTTTTCTTTATTGAACTGCCGGGAAAATTTGATTTATTTGGAAAATATATGAAAATAATCCAGAACATTTAGTGGGAACAAACCGCTTCCATACAATTATGAAATTTATTATGCAAGCGCACTATAAATAAAAAGGAGCGTAAGACAAGGATGTGTCTTCTCTCCGGACTTATTCAAGGCGATATTAAGAGAGCAAGAAGTCCAACCAGATTTTATTATCTGTGGACACAATCTTAACAATATACGATACACGGATAACACTTTCTTAAAGGTAGACACTGAAAGAAAATTGCGTTAAATCCCAGACAATGTAGTAAAGGAAAGCGGGAAGAAAGGACCAATTAGCAACTACAGGAAAACAGATTTTGCGGTCATTATCAAGGGGTGGCTGTCCATGATGCGAATGACGAAAGAGAAACGTCAAAATCAACTAAGTACCGACATATTAAAGTAACCTACATAACAAACTTGTTAAAATGGATGGCAGAACAGGAACAAGGAAAGATAGTGAGAGAACAAACTTGAAGCTATAAAAGTTGGATGGAAAGTTGTGGAGAGCTATGATTGACCACGTCTTGAAGGGACAACACACAAAAGAAGATATTTAATAGTTGTCATATCGCGTGTAATTTTAACATAAAGTTATATTTTTTCAATTTTCCTTGGTTATTTTTTTTATGTATGACTGAAATTATTACAAGAGTTTACTGCTGCGTGTTATACATAAATTATATTAGGTTGAGTCATAAATAATTTCCGCTTTTGTTGATCATCTTTATTCTTTAAAACAAAGTACAATTACATTTTATCCAATTATATATTCACCATTATTTGCAATGATTAGTTGCTCGTGGACGGACAATAGCGCCCCGGACAAATGCGTCCCTAGACATTTGCGTCCCTAGACAAATGCGTCCCTAGATAATGGCGTAACTATAAAATATCTACATACACACTATTTACAAGAATCCTTATGAAAAAGTCTGGTCGAAACAAAAATTCTCTATAAATCACATTACTGGAAATATTTCGCTATAAGAGAGGACCTGCGTAGTAAGCATGTATCTCCTACAATTATTTAACAGTGGCAATGGAGTATTAAAAATTAAAAAAATATACATATATAGAAAGACGCTCACTTGAATTCCAGCCGCGATCAACAAGTGAAGGCTCTGAATAAACGCTCCTATTCAAACAACGCAAAATAAATACAAGTTAAACAGTCAACACATAAAGAAAACTATCCCCCCTCCCCGCTGAAAATAGTTAAAGAAGTGGCCGAAAGTGCTTGGGACAATGGATATTATGGAACATCTTTCCCTTACTCTCACCAAATGGAAAAAATAAATAAAACATTAATTAAATTTTCCTTGCCTGCCATATTTAACGAAATATGTTTCAAAGAATGGTTGCTGCCCAATTATACATACATATATATGACGCGCTATACCATTTAGCTACAGAGAAGCGTCTGGTTTGCAAAGTCCAAATTACTGTTTTTAAACACACAATCTTCGACGATTTTTTTTCGATCGATCATATCTGCTCACGAAAGGTATCTTAACGTAAACAATGACAACATACAACGAAATGGATTAAGTCCAACAATTATTTAATATATTTTCTGTTTATAAGTTATTTTTTATAGATACAATTTATTTAAGTAAATGCTCTGTTTTTAATTACATACACACGCACACATGCACACACACACACACACACACACACACACACACACACACACATATATATATATATATATATATATATATATATCATCGTTAAATCATCAAGGTATATTCAACGAATGATATGTTATAAAGTATATGAATATTGATGAGTATCTAACTCAAAAATTTGGAAAACCAATAACATCTTTGCTCTTGTATATAAATACTTGTTACAAAATAAAATCATTGAATTTGCTTTGATAAAGTCTCATAGAGGATGAAACGCGTCGGGTAAGATATGTTTTCCTTTTGCCTTTATATATATATATATATATATATATATATATATATATATAGGATGCGATGGATAAATTGTCGTCTAAATAGCACAAAACACTGATAACACTGATTTATCATTTAAACAGATATATTTACCAAAACTACACAAAAAATATCTTGAAATACTAAAGAGTAAATTTATTCAATAAAATAGCCACTGGCTTCAACCACGGCCTCCAGACGACTTTGGAATCTACTGCAAATCTTCTCGGCGGTCTCTTGTTTAAGTTAATGCTTCCATAATCCTTGCCTTCAATTCATCTTTGGTGTTGCAAAACGTAAGAAAGGTCTACACTGGGCACTTAGTGTCCAGTGTAGATCTTCTGTAACGCTTCATTTAGTAAAGAGTGAGGAACTATTATCCTTTCAATACTAGCCCTTTTGTAACTGATATTTCATAACGAATAGTCATACATGGTGAAATTGAGTTGGGTACATCATTATTCTTTGTAGGCCATGTTGCTGTTGTGTATTGCATTAGAGCTTGTCTGATTGGGTCTTGTTTCTTATCTATATGTATTAGGTTTGTGATCACTCACCGGATATTGCTTTAATATTGTATGAATATACGTTTTCATTTCTGTATCTGTTATTTCTTGAGTATCATCTGATAGAGATTCGATTGATAGTGTGTCGGGTATTATTGATTCACGGCCTGGTGCATAATTGAGATCAAACTCGTATTTCTGTAATGCTAATAGAAATCTTTGGATTCTCGGGGGCGTTTTTGTGATTGATTTCTTGAAAATCTGTTTTAACGGCTTGTGATCCGTATACAAATTGATGAAATTTATTACATGCAAATACTATGCTTAATGTTTCAGTTTCAATAGGACAATAATTTTGTTGCCTCGCCGTTGTCGCCCTTGATGCATACGATATCGGTATGTTTTTGTTGTAATACCGTGCCTAATCCATTTTTACTTGCGTCTGTAGTATTTTTGCCTGTAATTTTGGATTATAGGATCACAAGATTGCGGTGCTTGTAGTCATTTGCTTCAGTTTTTATATAGCTTCTTTCTGATGCTTGTCAAACGACCAATGTACTTCGTTACGAAGGGGCGCTCAAGACGGTCAAGTATTTAGGCATGAAGTTGTATGGGTAATTTGTCATCCCTAAGAAACCTTGTAGATCTTTCTTTATTTTGCGGGTTTGGCATTTGTGTAATTGCTTTTATTTTCAATAGGTCTGGTTTTATTCCTTTATGTGGGATTAAGTGACCTAGGTATATCATTTGTTTAGTTGCAAACTAGCATTTTGATTTATTTAATTTTAAGCCTCACTTTCGTATTCGACTGGAGACTTTATTTAATATTTCGATGTGCTCCTCGAGTGTGTCCGACCATATTATTATATCGTCTTGGGAACTCCTTGTTCTTTGTATTTCTTCCATTATTTTCGCTATTTGGACTTGGAATAACTTACATGTGCTGTGTATCCCATATGGCAAGCGAGTACAAGAGTATCTTCCGAATGGTGAATTGAATGTTCGGAGTTTTTCACGGGAATGTGCCAATATCCATTTGATGCGCCTAATTTTGTAAAGTACTTCGGATTATTCATTTCCGCAAATATTTCTTCCGCTTTAACTTGAAGTGCTCTTGTTTTCTCGCTTCATTCAAGTCTCACGGGTCGAAGCGTAATCATAGCTTGCCATTTGCTTTTTCGATTATTACTAAGGAGTTTATCCAGTCTGTATGTTTCTGTACAGGTTTTATTATTCCCATTTTTGTCATCTTTTCCAGTTCCTTTTTCTAGTTTTGGTTTCATACCAAATGGAATGTTTCCCAGAGAATTTGTAACGGGTGTTATTTCTGGGTTTACTGTTATTTGGTGCGTAAACGGTAATTTGCCTATCTCTCCAAAACAGTGCTCATATTTCTCTAATAAATTCGTTTTATCCTTTTTATTTTTTTTTATATTCTTTTTATTAGATGTAGCTTTTAGGATGTTTTCGCGTCGAGGACTGCGTTCGAATTGTTTTTTTACCAATATGAAGTGTGTTAATAATTCCGAATATTTGTTGTGTAGTGTTGTTGTGCAACTTCCTATGAATAGAATGTTCGTTTGGTTTGGTTTGTTTTGTTTTACGGCATATCAACCTCAATAGATCATTTAATGCCGACAACCTTTTTTTTTTCTGGTAATATTTTTGTTTTGTCAAAAATCCATTTTCGTTAATATTTTTTTCCTCAAAAATGTATAGCTGGTAATATTTTTTCAAAAACGTATAGCTGGTAATATTTTTTTTTCTTCAAAAATTTATTTCTGGTAATAATTTTTTACAAACTATTTCTGGTATTAAAACCTATTTTTACACTTTTCTAATGCTTTTTACCTCAGTTTCGGGGTTAAATATTTGCCCATAGCTGGGACCCTAAGCGGTGCTACCACCCCGGGTCACGGCGGACCTGGGAACACCAGCAATTAAGAGGTGATTCCACGCTTCTCAAAGCCTCCTGATCAGAGGTCTTGCTGTTGGACGTAGTTTATCGTCTTACCCTGGACGCGGATGTAGTTTATCGTCTTACCCTGGACGCGGATGTAGTTTATCGTCATACCCTGGACGCGGACGTAGTTTATCGTCTTACCCTGGACGCGGATGTAGTTTATCGTCATACCCAGGACGCTAGAATGTTTGTATTATTATAAACATTTAGTTTCACTGATGTTCTATGTAATTTTAGTTTTGGAGTAATATTTTTATATTTTCTCACAGGTAATACGTTCACTTCCGCACCTGTATCTATTTTAAATGTTACCGATGCTTCATTCACTCCAAGATTGATTGTCCATCTATTCTGTTCTACTGAATTTATGTTATTCTTTTGAATGGCGTTCATGTCATACTACTCGTGGTCTGACGTTTTTATGCTGCGGGATGTTTTTATTTTATCTTTTTCTTGGATCTGCACTTTTTAGTAGTGTCCCTTTTTTTTCGCAATTCTTACAATTTTTGTAAAATGCTGGACAGTTATTTTGTTGTGCGAGCGTGAGCAATATCCGTAGAAGTTTATCCAGTTGTATTTTTTCGCGGGTTTTTCGTCTTCTTGATTTGTAGTAGCCATTTTTTTATTTTTGAATCTGGTTTTGGTTTTGGCGCCATTTTTTTCTAGTCGTATATCGTGGAGATATTTACTGTTTCTGATGAAGTATTTATTATTTTCGACTGTCTTCTGGTTCCTTCCACACTTTGACCTGCTTGTATTGCCTTTTCTAAATTTAATTCCGGTTCTCGCATCACGCATTCGCGTAATGCACTGTCTCTGATGCCGCATACTAACATGTCTTTTATTAATCTGTCTGAGATTTGTCTAAATTCACATTGATTCGCTTTGTGGCGTAATTCCGTTACATAATCATCAAATCTCTGTTCTTTTGTTTGCATGTGAAGAACTTATGCGCGAGGAACGTTAGATTCTTCCTCGGTTGGAAGTACGTATTAAATTTTTCTATCACCACCTATAGATAGTTCTGTTCTTCATTCTCAAATACAAACGTTGGGTATATGTTTCTTCCTCTTGATCCTGTACATGTTAATAGATTTGAGGTTATTTTCCCAGACTTCGTATCCGATTCTGTAGCTTGTAGGTATAGTTTGAATTGATCGCTCTGTTTTATCCACGTTTATGCTAAGTTTTCTACAGCGAAGTTCAATTCTGATGTAGAAATTCCATCCCTTTTCTTTCGTGTATCCTGGATTATGGAAATTATTAGCTCTGTGCTTCTGACACCGTTTTGTATTTTGCTATTATGTTAATAAGAACGATATAAAACAATGAGGTAAAACAGTAGGCCTGAACAATGCGGGATCTTTATTGATACTACTCTTAGCTTACTACTATGTAGTAACGATGTTTGGAGGTGGGAGTTTGCCTGTCTTGTATCTTATGAGGAGGATGTCTTGAGTGTTAGTGAGAGGTAATGTTTATGTTGAGTGTTAGAGGTACTGACAGTATATAACAAATTATTTCCAATTTTTAGATTTAAACTTACTTCTATTTTCCACCTTGATTTCAGTTCCTCGGAAGATATGGGTTTATGACGTGGCGTTTTATTGTGTGTATCACACACATTGTTTTAATGGTGCTGATTTGGACATACCACGAACACACTGCGGAGGCCCGCCTTAAATTATTCATCTATTACGCTTACTGGAGCTATCTGCTCTTAGTTTTGAGCACAGTCGTTGATCTCATTCTCGTCATTTACTGCGATGCTTACTTGCGACCAACAGAAGAGAGGAAGATTTTATTACGAAGTGGTAAGATTTTCGATAAATATTATAAATATTCAACCAATTTAATTCCCATTTTTTTTTAATTCGTGCAACCATTAAAATCAGAGATTTTATTAAAAAACATATTTTCAGATGGACGAAGATCAGTTTTTATAACAATTGTGCTTTTTCATGCTGAGTCAATTGTTCATGAAATTTAACTCACTTGTTTCAAGAAAAAAAGTTTAATAAGCCGGCGATAATTCAATACGATAATAATTTACCAATTGTTTTGGTAAAATAACAAAAATGGCTATAACCACCGCTTTTACTATATTTTTTATGAGTTTAGTCAGTTTATGTGCCATGCGTGATACATGCTTAGGCGATCATGTATTTTTCGATACATGACTGACGAGGCAGACTTTTTCCCACGGTAGGCTGCCATTTCTTTCTGCGGTAGTTGCCATCCAACCCGGTCTGTCCTGCTATTTATCCATAGTTGGGAGGAGAAGAAGAGGATTCATACCTTTCCCAAGGGTATTATTACGTAAGTGAATGTAATTCGAACTCGGATCTACTATTCCTCAATCCGAGCTGCTATACCTTACTCCACCGTGCCCACTTTTATTAGTTAGTGATATAAATTAATTAAAAATAATACTTAATTAAAAAGGGTAAATAAACATATTGTTTGGGTTTGTTTTATACACTTACTTAGGATCCTTCATGAGATAGTTAAAAACAAAGCATGGCATGATGAAAAAGACGCCAAACTTGACGAAAACAAAGATTTTAGCGTCTAAATGTTTACAATATTATTTAGAGGAAAGATCAAAGTATTTTTTAATTATTTTTAAAAATTTTTCCTTATTTTTAGAACATTCTAAATTTTGATAAAAATAAACCTTGTTTCTCTTTGTATCACTGGAACTAGTAAAATAACATATAAATTTTTAGCACGTTTTTTTCTTGTATGACAGACATTAATTTGGAAAATCTTGCAAAAATAAAAATAGTTGTCAGACTTTAATGAAACTTTCAGAAATTATTCACAAATGATGGACCATTATAAGTATGTTTTCCTTTTTTAAAGTCATGGCAAAAATATTTTTTTCATATGTATCCCCCACCATAACTAATTGTACGAAAACTCTATAATTTCAATTTTGGGCAGATTAGTGATTATATTAGTTAAAAGCACAAGGCTTTGAGGAAACCAAAACAAAATATTTTTTTTTTTAGTTGGACCACCTCTACCTGAAAATCATCTCTGAATTGTTACATACAAAACTCAATAAAATAAAAATATTATTTAATTTCAAAAGTTTTTAATTGCTTTTAATTATCTTAATGAACATGGACAATATTGTCTGAAAGCAAAAAGATATTTCGATGAAAAATGAATTTTTAAAACAATTATTTGTTATTTCTGAAATATTTTATTATTTTTACATTAAATGTTGTTAATTCTTCTAAAATTAGGGAAAAGTTTGTACAATTTAACGAATGTTATTAAGTAGATATATATTTACAGATTATAATTTCCAAAGCTTCTTACAAACTAACGAACACCAGAATATAAAAAATATATTTTGTGTCAATAATATGACTGCAAATCAAATCTACGGAAGACCGGAAGTATCATGCATGCAATAAAAAAAGGTCACGTGGATTGAGTTTCTGTCTAGTATTTAACTTAAATACCGAATTTTTAATACAATTATTTGTTATTTCTTTAATTATAATTGATTTTTACATTTAAGTTGTTAAAATATTATAAAATTAGTTAAAAGCCGCATTCAGTTTCGTAAATGTCTTTTTGATAAAGATTTATTTTTGCGAAACACGTGTGGGGAAGTTAATTTGCTTTTTCAATTTCAACTGAGAAGGGTACCTGCAAGTATCAGTATCATCTTATGAAATTTATATTTGTATTTTATGCATACTTCTGATAAAATTTAATAAGAAAGGTACCTATAAATTAATTAGATACCTTTCTTATAAAATTTAATCTCACTCTCAACAGTCTTATTTTAATTTCTTTATAATATATTTTCCATAAAGCATCGTAAACGTAAAGATGAAAGCTAAGTACAAAAAAAATTAGAGCGCTGAAAGTTTTCCTTAAAAATAACGAGGTAAATAATTTGTTCACTTAAATCTAAATAAATTCACTTATCTCCTTCCATAGAATAAATTATCCTCACGTAAGCTATCAATACGTCATGAAAATGTCTTTCGTCACCTGTCAAGTGACGCAAAATGTTATCACCTGCTTCGTTTTATTTTCAAACTACACCTTTTCGGAGCAGAAACTAAATAATGCTTGTTTCAAAATATTTTAAATAAACATTATAAATTTCTGATTTCCTTAAAATATGTTTAGAAAAAATTATAATTGTTTTTTAAAAGATTTTCAAATTGAGATTTTCATTTTTTTTATAAAATGAAAAAAAAAAGTTGACATGATTGATTATCTGTCAATTTTGCTGACTAACAAAACAAGATTTTCAACGAAAATTTTGGACGTGCTAGGAACGATTAAAAAATGTAAAAAATACCTCCAAAATAGTTTGATCTTTCTTCTTAATAATAACATAAACATTCAGACGATAAAATTTTGTTTTCGTCAAGTTTGGCGTCTTTTTCATGATACTATGCTCTTTTTTAGCGATCTCATGAAGGATCATACATTTACTTTTGGGAAAATGTATTGAAAGAAAGCCAGGCGGTTTGTAAAAACTGTTATAATTGTGTGTAATTTATATAGAACTCATCCTAAAAAGTACCGCCAAAAGTAACGGTCATAGCAGACTTTTGGCGATCGATTTTTTTCAAATTTAGAAAAATATATTCCCCTTATATTTTTGTCCAATTAAAAAGATTGGCTTGTACTCTAGTAAATTTTAAAATAAAGCTCGTTTGAGCCAAATTTAAGAAGAACACTAGCTTTGTGTTAGACCAGAAAGGACTTAGATGTCAGATGCAAAGGAAGCAGGCTGGCTGCGGAAGAGTTTTTGGCGTTCACATGTGAAATTCGCTTGGAGAGAAAAAGGCTAAAACGTTTCGGCATTTCTCATGGACTTCAACCGACAACTTCAAAGAGAAAAGAAGAACAAAGAGAATCTTTAAACCGACCACGCTACCATCGACCTCGAATTGGGAGTTTACAGAAAACATAAAGAAATTTAAAAAATATCGTTAAAGACCCCAGTTTAGTACATGCTAACCAAGCAGCAAGAAAACCGAAAGCTATTTCAAAATATTGTTAAAGTTCTTAGGGACGCAGTACTGGCGTTGTTCATTTTTCTTTACTTAGCTTCTATCTATTGTGTATGTGTGGTTTTTAATGACAAATTTAAGTGCGAGCGTCCGCGCCCACGCTTGTATTTATTCTTCTTTTTTATGTGCCGTGTCTCTTCAGGGCGTAGGCGATCATGGCTCTCCACATTTTCCTGTTTTTCGTAACTCTTAATAAATTTTGTCTCTTTGTTATTTCTCCTAAGCCCTGTTCCGCCATCCATTTATTCAAGCTCCTTAAGTATCTTATGCATTATTTTCCTCTGTCCCTCTTGCCTTCAATCTGTCCTGGAAGTATCAAAATTTCCAAGCAGTCTTTCCTCATTATGTGCCCTAAAAATTTCAAATGTCTTATTGAAATTATTATGGAGTCGCTAACTGGGTGCCCTGTGATTGGATGAAAAACAACCAATCACAGGCTACGTTTTTAGATTTTCACAAACTCCCAGGAGAGCGGTTTTTACGAACCCTCTTCCTCTTTTGCTTGTTGGGACCTTCAGAGACAAGACGTTCCCCATCTGCACTCGCCGTCATCTAAATACCATGACGTGTGAGGATTTGGACAGCAACTGAAGCACATAAGGCATAAGTCAAGGCTCTATTTCTTCAACCCAGCCAAATAGAGCCTTGACTTCTGTGCTTCAACCTGTCTATGCCACCCCAGACGATTGAAACCGGACAAATATAAGATTGCGAAAAACGAGTTTCAACATTTATTACAGCAAGGGATCATCCGACCCTCGAAAAGTGCTTGGTCTTCACCGCTACACATGGTGCAAAAGTCTGACGCTACAACATGGCGTCCTTGTGGCGATTTTAGAAGATTAAATGCTAAAACGGTCCCGGATAGATACTCTATTCCACATATCCACGATTTCGCCATCGGTCTGCAAGGCGCCACCATATTTTCCAAACTGGATCTCGTAAAGGCGTACTACCAAGTTCCAGTGGCAGAAGAAGACATTCATAAAACTGCACTGACCACACCATTTGGCCTTTACGAGTTCGTAAGGATGCCTTTTGGGCTTAGGAACGCCTGTCAAACCTTCCAACGGTTAATAGACGAAGTTTTTAGAAGTCTGCCATTTATATTTGCATATGTGGATGACGTTTTAATCACCAGCAGAAACCTCGACGAGCACAGACAGCACTTAGAGCAAACATTTGAAAGAATATCACATTACGGTCTGAAAATAAATACAGAGAAATGCATTTTCAGCTAACCAAAGGTTAATTTCCTCGGACACTTAATTGACAAGGACGGAATATCTCCACAACCCGAGAAAGTAAGTGCAATTTCAAATTTCCCGCAACCAACATCAGTCAGACAAGTACGCAGATTCATAGGCCTAATTAACTATTACAGACGATTTTTACCTAACTGTTCTACATTACTTGCACCGTTAACAGATTTGTTACAAAACAAAACAAAGAACCAACAGTTAAAGTTAGAAGGGCCTAGCTTAGAAGCCTTCAAACAAGCTAAAACTGCTTTGGCCAACTTTACAAAACTAAACTACTTAATGGACAGCGAGGACACAAAACTCACGCTTACAACAGATGCATCTGAAATAGCTGTAGGAGCAGTCACACACCAACTTGCTAACAAAACAATGACTCCTATATCATTTTTGTCGGCTAAGCTAAGCAAGACACAGACGAAATACAGCACCTTTTCAAGGGAGCTTCTAGCAATTTACCTTGCAATTAAACATTTTAAACATTTGCTGGAAGGAAGAAATTTTTGCATTTATACAGATCACAAACCATTAACATATGCACTACATACACATGTAGATAAATATGGTTCACGAGAAATCAGACATCTCGATTATATCGCCCAGTTCTCCACAGACATCCGATATATTAAGGGACAAGAGAACATTATAGCAGACGCATTATCTCGATCTACAATAGCCTCTTTAAATTCCAGTTCTTTAAGTATGGAATTAATCGCATAAGAGCAGAAAACAGATGAAACACTTCCAGTTGTACAACAAAAAACATCCTTACAACTGAAAGAAATGCCCATACCATTTGGTACAACAAAATTTTATTGTGATGTATCACAAACACATCCACGTCCATATATACCACCGAACATCAGACGACTAGTTTTTCAACATTTTCACAATTTATCTCATCCAGGAAAAAGAGCCACTGTAAAATTAATAGCAGAACGCTTTGTTTGGCCCAATATGAACACGGACATTCGCAATTGGACTAAAACTCGTATACCTTGCCAAAAGAACAAAATCCACAGACACACGAAATCACCACTTGGCACTTTTAGCACACCTGATGCTAGATTCACCAACATTCATATCGACTTAGTAGGACCTTTACCCACCTCAAAAGGACATACACACATTCTTACTATAGTTGACAGATTTAGCAGATGGCTTACAGCCATAGCAGTCAAAGACACTTCAGCTGCAACAATAGCCAGAGTTATACTGCAGAACTGGATAGCAATATTTGGAGTACCTTCAGTAATAACAACAGATAGAGGTTCACAATTCCAATCCACACTTTTTGCTGAATTTAACCAATTGTTAGGAACGAATCACATCAAGACAACCGCCTATCACCCTTGTGCAAATGGGATGGTTGAAAGATTCCACAGACAGTTAAAAGCTTCACTAGCTATGAATTTAAATAATGCCGACTGGACAGACAATTTACCACTAATTCTTTTAGCGATAAGAAACACGGTAAAAGAAGATTTGCAAAGCACACCTGCAGAGGTAGTTTTCGGATCAGCATTAACCCTACCTGGATAGTATTTTAATCACGAGACACACATTTCACCCACAACAACGTTTGTAACAGAATTAAAACATAAAATGTCTCTTCTTAACTTTGCACCAACCAGGAAAACAGAGAAACAAACTTACATCCCAAACGATCTTCACACCTGCAAATATATATTTATCAGAAATGACGCGGTTAAAAAACCACTCTGTCCAAATTATTCAGGACCATATCAAGTTCTGGACAGACATGAAAAATATTTTACTATTATGAGAAAAGAAAAGAAAGATAATATCGCTATTGATCGCATTAAACCAGCGTACATCGAGGAACAACCTCATACAATACCTCCACAAACACATATTCACACAGAAAATGAGGAAGCTGAAAAACTAAATACTGACATCACACCTACAACGAAAACCGGCAGAAAAGTCCACTGGCCAAAACATTTTAAAGAATATATCACATATTGAAAAACATATGTATCTTTCATATATTTTCCAATCTGGGGGGGGGGAGTATTGTGCTGTTCCTTATTTTATTTTCCATACACACAATAAAAATTAATTCACACCACGGGTATCAAAAAATACAACTGCGCGGAAACTCACTCCTCACCATACCCTGTGGGGTCAAAAACAAGAACGGCGCAACCAAAAGTTCGGACGTAGTGAAAAGCACACCACGTGGTAAAAAAATATGATTTATTGACCAATCAGGGCTCGACATAAGAAACTCATTTCTTAATCTCCCCGGGGCCTCATCATTCAGATATAAGGAAGGTAGAAACTCTCATCAGACCAGAGGGAGAACAGCGACAAGCCGACATCAAAGCGACACGGACAGCTTCGAACACACACACACACACACACACACACACACACACACACACACACACACACACACACACACACAGAATTCAGCAGTTCACACAACAGGCAGTATCGCGTATCAGTGAACATTCCTTCACCCTCTCTTTCTTTTCATCTCGCTCGCTACACATCGTCCTACCTTTTCCCTCTCACATTCCCAGTGCTTTTCTTTCTCCTTTTCTTCCACTGCTTTACGGACAATTTCATTTTTGTACAAAAAAAAATAATTCTTATATTTTTTTTTACGAAAATAAACAAAAGTTTATTTTGCTTTATTTGTAGTGCATTTTCCTTTTATTATTTGTCTGAGGGACTTCTTTGCACCCTCAACAATCCCTTGACCTTTGATCCCTAGATGGTAATGACCGATTCTGCGAGTTTTTTTTCCTCATTCAAACAAATGTCTAAATATCTTAGAGCTACAAAATATAATTAATTCAATGAAAAAAAAACTTTTGTTTTCTGGTAAATGTTGGATTACTCTCTTCTCTTACAGTTGAGGGATCCTACCTATGGAGTGGTCCTATCTGTACTGAAATCACTTCATAAAGATAGCTTACGAATCTTTCGAACAACTTCCATAATTTAGCAATTTAAGTGTCAATGTGCAGTTGACTACATAGGTAGGACTATACAGATCTTAGAGGACAGAACTGACCAGCATGTACTAGAGCTTATTAGAAAATGTCGACTGAAAAATTTGCATATGTTTTCCGTTACATCCGGGTTTGCAAACTCAGAAGACCTTATTAAAATTGGGAATGTGTATCATCCTTTCATGCTCTCAGTTTTGAGTGGATCAACTTTCAACTGTCAATTAAAAGTCCTCGAGACAATATGAGCACAAAATGCAAATTATAAATCGGAGATAAAATCAACCAAGCACAAAAATTTTAAATCTGAGAAGTTTTCTAACAGGACAGAAATGCAATACTGAAATCCGAAGACGCATTGGGATAGCCAAAGTTGCCTTCCAAAAGCTAAGCAGAGTATTAAGAGATAGAAAAATTTCGTTAGAAACAAAGAAAAGAGTACTAAATACTTATGTGATATCTGTCCTACTGTACGGTCGTGAATGCTGGAGAATTTCCTTAAAGATGAAGAAATGACTTGAAACAACAGAAATATGAAACAAAAAGGACACTTACACTTAACATGAGGGAGAGACAATGGACATTTCTAGGGAATACCATAGACGGAACATGTGAACGACGAGGTTTTAGAGAAAATGTGAAACAAAAAAGGACACATCCTTAACATGACTGAGAGACAATGAACATTTCTAGGGTATACCATGGACGGAACGTGTGAGCGACATGGTTTTAGAGAAAATGTGAAACAAAAAGGACTCTTATACTTAACATCAGGAAGTGACAGTGGAAATTTCTGGGCCACGTAATGAGGAAGGAGTGATTTGAAAATCTGTTACTCATAGCATACTTGACGGGCTTGAGTAAATGGATGGAGGAAAAGGGTTTCGAAATAACAGAATTCATTTAGAGCTGCAAGAGACAGGAAATTGTGGAGAACCATGTCGCCTACGCCCTGAGGGGACACGGCACATTAAGAGAGAGAGAGAGAGAGAGAGAGAGAGAGAGAGAGAGAGAGAGAGAGAGAGAGAGAGAGAGAGAGAGAGAGAAAAACAGAGAAAGAGAGAGAGAGATATCTGTGAATAGATATATCTGTATTAATATATTATTGATATGTATATATTTTTCTCATGTTTCCATTTTTTAGTCGGTGTGCATAATATTTTGATTTGTCTTATTGAGATCTGACAAGTGAAGAGCGATAATAGGTTACATCAATTATAGTATATTTTACTTTTTCTTTTTTCTTTTCATATTACTAACTACTGTATTATTTAAGCTTTTCTTTTGCAATTTTTTAAAAATTATGTCAGTTTTTATAGCATTAATGAAACAATTCTTTAAAATCCCGAATAGAATCGGAGGAAACAACGACTCCATGGTACATGAAGCTATGGTGGACAGTAATGAATTTGGCATACCCTTCCACTTTTATATCCACGATACTCTTTTGGGCATTCATCCATCCACACAGGCGTAAGTATCAAATTTTATATGTATTCTATATTGTGCAAAGAGCGAACTCTATTGAAAACGATAAGAGATTTGATTTCACAAAATGATGAGTGTATTGCATTAAAAAGTGGGCAGCATTAACGTGGGTAAAGGTGTTCATTGTGCAAAATTTATGCTAATAAGAAGTAAGAATATCTTCTTAAATAAGAATTTATATATGTAGACTATAAATTGTTTCCACATGTTGCAAGTGGTTTCCATACGTGGCCGAGTGGTTAAAACATTCGCTTTCTGACCATGAATCTCCACATTGTCGATTTCTTGATGTTATCGGTCTGGGGGAGGCGATCCCAGCGTGCGGCACCTTTGGGAAGTGCCTGAAAACCATGCCACGTGTTGACCGAAGCCTTGTAAATGAAAGACATAACTCCTTGGGAGCCATCGATGGTTGTGTTTGCATGAAGTCACAAGTCATCGTGACCGAGGGTTTGAGCGTGCTGGACTTGTTCAGACTGCTTATCAAGCTAGATAATGTGCTCTCTCCCAGAAACTGTAACTAAGGTCCGCTCAGTATGAACCACAGAATTCGAACCTGCGTCCCCCCCCCCCCGGGAAACCGTCATTAGATCTGACGGGCTTTGATTTCTCGTCTACAGAGAGCCTGATGGCCAAGCAAAGACCGACTGGTGCTGTTAAACACAGATTCTTTTTCCTGATTTTCAGACATACACTTCTGCTCAGTTCTATATCCTAACGTAAACAAAGCAATTCTAATAATAAATTAATTTAATAAAATAAACCACAGATGGGCTTTGTGGGTGCTGAACAAACACAAATGTGCCTGAGCAGGCGTCTGCAACAGGGATTAACTAGTTTCTGTAGTAGACGGGCATCCTCGGATACGTGTAGCTAGCCATTATGTTGCAAAACGAAGATCCCAAGACGTGAGCCACGAGTTAGTAACGTTAGAATTAAGCTAGTATAGGAATTTAACTATTTGGGAAGTGTTTTAGTACTTAAACGTTACTTTTAGTGGATACTCATATTTGAGTAGATGATCTGTTTATTTATTAAACAGTATATTTATTTCCATCTACTGGCTTGAATATTCGAAAAATGTTCGAAAAAAGTTTTCTTGATATATTCAGGCCGGTAGGTGATAATAAATAAATAAATATTTTAATAAATAAACAGAGCAGTTATTCAAATATAGGTATCCACTAAAAATAAACAATTAAGTAATAAAATATATCGGATTAATAAATGAAAAATCAATTTAAAAAAAATCCTTTGTTTACGCTCAGGTATGATAATGAGCAGAGATGTATATATTTTCTACAAATATTTTCACGGCAACTGTTCCGACGAGCTACTTTCGCTGGTTCCCGGACTACATAAATTTAAACGTGCTACCAGGCTGGTATCTAAGTCTCATCCTTTCTCTGTCAAAACGGTTAAATGTAACCGTCTCTTCTTCTCCCGCACTTCCCATCTGTGGAACTCTCTTCCACTTACTTGCTTCCCTGATGACTATAATCTTCAAATATTCAAGTGTAATGTCAATCGATATCTGACACCCTGAGCTTGTTCCCTGTCCTTCTCTGTATCCTTTCCTCAAACACGCCTCTTTACTTTTGTTCTCAATCCTCTGTAACCCCTTGCCTGCTAATGGCGCTCCCGACTTGCTTGGGGGAAATTGCCTTAAAAAATATCGAGTATCAAGAAAAGTCTGTGTTTAAAAGCACTATTTAGGCTTTGGCTGGTCTTCATGTTCTCTGAAACTGAGAAGCCAAAGCACGTCAGATCTAATGACGGTTTCCCCAAGGGAATGCCGGAGACCGCATATTTTTTTAAATAAGATTTCTCGAGTATTCAGGCCGGTGGATGATAATAAATAAATATACAGTCTAATAAAAAGAGCATCTACTCAAACATGGGTATCCACTAAAAATAACGTTTAAGTAATAAAATGTCGCATTAATAATTCCTAAAAATTTCCTGAGAAATGTTATAACAGAAAACGGAAAATGTGACACCGAAATCCGAAGCTGCATTGGAATAACGAAAGATTCCTTCCAAAAGCTAAACGAAGTATTAAGAAACAGGAAAATTTCGTTAAACACAAAAAAAGCTTTGCTGAACTGTTATGCAATACCAGTTCTCCTATACGGCAGGACAATTTCCTCACATATAACGAGGAGACTTGAGGCAACTGTGAAGGATGCTGAGAATACCATGTACTGTGCATGTGAGTAAGGAAGAAGATTTAAGGAAAATTGAAACTAAAAGGATACCTGTACTTAGAATCAGAAAGAGGCAGTTAAAAGGCTGAGACACATAATGAGGAAAGAGGGCTTGCAGAATTTGATACTCACAGGACATACTGAATACAAGAGTGGCAGATGGAAACAACGATTAGCCTAACTAACGAACTTATGTAAGGATGGTAGAATAGGGACTGAGAGGGATAGTGAGGGAAAAAGCATTGCTTAGAGCTACTAATGTAGGAAGATGTGGAGGGCCATGATCAAAAGAAGAAAATTATAAACATGTAGACTATTTATTGGACAAAACCAATAATAAAAAAAACAATGAGCTGGCTATATGTAACCGTAAATTCTATACTAACAGTTTCTTTTCTCGCACTTCTCGCTTGTGAAACACCCTCCTGCTTTTCAGGTAACTTCAATCTGCAAAGATTTAAATGCACTGTCTATCGTTATTTACTGTTCTCCTGATTACTCTTTATTCCTCTTACTCATTATTAATGTTTCTCTTCCTAATTCTTCTACACCCTGTAACCCCTTGTGTCTTAGTGGCTTTACTACCTTGCATGGTGGGGATACCAATTAAAATAAAACAAATGAAGGTATGAACAGAATGACTCAGACATCTTTTCAACATACGGTCAGAATCGTAAAGCTCAGGATAAAGGATACATTCCCTGTAAATGACTTTCGAGATATACTCGCTAATGATTGCACTAAAACAAACAATATCAAATTTTGGCATAAAAATACTTGATCATTTGAAGAAAGTCAAACTGACTCTCAATTGGTAGATTCTAATGAACATCTTAAAAAATTGTTGTTGAAAATTTCATTTAAACAGGATAATGTCTTGATTTGGAGCATTTTTTAAAAAATGAGGCTTATAGTTTTTTCTTTTTTGTTCATTTTGGAAATGTTGGCTATGCTTAATTAGCAACGTGTTAATTAGTCATCTTCACTAGTCACGTGGTATAACTGCTATTCCAACGGCATACTTATATACATTTTCTGGCTCCGAATCTTATAGTTTCGTGTATTTATGCTGAAAAAGGTCTAAAAATGGCATTTTAAGGCACTCTAGTAATAACTTTTGTGAACGTTTTCTTACCTACTGATATCTTGTCTGATGCATACCCATTTTGCTAAGTAACTGCCATTATTCAAGCTAGACATCCACGTCATATTTTTGTCTTTAACTGCATTTTTTTTCTTTTAACTCAGCTGCCGGCAGTGTTGATGCTTGGGTAGTTATCGTCCATCTGGAAGGTTGTCTCTACATCATAGTCAATATGGTGTTTTCCCGAATACCTGTACGCATCTATCACACATGGCAGATTGTGTCTCTCAACGTCGTCTACGGTTTTTTCACCTGTTTCTACTACATTGCCGGCGGAACCAATGAATACGGACAACGTGAAATTTATTATTTCATCCAGTGGAAGAACAGAAAGGAAATGATGCTTAACGCCTCCTTGGCTCTCTTCGTCTCTGCTCTGGTCGGACAACTGATCATCTTCGCTATTTACAGATTCTACAAAATGTTCGACACTTGCCAATTCGTCACAACATTTAAAAAATTACCAGAGAAAATCCGAGAAAATATTCCGATGGAAAAGCTAAAATCTTCAAAGGAGTAAAAGTCCTGAAATTTTTGTTAAAAAAACTTACTAAGCGATTTACCGATCTATGTTATGGAAGCAATTCTCTGTATCGGAGGAACGAATATTTAAAATTGTCTTTGTTTTAAAGTCGAATTTTAAGGACTGAAAAAAAAAAACAACAACTAAAAAACAAACACACACATTTGCGAGCGCGCGTGCGCGTGCACACACACACACACACACACACACACACACACACACACACACACACACACACACACACACACGCACGCAAAACCCTTGTGCATACTAAGTATGACTGCTAATTTGAAAGGGAAAAATGTCAATATAACTTTACACACAACTTCAATCTTCATACTTGATATTTGTATATTTATTGTACATAGAATGGATAATGACTTTTACTTTTCTTTCAGCAATAAAATCTCTTATTTTGTCTTATACAAAACTCGTTATAAGATATAAGTTACCAACAATGTAACTTTTCAACTTTATCGTCGCCATTCTATTGAAAGAGGCTTCATCAATCCACTGTGGTAATATATGAAATCGCATATTAGATATTCACAATTTATCCATCAAGTAAATGATTTCAAAGAATAAAACCTGGCTTTAGTTTGGTTTTATAATATATTTTATAATATATTAAGCTTCCTATTCACTCACCATTTGAGAGAAAAACTATGACAGATAAAAGATTATCATTGAAGTCGCTCCCTCACATAATGCGCCAAAGGAGACTATTTTTTAACACTGAGACTTTTACTCATATGTAAATACACGTTTACTGTTGAAATAGCTAAACGTAACCGCCACTTCTACTCCAACAGTTTCTTTTCTCGCACTTCCTGCCTGTTGAAATCCCTTCCGTGTACTTGCTTCCTTGATAACTACAATCTTTAAAAATTTAAATGCAATGTCATTTGCCATCTTCTGTCTTTTTGAATCCCATTCATCTTTTGTCTTTTCCTAAGTCCTCCCTATTCTCAGTCTTTCTTTCACTTTCCCTCTGTAACACCCCCCCCTCCGCTGCGTACTAGTGGCATTCCCGCTTTGCTTGGGGTGAAATAAAAAAAAGAAGAAATGTAAATTAATGATAGTATTAAAAATTATAATTAATTCTTTTATTAACTGAGCGAGAATACAGGCACCCATATATTTAATTCATATTTTCAAGCCACAATATTTCAGTTACAAATCACATGATCTTTTTTATTTCTTTAAATTATCCTATTTTAGGTATGCCTTAATTCAATACATCTGACTATAATGCACTGTTTCAGTTTTTTAAGAATTTTTTATTACTAGAAATATTTTTGTAACACGCTAACGCGTGTTGAAATTCTGACAGTATTTAGTATTCTTGAAGTTATCGCTAACGTTTTTTGTCGAGATTTACAAACTCGTTCAATTTCTTAAATCAATTGATGAAATTTGAATAAGCTAATTTAATTTCATAGGACTTCATAGTAAACAATATTTTTTAAGAAAATTTCTTTTTTTTCCATTTTTAACAGCGAAATATATATTCATATGATTTCTTACTTATGAGCATGCGACATACAACTGACGTCGCGCGAATATTTCTTTTTGGAGCCAAATTCGAACTTTTTCAAGTGTTTGGCCTTGTGAATTGTTTATAGTTTTCGCAAACGCAGGGAGAATTGGAAACTGGATTCTTGTATATATAAAATCTTAAAGAAAAGATATGCAAAAACAATATTACATTTTTATTAAATAAGTATTTGTTGTTTTAATCATTAAATTGTCTTTAAAATAGTGGCAGTATTTTGTATCTTAAATAAAACATTTTAAATTTTCCCCAAAAAATTAATGAAAATTTATTGTACTAAGCTACGCACCCTAGTAAAACCAACTGTACTTTGTACCCTCTTTCCTGTTTGCACTTCCCTCCAAAATTTGGTTTTGATCAGTCAATGTCTGAATATTTTAGAGGGTGGGACGGACGGACGGACGGAAGTCACAGATTTTTATATATAGATTCTTCTTTTTATTCCACTGTTAATTAATATGATGCCGCTTCTGTTCGGTCCACTGAATCAGAGAATGTACTCACGACCAGCAGGTAAGCGTCATACACTTAACCCACGCTTCCGCCTACTAGGCCACAATCAGTAGGTGTAATTGTGTAGCCTTAAATCTCATGTGTTTTCTTTGATGATAAAAGGCACCCTTACGGTATTCAAGTCTATGCTTGGTCTACTGATGTGCACGGATTCTTACAATCTCCTTCTTCTGCAGGTATATAAGCTTAACCGATAACTGCCAGAATTTTACTTGTTAATGCATTCAATTTTCCTTACTGATTGTTCACAAAAGATTTTTTCCATGCAGTTCATTATTTTCTTTTCTTTTTCCTGAAACCTTTCAATTTCCGATGCTGTTCAAACCTAAACTTAATCTTTTAAACTCGTTTCCTCAGAAAACGGTAAAGATGTGGAAAGATATTTTGTGCCAATATTTATCATGTTAAAACCCAACTTCTAAATTGAGTGCTATACCATAGTTCCAAAATCGACCTGCCTTATTCTACAGGTGTCTAGTGACACTATATAAGATAACTTATTGAGACATTACTAAGCACAATTCTATTATTTTAACATTTTAATAAATAAGTTTCCTTTTCTCTATTGACAACTGGATGTTATTTCAGAAAAAAGGGTCCTGTTTCTGGTGATTTTAAAAATCTTTTTATTGTTAAAAAGATGATTAGCTGATTCCTGGTGGAAACAATGAACTCTTTAATCTGCGGCTAAAAACGATTTCTAGAATGACGTATTTTATCGAAAGCACAGTCCTTAATCACCCAAGAAATTAAAGTTGTATACTGTCATATTTCTTCATTACTTTTGAGTATGAGTCTCGCGGGAAAAGAAAACTGATATAATATATAAGAATAATTAAGAAAAAAAATACTTACGCGCTTTGCCTTGATGTTCCCAACGGCTGATTCTCTATAACAAGAAAAATATGATATTTAAAAGAAATTAGTCATCTTTGGGCTTTTGGCGTTCTGGGATTCAGATTTGTATTATTGCAAACATGTTTTGGACTTTTATCTTTATTTTAGTTGCTTTTTAACACAACGTTCCTCAGGTGTATGTTGTACTTAGTGAACTTTAAGTGTCGCATAATAGTTTTTACTATCTTCATTTCCGTAATCATCGTCGTCAAATATTTGTAGCGGACCGTGGGGCCGAAGATGTGAAGAGATATCTCTGGGTTAAGATTTCCTGCTAGTCGGTCCAGCTACATAGGAATGTTGGAACTTAATGAAGTCCAAAGAAGACAAAGAAAACAAACAAGACCGATATACATGGGTAAACAAATATATATTATGGGTAAACAAATATATTAATACACGAAGACATGAAAAGTTACATAGTGTTTGTATGGAGAAGTTATGTGTGTGTGTTGAGTGTCCGTACGTACTTGTATTGTCCTTAGCGTGTTCCCAGAATATGGGAAACGCTGTATCTGTGAGATGTCACATATTCGCCGAAGTGAAAAAGAGAAAGTTTTACTTCGCCTCCGCGCGAGGTTGCGGCCCAAGGCCTGAGTCGAAAAAGAGATTTTAACTCATCTCCACGCGAGATGGCCGCCCAAGGCCTAAGTCGGAAAAGAGAGAGAGAGAGAGAGAGAGAGAGAGAGAGAGAGAGAGAGAGAGAGAGAGAGAGAGAGAGAGAGAGAAGGGTCAGCCAGTATTTATAGTCAGGGGATAGAGACCCCTGTTGAAGGATTAAGGAAATGAGGAGAAGCTAACTCCGACACATTCACGGGGCAGAATTATTACATCTCTGTTAAGTTTTTTTTTAGTTTTTTTAACAAGGAATTGAGCAAAACAGTTTTTGTAAAACTATCTTTAGAGTTTAAAACAGCAGAGAAAAGGGAAGGAAAGGAACTAAAATTAGAAAATACGAAGAAAATTAATATGATGTGGGTGGTGGGATATAAAACGAGGAAAATAGGCACTCTAAAATAAACTAGCAAAAAAGGTTATACTGAAAATGTAAATATTCTTGTGTAAAATAAATTATTTTTTCATCATTAGGTCATTAAACTACAAGTACACGCATATACACATACATACATGCACACACGGATGCGCGTATACACTCACTTGTTAGCCTGTGCAAACTATGAAGTAATTAAGTATTTCTAAATCAGACTCGTTTTATAGCATCAAATTGTTGCATCAAACAATAATATATACATACATACATACACACATATACACACACGTACAGAAATATATATATATATGTGT
>OZ038495.1:38618488-38675988 GCA_964036315.1 Acanthosepion esculentum | reverse complement strand
CACACACACACACACACACATATATATATATATATATGTCATTAATTTTGTGAATATATATTTTTCTGCTTCCCCCATACATATATTTATATATGTGTATTAGTGTGTGTGTATGTGTGTGCGAGCGCATGCGCGCACAAGTGTGTGTGTACAGTTGCCACCTGCTCACTAATTATGTTCAAAGTAGTAATACTATCACGTACGAAACAAATTTCTAAAACGAAACAAAATATTTTCTAGTTTTTGTTGGTTCAACACCCAAAGTGTGAAGTTCCGTGACCAAATACCGTCGGACAGATTCACTTCTTGCGATGCCGATCCGTGTCAGGTACCACAGCTCTACGTTGGAAACAACCTGACCCAAGGCGTGATGATTTTAGACTCATAATTTAAAAAGGATTTTAGTCTCCTGCTAAAAATGTCTCACTTATTTTTTTGCATCAAACGGTTTTTAGATTATTTCATTGCCAGTGAATTTTTTTAATACTAATTTTCACCTATTACAAGGCTCGAGAGCCACTCAAAGTGTTGAAAATTTAGTTGGTAGGAATGAAAGATTATGAGGATAAGTGTGAAAGATAACGATTGTCCCTTGATTTGAAGAGGTTAATATCGTAGTGTTCAAGAGAACATCCACGCAGCGACAATAGCAAATATCATCCTCGGCAGATAAGGCTAAGCTCTTTGCAATTACCTTTGCCTCTAACTCATTCATAGACCAAAGAGGTCATTCTTTACCAGTCTATCCCCACTTCATGGTACAATTGTTGTGTTATCTCTATCTCGGCTCAGGAGGTTTTCAAACTTATTCAAAGCCTTGACCTTACGAAGGCTACGGAATTCTTATTCTCAAGAACCTTGGCCCAGAATTATCTCTAATATTGACAAAGCTGTTTAACTATTGCCTTAAGAAGAAATATTTTCTAAGCCCATGGAAGGTGTGTTCTGGTGTATTCCTCAGTGATGCTTTTTATAAACAAATACGAGAGCAATCGCGTTAGATATCATTGGGTTTTGGACCGAGCAGTACTACTACTTTGGACTATCAGTAATTACGACGAATGGATGTTCACCCAGGGAGACCCCGTGCATTGAGCGCCCATTGGGATTTAAACTCAACCCAGACCTTATGGGGAACTCGTGCATACAATCCATCGCTAAAGATGCTGTATCGATCCAGTATATACCTGACAACACCTGCTATCGTCTACAAGAGCCAGATCAGACGGAAAATAGAGTAATGCCGCCATATGGAGTTACCCAGTCTTCACTTCCCAGTCTCGATAGAGTCGAAAAGCATCCCTGCGTCGTCCTTGTAGGCAATGAATTTGTAGGGGACCGGGGTGTGAAGATGTGAGAGATGAGGAGATATCTCTGGGTTAAGATTTCCTGCTAGTCGGTCCAGCTACATAGGAATGTTGGACTTTAATGGAGCCCAGAGAAGATAAAGAAACAAACAAGACCGATATACATGTATGCAAACAAATATATATTAATAACAAATTACAATGACTTGAAGGGTTACAGAGTGTTGAATGGAGAAGTTGTGGTGAGTGTGTTGAGTGTCCGTACGGACGCGTATATAGTTTTTAGCGTGTTCCCAGAATATGGGAAACGCTGTATGTGTGAGAGGTCACATATTGGAATAAGTAAAAAAAAAACGAGAAAGTTTTTTTACCTCGCCTCACGCGCGAGGTTGAGGCCCGAGGCCTGAGTCGAGACAGCTGGCCGCACGTGTGCGTAAGCCGTAAAAAGAGCAAGAGAGAAGGGTTAGCCAGTATTTATAGTCAGGGGAGAGAGACCCCTGTCGAAGGATTAAGGAAACTGAGGAGGAGCTAACTGCGACAAATTCATTTCCATCCTGCAAACCATTTCCCACAAATGAAACGTCATAAGCCTCTCGTTGCTTTGTCGCTATTTCTATGGAAACTGTTCAGACGAACTACATCCCTTAGTTCCACCAGTTCTAACCTTCACAGCTCGGACCCACCATGTCACACCCATTTTAGTGAACCACCATCATTGCTTTTGTATACTATTGGTGAGATTTAAGTTCTACTCGAATCGTTGCTTTGAGGAACCGATTTCCAAAAGGATGCTTCCCCGATCACTACAATCTTAACATGTTCAAATCTAGGGTCAACCGTTATCTTCCCTACATATCCCCATAAACTCTGCCTCTTACTCTGTAACCAGCCTTCGTATTCCATTTGTTAGATGTAAGATCCAACCGAACAGCGTATTTCCGCGAACCGCTGCTCTGTGGGATCGGTAACCAAGAGGGCGTTTTGTCCGATCCCTAGAGTTTTGGCCTGTTCAAGTCTAGGGTCAACAGTTATCTTCTCAATATATCCCCATAAACTGTGCCTCTTACTCTGTAACCACCCTTCGTATTCCATTTGTTAGATGTAAGTTCCACTCGAACATCGTTTTCCAGCAAACCGCTGGTCTGCGGGACCGGCGACCAAGAGGGCGTTTTGTCCAATCGCTAGAGTCTAGGCCTGTTCAAGTCTAGATTCAATCGTTATCTTCCCCACACATCCCCATAAACTGTGCATCTTACTCTTTAGCCCTCTACTTCGTGTGCTTCTTGGGCTTTGTACAGGACGAACATCAATGTAAAAAAAAATTTTAATCATAGAGTCAAGAGTTTTTTGCCGTATATTGTAATTCCTACTTATATTCGATTAACTTTTTGTTCTCTTTCCTTGCCGAATTATAGAACTGGTCTCGGTTAATCCAAATTACGGGAATAATAGAAACTGGCTTCCTACATAATTCTTGCTTGTAAAGACGATGAGGTAATTCTGATAATTGTTTTTCAAAATCAGTTTTATTTCTATTTTGTTGAACCGGTTACCTTGCTAGTCTGTAGGCAGTAAAAACAGGACATAAATTTCATTTTTTCAATCTTTTATTTTATTTTATTTACAACACAATGTAATGCACACACACACACACACACACACACACACACACACACACACACACACACACACATATATATATATATGTATTTCATTAACTACGACCGACAAGGAAGATTGAATTCATTTTTTATTAAGTTTCTCCAGCATCCTAACATTTTTACGTTTTGTAGAAGCTAAGGAATATGCATTAATTAAATATTAATTCAATTTTCCTTGTCAGCCGTACTCAATGAAAGACGTTTGAAAGAAAGGTTGCTGGCAAAATATACATTAATATACACACACACACACACACACACATATATATATATATATAGGTATAGAGTTAGGTAAATGAAATGACCAGATATAAGCAACGGCATACGCGCGTGTTGGCGTGCATACGCAGGTAAGCAGATAAATAATCATCAGATTTAGTCATGAGGTGTAAACATGATAGTGCTCGATGTGGTTAGCCAGAGCAAAGATATATATATATATATTAATAAATATACATATACATATACCTACGTTTTGGTGTGCGACTTAAGTTTCGCTGGTTTAAAAATTGAAATTTCTATTTTTTTCTTTCTTTCTCTATTTATTTTTATTTTTATTTTTTTTAAAAATGAACCCTAACCCTGCACCTTTTGTACTTAGTTATTTTTTGGACTATGAAGCAGCGGAACCTCCCATGTGACATCAGTGCGTATTTTTATAAAAACATGAGATATACTTTTGTGCCCGATCACCTGGAAAGCTGCCGGTTACTACTATTGGGAAAACACAATGAGTATATAGTGATTAGAAAACACACACACACACACACACACACTATTAAGGCATGTGTTGTTAAAGACTACGGAACTTTTCGTTTAATAATCTTTTTTTCTGTATATTTTTTTAATATATTTTTATGCATATTTATTAATATATATATGTGTGTCTATATATGTATGTGTGTGTGTGTATATATGTATGTGTGTGTGTGTATATATGCATGTGTGTGTATATATATATATGTGTGTGTGTGTGTGTGTGTGTGTGTGTGTGTGTGTGTGTGTAAAAACTCAGTAAAAGAAAAAATTGTTAAAGAAAACTAACAATTTGGATATATTGCGAATATTGAGATCACATTGATAAGACTAATACAAATATAAAAAAAATAATAAAAATATGTTTATAATTCCATCATCACTGTTGTTCGTAGAATACAGTCTTCGTTTTTTTTCTGTCTATTTTTAATACTACTACTACTACTACTAATAATAATAATAATACACCTGAAGTTACACCAGGTATGGCTCTTGTGGCTTCTTGATCTTATTGATTGGAAGGCGAAAAGAGATAAAACGCGGAAGAAAACAGACTCAGATGACGTGGAGAAATAGATGAGACAAACAAATCCATAATAATCGAATTCAGCAAGTTAATCCAAAGAGAGTACAAAATAGGTTCGATTGGGTTGGAAGGGTGTGTCACTGAGGATTGTGCAAACGACTGAGGCTTGACTATATAGATTCATAGTAGATGCACAAACTAGAATCTGTCTTCGGAAATGAAAAACAAACTTTTGGCGCATTGATGTTGAAACAAATCACCATTAGGCCATATGTAATTATAGTGAAAGCCAGGAGAGCACATGTTATTACGGTGAAGGAGAAAAACATTCAATGGATTTGGAAGTTCCAGCAGATTACAGAGCAAACTTAAGACACAACGATAAGCCGTATGAGTATTTAAAACTCGTCAGAGAACTGAAGAATTTGCGGGACAAGAGGGTGACAGTTGCGTCAGTCGTTGTTGGAGCACTAGGAATAATCCTAAGAAGCTGGTTAAAAGGATGGAAGAATTGTAAATCAGAGGAAGAATCCCAAAATCAATTACTGAAAGCAATTCCGATTCTGAAGAGTGTTGCAGAAAGCTGCCATGTATTGATCTCTACTGAAAGCTGTCGGTTATTACTGATGGGAAAACTCAATCAGTATATAGTGATTAGAAATCACGCACACACATATATATATATTATTACGGCATGTGTTGTTAAAGACGACGGAATTTTTCCGTTTAATAACCTTTTTTCTGATTTTTCTTGCAAGTTTTTTTAATATATTTGAGTCTAAGTTGTTGAATTAAGACTCATATATATATATATATATATATATATATATATATATATATATATATATATATATATATATATATATATTAGTTATACGTTATTTATATATACAGAGATATTTAAGTAAATGCTCTGTTTATAATAAACAGTATTAACAACACTTACCGGCCTGAACGTCCGAGAAATTTCATAGAAAATATGTATCCTATGACAGGAATCGAACCTGTATCCCACACGGAACCATCATATAGCCTGACGTGCTATATTAGTTTAGCTACGAAGGAGAGTCTGGTTAGCAAGGTCAATTTTACTGCTTTTAAACCACAAACTATAAAATATATTAAAATAATTGTCGGACTTAGTCTACTTCGTAGTGTGTGACGTCATTTGTTTACGTTAAGATACATTTTGAGCAGATATGGACGTTCGAGAGAAATCATGAGATGTTTGTAGTTTAAAAGCAGTAAAGCAGTGTGTACACACACACACACACACACACACACACAGAAACATATATATATATATATAAATATATATATATATAGAGAGAGAGAGATAGATAGATAGATAGATAGATAGATAGATATTATAAAATAGACTAAGTCCGAAAATTATTTTAATATATTTTCTGTTTATACGTTATTTTTATGGATACAAATATTTAAGTAAATGTTCTGTTTATAATAAATAGTATTAACTACGTTTACTGGCCTGAATGTCCGAGAAATGTTGTAGAAAGTATGTGTCATTTGTTTACGTTAAGATACGCCTCGAGCAGATATGATCGTTCTAGAAAAATCATGGTGAATTTGTTTAAAAACAGTAATTTGACTTTGCTAACCAGTCGCTTCCTCTGTAGGTAAATGATATAGAACGTTAGGACAAATGATGGTTCCATGTAGGATACAGGTTTGATTCCTGTCGGAGGACACATATTTTCTACAATATTTGTCGGACATTCAGGCCGGTGAATGTAGTTAATACCGCTTACTATAAACAGTTGATTTACTTAAATATTTGTATCTATAAAAAATAACGTATAAACAGAATATATATATATTGACAAATCAGACAAAGTGGAAAACTGTTTTGTTGACTGTGCCTTTCGCCTTCGTTAGACATGCTTCTTTAGGGCAGAAGAAGAAGGAAAATCAATCTCACACCAATGAAAAAGCGCATGAATTATTTTTTAAAAACTTACTGATACATACTGACAAGTGGACCGAACGATTACACAAAGGTCGATCTATAAAACTCTGGGGTCAGTGACAAATCTTCTATTTGTATTAAACATATATATATATATGTATATATATATGTGTGTGTGTGTGTGTGTGTGTGTGTGTGTGCGTGTATCGTTCTCTTCTATATGTCTGAATGTAGGTTTACGTTTAATTCCCACAATAATGCGAGCGAATCCTTGATACTCATTACAAACGTCACCATATACAATATTGAGACAAACCTATTAAATGTTTGCAGTGCTTGTATACATATGCACCTATTAAAATCCGGCTACATCACAATCTTATTGATATATTTGCATATACAATCGAGACAACATATGTATATAAAAATAGTGGGAAACAATTATGTACGGTGTTGATTTGTTGCATGATATATGGCAAATACTTGGATTTGTATAATTTAAAAAATCAAACGTATTAATTACCTTCTACGAATATTCGAGACCATGTAGTTTTTTTAAGATGTACACTACTTTGTTATGATTTGGCTATATTATGATATTAAAAGTGAAAGGAACAGTAACTACAAGTGATTATTTATACTATGCCATATTTTATTATGTAAGCCAATATTTTTACAATAAACATATTAACCAAAACACATTGCCAAATAATTATTTCCAAATCACCAAATTAATGGAGGAGATTCCAGTTTTCTAGAAATTATTTTCCAAAATATTGTATTTCATCCTTAAAAGAGATTAACGTGTGAATAGGAAACATCTACAAACCAAAAACCTTTTTTAGAAAATAATTTGTCCGACCCCATACGAGGACAGATTTGACACAAATTCGATTTAACATATTAATGCACATCAGTCCCCAAACAGTACGATGTGCATTAATAACTTATAGTTAGAAACCTATAATTAATACCGGATTTATTATTTTAATTTTCATAATTAATATCGGATTTTAACGTGGGCGTTAATGGGTTAATATGAGACCCCGCGCCGCCCCCATGTATAGATAGATTAGAGCCAAAGAATGCGTGAAGGTTTCTAGAGATAAAAATATTGCAAATAATTTTAAAATCGAAATAGCGGAAAAATCAGCAAAATTAGTTTTTGACGGAATGATGAAGTTTATAAAATATCAAGGAGCTCCATATTAACATGTAAATTAATAAAATTATATATTCGGTTATATGGAATATTGTATTAATCAAATATGTTTCTATAGTCCATATTCTTTGCCTGGAATTATAAATAAAAAAAATACATTCTGACGAACTTTCCTTCATGGTACCTAGACTTTATGAATTTAAGCGTAGTGCTAGATTTGCGCCATTAGTCACATCATTTTACAGTGTAAATGGCTAAATGTAACCGTAGGTTCTATGCTAACAGTTCCTTCTATCACACTTCTCGCTTGTGGAACTCTCTATCAGCTTATATCTTACCAGCTGACTTTTATTTTCAAAAATTTAAATGTAATGTCAATCGCTATTTTAAGCCTTCTTAATTCTTGTTTATTATTCTTATTATTCTCTCTCTTTAATTGTATTGTCCCTTTTTCGCATACTCTCTAACACTCAGTAACTTCTTGCGTCTTAGTGGCTTCATTGCCTTGCATAGGGTGATATGATTAATAAAAAATTTCAAAAATGTTATTATCAATGTTTTTTTTTATAAAGATAGATATAAAATTGAAACATTAATGATATATTTCTTATATCAATATATATATATGTCGAAAATGTTACCCACATCGGTTAGTTAATACCAATTTTATTGCGAAAACATTCACATGTATGACGTAATATATATATATATATATATATATATATATATATATATATATTAAAAAAAGAGAGAAACAGCAAACGTTTTTGGTTATAATGTGGATTTGTTTCAGTATATATAATATAATTTATTCTTCATATTTCTGCTACACGTGTTTCCCGCCTCGTGACCTTCACCAGGCAAATAAAAGGAATACATTTTTAAAAGAAATTTCTTTTATTTGCCTGAAGAAGGTCACGGAACCGGAAACGCGTGTATCAGAAATATGAAGAATAAGATACACTAAATATTTTCCACATTATCACCAAAAACGTTTACGGTTTCTCTCTTTTTTTAAAATATACATTTTTTTCTCTCGTTGGAACAACTATAACCTTTTCCATATATATATATATATATATATATATATATATATATATATATATATATATATATATATATATATAATGGATTTAGTTTAATTCAGTATTTTATTGCTTCAAACGGTATTTTTAGTAAATGCCTGTATACGGGCTGATAGACGTAGTACGCGCTTTAAAATAACGGGGCGGCTATTTTCAAACACGGGTATCCACTAAAAATAACTTTTGAAGTAGTATATATATGCACATATATATGTATCTGTGTGTGTATGTGTATGTGTGTGTGAAATTATAATCCATTGTGTTTATCATTAATCATCACGTCTTTTTTTATTTTTCTTGATGAATTTCAAGTGCATGGACCTTGTGTCAGGGAAGTGTCGTCTATGGCGATGTCACTGCGATAAGTATCACCAACAGAACCCACGATTACCAACTGAAAAAGACAAAAGACATGTTAGAATGCAAGAGACAATATCTATCTATCTATCTATCTATCTATCTATCTATCTTCATCGGAGATAAACTATTTTTACTTGAGCTAAAAAGAAAAAGCCTACAACAAAGTTAGAACCCCATTTTTGATAGATTTAGTTCATGGTCTTTGTATGTTCCATTAGATTCCGATGATATATGAACGAAAGCAAAATATATCTAAGAACGATCGAAGTGTAGTATCTGTTGATTCTTGATTTACTAAAATGTTACAACTTTCATTGGATTCTAATAAAACTTTATTGATATTAATTTAATTTCCATTTGTAAAATTCTACCTATTGTTTTTAATAAATATTAAAGCATGTCGTCTGAGCGTTCATTTTAATACCGTCGCAACTCTGAAATTTAGTCACACAGTCAGTTATGTGATACACTTGTAGGCGATCATATATCTTTCGATGTATGACTGACGAGGCAGATATTTTCCAGCAGTAGATTGCCATTTCTTTCTGCTGTCCTGCTATTTACCCATAGCTGGGGAGAGAAGAAGAAGATTCATACCTTTCCCAATTGTATTAGCACGTAAGTGAATGTAATGGATTCGACTGGAATTCGAACTCGGCTCTCCGATTCCTCAATCCGAGCCGCTGTTCATTACTCCACTGTCCTGTGTGGAAAATTTCATTGGAAACATAATCGCGTATAGGAAAAAAGTAGATAGATCTGGAATTTACCTGTGAATTATCAAGACTACTTGGAAAAGACAGTGGAATGGTCTCCCCTTGATTAGCTGATATTATTGAAAGTTGTCTTTTTCTTTTTTATTATTAATGCTTCCATTATTTTTTTAGCCAATTCTCAATAATATCAACTATGAACATGGCCAAAACTTGCTGACAATGTTTGGAAAAACAAAGCAAAGAAACATTCCATATATATATATATATATATATGTGTGTGTGTGTGTGTGTGTGTGTGTGTGTGTGTGTGTGTGTGTGTGTGTGTGTGTAATAAAGAAACAGTGTATAGAAAGAATTAAATAGCAATGTTAATGTGATTAATGGCGAAATAACTTCGCTAACAGAACTTAATGAAACATTAACTTGCTATCAATTCCTTGAATAATAAGATCCTTATATTCGAGTTGTCAGATGGGAGACACATGACAAGTACTTTCTACAATTTCAAATTGCCATCTTCAGGGCGCAATTTTCCCATACATAGGCAAACACTAAGACGAAATATGTGTAGACCGAAAGATGTTTTTAAAATTATGTTATTTTTTGGCAGTTGAATATATGTTTTTGAGCGTTGCGATGCCAAAGCGATCAAATGAGAAATTCGTTTGAATTTTGAAAAGTTATAAATCCACGAGTCAGAGCGAAATCTCTTTAGCAAATAGAAAAAGTACACTGGACGGGCACATTAGATTGGTAGTGAGGAGGGAAGGTGAGGGAGAAGGGATGGCTAAATAGAGGGCTAAGGAATTAGCGGTTAGTAGTAGTCAGTTCACCCAACCAAGAATTTACTCTATACTTCTGAGATTTTAATACTGGATTGTATTTTACAGTGACCGATACCGTTTGCCGTTTTTAAGCAGGAGAAATCAGGTCAAATCAAATTAATTTAATGAAAGAGATTTTAATCCAAATAAAGGTCGGTATTAATATAGTAATACTTAAGCATTCTTATTTTTTTTATCAAAGTCTAATAGTCAGTGGAGACATTGAGTTGAAGAGAACGTAAGAGGGAGATATAGAAGGAGTGGAAGGCTCTGTGACGGGTAGTATGGACGGGGGTTTGGGAGAAGAAGAGGGTGAGAAGGAAAAGGCGGAGTAGTGGTAGCTTTAGCAGCCTGACCGGCCTAGATATTACTTAATTTTTGGAACTATGTAAATTGGTTTATGCAGTGGGTTGACTGGTGATAGGTACCATGAAACAGTCCCTAGTACAGATAATAATTAGAAATCACAATAATATTGTTAGATACAATAGATGAATAAAACAAATAAATTTAGAAAATTAAGAGGCGAATAAAAATTCAAAACAAATACAAAAAAAAAGAGTAAAAGTTAGGCAATATGGAAATGATATAAGATGTTTTAGTTTGGAAACATGGGTAAGGTGTACATTGGCAAGACAATCTTAGGTCCAACCATGCGTGTTGAAGCTCGCAAAAAGTAACCAGATCGTGTAATATTCAATACCACGTACGCACCTACGCACCTACGTACATATAAACACGTGTCCAAATCTACACAACCATATGTGCTACTATCCTTACCAACGAACCAACTCTTCATGTGTCATCCTCCCAGAAACAAATGCGGTAAGGATTTTAAATTTGTCTTTATGCCTACACTTGAAGATAAGCTCGTTTCGTTGGTTTAATAATTGGTTAGCATTTGTGTACCTAATTATTGTTTTTTTCCTGTATACACAGATCGCATCTGTCCCGGAAGTTGTTGGAGGTCCTGGACCGATAGATGATTTTCCATTTGATCATTGGGGGAGGTTATTATCCTTAATTTTCCAATAATGTTTGGATAGAGCGGTTTGGTTTCTCAGGTTAATATTTGAGAAAGAATGCCAGTGGGGGTATAGTTTCTGTTTTCAATTTCCAGCGGATATTCCTATATATATCTTTATGTCCTTGGTGTTTTCTCCCGGGAAAATGGTAGCCTGGTATACAACGTTTTCAGAATTGCAGGTGCCTCCGGCTGGACAAATGTTTCCAGTTTTACAGTTACAAGATGGTTTAACCCATGCTGTTTTGCCGTCTTGGAATGCTTTTAATATTTGTCTGTTGTGTGTACTTATAATGTTCTACATGTTTCTGGTGCAGGAGTAGCTAATCTTGTTTTTTTTTCTGTTAAATATTTTCTATAGAGGGTAGTTTTGGTTAAAGTGCTTGTCGACTAAGTTTAAGAAGTATCTGCCGATATTCAGTTTAGATCGCTCATAGAAAGGGGTGTGTGAACTATATATATATATATATATATATATATATATATATATATATATATATATATTCGACTCTCCCGTCGTATTCGAGGGTCAAGCAGCTCATTTCCTAGGAACTGACAACCAGACACCAGCACATGGGCTTTGATTATAATGGTATTAGCACGTAAGTGAATGTAATTGATTCAACTGGAATTCGAACTCGTCTGCCCGATATCTCAATCCAATCCACTATCCATTACTCCACTGTGCCTCCACAAATATATATATATATATATATATATATATATATATATATATATATATATATATATATATATATATATATATATATATATATATATATATATATATATATATATATATATATATATATATATATATATATGTATATATATGTATATATATATATATATATATATATATATATATATATATATTTGAATCTACATATTCAGTAAAAAACAAAAGCATTCTTAATAATGGCTAATAGTAATAGATCAGCTGAAAGCTTCGGGATCCACAGAACATTTGGACAGTTTTTGCATATTTTATGTCCGGAAAAGAAAATACTTTCACAGATGCAATAAAAAATTCATAAAAAGTTTAATAGCAGTGCCTTGTCTGTCATCTTCAATGAAACTTATAAAAGGACTGATTCCCAAATACATAATTATATATATATATATATATATATATATATATATATATATATATATATATATATATATATATATATATATATATATATATATATATATTTATATACACACATACATTCTTGTTAGTGTCATTTAGTCTAACATTGGACGGATACTATGATATGAACATACTTTTATCTCGAAACATGTAATCTTCAAACCCTTGGAAAGACAATTCGAACACTTTATGTTAGGTAAACCTTAGGTTTAAAATGAATTTTTTAAAATGAAAAATCTTTCTTGAAGTATTTATTTTAGTTTTAATTTCAAGCTAACAGATTAAATTTTAATATTTCCAAAAAGCAATATACTTTGCTATATTTCAAAACTAATTTAAATTGACTGAAATTGCTAACCATTTTAGCGCCCTTTTTAAACCTCTTTTATCATAATGGAATTCTTTTTATGAAAAAAATCTTTCAAAAATAAAATATAATTTTCTAAAACTTTATTTGACGTATATTAGTTTAAAGTTTAATCTGATTTGAAACAAATATTACTTACTTTGAATTTAAAGTATCGCGGAAATGCATTTTTTAACATTACGGTAGCTGTTTATTTTAGGTATTGCAAAGGTTGACCGCTTGACTGACAGGAGAAAGTTTATCTAATGTTTTTTACGGTGGATATATTTGTAAAATTTACGGAAAGTATATAACGTGAGCGCCTTTTTATATAACTTTTTAATTACCTAGTAATGTTTAAAATTTAGGAATATATTCTCCTTAATCTAATATTTTATTGAATTTTAGGTACTTTGGCTTTAAATTTACTAAAGTTATTGCTCTTCTTTTCTGATAATGTCCTGTATGGACGTCCATATATACAAAAATCGGCACGTTTAAAAACACAAAATTCTTTTTAAAATATTGGACATTGATGAATTGTACTAAGCTTTTCCATTAGTAAGTATATTTTTACTTAACTATATCACCTTATCTCTACAAAAGAAGACAAAATTTTAAGAGATTTAAAAACTTTAGAAATTATTATAATTAAAATTTGAAAAAATGAAAACAATTCTATCTTAAGATAATCGTGTCCATAATATATCTTATTCATAAAAATAATTAAAAGCTTTTCTAATTAAATAATGTCATAGTTTTATGGCATTTTTATGTTACAATTCAGAGCAGATTTTCAGCAACTGGGAGTCCTGTTTTACAAGAAATTGATGATTTAAATTCTCCATGGAGTTCAGCTTTTAACTAATATAAACATTAAACTCTACAAAATTTAATTTCTCCAAATTTGATAAAATTAAATAAGAGGAGCCGGGTGAGGGGTTGTTATATATGTAAAAAATACTTTTACCAAGATTTTATAAAAAAAAACATTTCTAAAATAATTTCATTCATTTTTAAATAAGTCCTGAAAATTTAATGAAAATCCGACAATTATTTGATTTTTACAAGAATTTCAAAATCAATGTGTTTTTCACCGCAAAAAGACGCTAAAATTTCCTATACTAATCTTTGGCTATCGTGCTGAGGCAAAAAGAAAAGAGAAGATTTTTAACCAAAATTTCGAATGTTCTAAAAAGGATAAAAAATATAACTTAATAATCATAAAATCCTTTGTTTTCCCCTTTTAATAACATACAGACTCTGAAGATAAAACTTTGTTTTTATTAATTTTGGGGCATTTTTTCATAAATGTATGCTAATCTCCTCATCTTTGTTGCCATATTTATTACAACGTTTCGGTCGTTGTACGCTCCGGCCTTCTTCAGGTGGTTGGAATGTCGAACTGAACCCTTTATTTCGCTCACTGGGTTAGACTGTTCTAGTTTCACGTGCCATGTTTAATGGATGTCAGTTATCAGTTATCTCCTATTAATTTCCCTCTGAAAGTTCCGCACTGCCTTAACCGGGGGTACTGAACTCTCACACTCTCTGGGTCCTGTCACTGGATCTAACTAACGCCTTTATCCACTGTACCATGTATCGTTTAAGGCAGTGCGGAACTTTCAGAGGGAAATTAACAGGAGATAACTGATAACTGACATCCATTAAACATGGCACGTGAAACTAGAACAGTCTAACCCAGTGAGCGAAATAAAGGGTTCAGTTCGACATTCCAACCACCTGAAGAAGGCCGGAGCGTACAACGGCCGAAACGTTGTAATAAATATGGCGACAAAGATGAGGACAATAGTCCGAATAATGTAAATAATGTACATAATACCTCATCTCAGAAATATAGACAGATACGTATGCTAATCTTTTAGCAAATCATGGGGGTTCCTACTACGGTGTAACCCGGATATAAGAGACCCGGATATAAGAGAAACTCGGATATAAGATATATTTTCTCTGGTCCCAAAATAGAGCCTGTGTTAATAAAACAAAATAGACCAAACCCGGATATAAGAGAAACCCGGATATAAGATACTTCTTCTCCGGCCCCGACAACTCTCTTATATCCGGGTTACACTGTATATGTTGTGACATTGGCATCTACAGTGTTAATAATTGCCGTATTTATTGACGTAACTATTTTTGTAAATTTTCTTTGTACATTTCCTATATTTAAAGGATTACATAGTTAAACGAATATGTTGAAAATTTGAGCAAAGAATCATTTAGTTTATTTCGAACTCAAACAAATCTATTTTTGATTAACGCGCGTTTTTTTTTCTATTAAAAAAACAAAACAAAATACAGTGTAACTCGGATATAAGAGAGTTGTCGGGACCGGAGAAGAAGTATCTTATATCCGGGTTTCTCTTATATCCGGATTTGGTCTATTATATAAACATTAACACAGGGTCTAATTTGGGACCAGAGAAAATCTCTCTTATATCCGGGTTACACTGTAACTAATTTAAGTCAAATTATTGATACAATGTAAACATAGCAAGTACACTTCTGGGTAATCTGCCTTAAATACTCACTTGCGATTCTTCTGAGGGTGAGAAGTTAATGTCAGCTTTCATCCAAGTCGGGCCTTGGTTACCACTTTTGATCCACAGAGTCGTCGCCTTATCGTGGTTCTTGATGAGAATTTTAAGTGATGCAACGTGTGTACCGTACATACAATACCACAATCGAAAACAATAGCCACCAGGAATAGGTGAGAGTGCAGGGGACAGGAGGCGAGCTTCTTCGTTTCTCCGCCGAGGTGCAGAAGCCTCAATATAAAGATAATAGCCTGAAACCGAAATAATTTTCTTTCAATGTTTTGTAGTTACACTTTTAGTATTAATTATCTCTCTATTAAAACTATACGTTACCGAAATCTGAAGGCACACTGAAATAGCGAAAGATGCCTTTCAAAAAATATTAAGAAATGGAAAAATTTTGTTAGAAACAAAGAAAAGAACTGCTATGTAATATTTATGCCATATCTATCTATGAACAGCTATATAATATCTATCTATGAACAGCTACGTAATTACATCGAAAGATATTACATAACAGTTCATAGATAGATGAACTGCTATGTAATATCTATATATTATCTATGAGCTGCTATGTAATATATTGATGGAATATTCCATACCTACCTCTCACCCCTCCGGAATAATGCACTTTTCACGCATAATCACCTCTTAACCAATCAGCATCTTAGTTTCAGCAAACTAGGCTTTTCATTGGCTGAGACCTTAAAACTGTAGCAAGTTTGAGCAAAAATACCTTTTCCCGCGTACCGCTTTTGGAGCCGTTTCTGAGACCACAGACTCAATAAATAGAAGTGTTTCGATTCGATTCTAACAGTCAGAACTTCAACCCTGGAGAAATGCTAAACAAATACACGCTAGTCAAAACTTTGACCTAACTACACCTTTCGCGCGCTAATTCTTCTGACTCAACAAACAGCACTTCGCTCTATCAGGAACATTACTTACAACATACTAAAGAAAGTGAATTAACCCACTACTAAAACAGTATTTGTAAATCTCAATCCAACATCAAGACAACAGCTAAAGGTACACAACTCTTACAAACTTTGAACAGTAACTTTAACAAACGCACACATACACACTAGTGACTGAACTCCCACAAAAGACATTTTGTAATACGATAAAACATCTTGTTTAATTTCATACACTAATCTTAACCACAAACCTACACACATTGAAACTCAGCAAAATCCTTCTACATATTTTATTACAATTGCTCGCACTTGATCAGCAATATCTATCTTGATTGTGCATGTTCAATTGATATAAATGAATGTTATTTAAACCTTTAATAACGTTGTCATCATTTTTGATTTCTCCTAAATGATTCTACCTTCAATGTTCTTATTTTTATTTTTGTTGTGGATGAATATCTTGTGAACACATACATTCTAAGCCTTCTGATAACTTAACCTTATGATACGCAAAATACATTCGCCAATCTGCAACAATATATCTATGAACTGCTATGTAATATCTATGTAATATCTATCTATGAACTGCTATGTAATATCTATCTATGAACTGCTATGTAATATCTATGTAATATAGATCTATGTACTGCTATGTAATATCTATGTAATATCTATCTATGAACTGCTATGTAATATCTATCTATGAACCGCTATGTAATATCTATGTTATATCCCTCTATGAACTGCTATATAATATCTATCTATGAACTGCTATGTAATATCGATCTATGAACTGCTATGTAATATCTATCTATGAACTGCTATGTAATATCTATGTTATATCCCTCTATGAACTGCTATGTGATATCTATCTATGAACTGCTATGTAATACCTATGTAATATCGATCTATGACTTGCTATGTAATATCTATGTAATATCTATCGATGAACTGCTATTTAATATCTATCTTTGAACAGCTATGTAATATCTATCCTCCTATATGGCAGTGAATGCTGAACAATTCTTTCGCAGATAAAGAAGATTTTTTAGGCAACAGAAATGTGGTTCTACAGAAGGATACTGAGTATAAGACATTTGAAATTTCTAGAACACATAATGAGGAAAGAAAACTTGGAAAATTTTACACTCACAGGACATATTGAAGGCGAGAGAAAAACTGGACTGGTTAATACAATTTTTCAGTCTGTGTACTTGGTAATTTATAGTTAGCAAGCATTGGTCCTGTGCAGCAATAATAAAACCATTATTATTATTATTATTTTGTTTATTTTGATTTCTGCTGTGTACTCATTTCTTTCCGGGTCCCGAGATCTAAGGTCAGAAATGGCATCATGGCATTTTTCGCTGACCAATTAAAAAACACACATATTTTAAATAGATAAAGCCTTTCGTAAGGTGTGGGCTGTACTCGTGAGAACAGTTTTTGTATTTCTTTAAGACATAGGTCTCCAGGGATTCCTTCAAAGAGTCTACTGGAATCTTTTCCAGCCAATCCGAGGGCTTCAACTACAACAGGGATTGTTGATGTTCCCCTGTGCCACATTTTTGAGATTTCGATTTCAAGGGACTACCATATCAATAAAGAGAGAATTTTTGTTTGTTTTGGGTCTCTAATAACGATATCTGGGCAATTAGCTTTGATTGTTCTGTCTGTATGTATTGTGAAGTCCCATAAAATTGTTACAGGTCCTATCACTGGAAACGGGTCTGGGTGGTGTTCATACCAATTTCTTGCAGTTTCCTTTCCGCAGAAGTTGCAGATATTCCAGTGCAAATATTGGCCCATACTGCCATACCGTGTTTTATATTCAGTGGGTGCCAATACCGCACAACCTGATACAAGATGGTCAATTGTTTTTGGATATTTATCACAGAATCTACATTTTGGGCTAACACGATTTTTCAGTATGTGTGCTTAATTTCTACTTCACAAGCATTGATAATTTCTAGTTAACAAGCACTGTACAGTAAGAATAAAACCTTCGACATCAGCTTTTAACACTGCACTACGTAGCCACTGATGGGTACGGGGTTTGTCTACATCAGCTTGTTTGGTACGGGCAGAGTATTGACCGTGAAGCAGTTTATCTTGCCATCGTTTCTGTATGTGGCCTGTTGTATTTGCTTTTGCTTTCTTTTTTTAAGTATTTTTCAGCTTCAGTCGGTGTATTGTGCTTTACTTGTATTTCTTCACCCATTTGAAAGTCCATTCTGAACTTGTTGGCTTCCTTTATTACTGAATAAAGTCGCTTACTACTTTCATGTTCTTTGACACATATCATCATCCAGTCTTCTGTAGTTACCAGGTATCTTTGAAGGCCAATAGTTGTAGTTTTGTAAGACAGTTCTAGTTGAACTAATCCTCTGCCTCCTTCGGATCTAGACACATACTGACGATCAACATCAGCTTTGGGATGATGCATATGGTGGCAGGTGAGAAGCTTTATTGTTTTGGCGTCCATTCGCTTAATGTCAGCTTCCAATTAAGAATGTTTAAACTGTATTGGCACCACAAGAACAGCCAAGGTGTTTATGGCTGATATTCTGTTTTTTTTTAAATTTTTTAATTACGCTCGGTATTCAGTAGCAGACGCACACACGCCTATAGTATTCATTTCTTGCCTTCGTCTTCGTTTGGTTATGCTGTATTCCACCCCCTTCGCTAATTCCTAGGTATTTATAGGCTTCATCTAGTTCCAATTCCCCAATCTTTGTGACAAAATCTAAATTTATTGAGTGTTTTATTATTATTATTATTATTATTATTATTATTATTATTATTATTATTATATAAATGCCAGTATTTGAGCTTAACTTTTTCACCAATGCAAAATGAGTAAATATAATCTAATAAATAGTAAACTGACCTCCTCTGATAGCATTAAGTGTATGGTCAGCAAATGGTCCTGTCCCAGGAGTGCCAGTTGTTCCGAAATGCCGTGTCCAATCGAAATCATCATGCGTGTCTTGGAGCCACGAACACAAATCCCGCTGAAAATCGCATGTTAGGGAATGTTCTGTAAAAATTTAAATTAAAGATTTTGATTGTTTTTTAAATTAAAACAATTCACTTAAAGTTAGAATTTCATTTAAAAGACAAAAGAAAAAACTAAAATTTAGTCACTAAATTTATTTATTAGAAAATAGTTTTTCAGTTCGAAAAAAAAAACTGATAATTGGTTACTTTTTGAACAGACACACTCGCAAACACAGATTTGCCAGGCATTTATAGTGTGTGAGTGAGTTCATCGTTGGCTGTTACATGGATCTGACTTTGTGACATAACTGGAGTATTGCTATTATATCGGGGACAGAGCTGCCTGTCTTGATAGAGTTCAGAAGTGTCTATGCAGCCTTGTGGGTGATGAATTATTTTCCAGTCTACAACTCCTTTCCCACAGATGAAATTTTGCGAGCCTCTCGCTGTTTTATCGTTATTTCCATGGCATGTGTTCTGACTAGCTGCATTTCTTAGTACCCCCACCCCTGACCTTTACAACTGGGACGCTCCATACCGCGTACACAAGGGTCAATCATCCCCATTTCGTATTCCAATAGTATAGTAAGAAGTAAGTTCCATTCGGAAATCTTCTTTCAAATAACTGCTGCTTTGTTGAACAGACTCCCGACAGGATGTTTCCCAATCACTACGGTATTGGCCTTTTCCAGATTAGGGTTAACCGTTATCTTTCCCGCATAGCCCCATAAACATCAATTCTTGCCTTTTGTTGAGCTCATACATCTCCAAACATTAACCCTCTACTTTGAGTGGCTCTTGAGCCTTGTATTGTGAATAATATAAAACATTGATTTTCTATGAGAGTCAGTACAATAATAGCTTACTTATAAGATTGAAGAGGTTTTTTGATTCAAAATTAATATATTAACGGCTATACTTTATGGTTTGCTTTTTGTCAATATAAATTAAAACAATTCATTTCTCACATCTTCGTATCATTGTAAAAATCTATTTTCAAAAGTATATTGATTATAATTTATAAATCCATTTAGATTTAAATACGTGTGTACTTTTGAACTTATGATGACACATTAATGCTCACCATTCCAAAAATCGGACACGTCCTGGGCACGACGTTAAACTGCATCCAACAGCAAGGCCTCTGATCAGGAGGTTTTGAGGAAGCGTGGAACCACCTCTTAATTGCTGGTGTTCCCAGGTCCACCCTGACCCGGGGTGGTAGCACCTGTTGGGGGGTCCCAGCTATGGGAAAATAGTGAACTTCCAGATCTTTTCCAGTACATTGAAACAATGATGTTGCCAACTACACTTTTTTGAAACAATGATGCTGCCAACTATACTTTTTTGAAACAATGATGTTGCCAGCTATTTTGAAACAATGATGTTGCCAGCTATTTTGAAACAATGATGTTGCCAGCTATACGTTTTTGAAACAATGATGTTGCTAACGTTATCCTTAAATTATGTTTGCAAAGTATATATATTTAGTAAATATGTGGAAACTGGATCTGGCATTAAATAACCCATAGTGGTTGATATGCCATAAAACCCCAGACAAACAAACAAACAACAATCGTACAATGGGTATTAAAGAGTCATAGGTAGAAACCTGTAATTAATACTGGATTTGATAACCCTATAATTTATACCGGATATTTTAAATGCCAATAATTAATACCGGATGTTTATCTTAATCTTTATAATTAATAACGTTTTTAACGGAGTGGGCATCAATTGGTTAACCTGCCGAAGGTAAAATGAAACTTTAACATTACCAATGCAGTATTTTGGCTCAAGAGAGAAGTCGTCTAGAGCAATATCACTTCGAAATCCATTTCCTCTGACTCCTTCAAATACGACCTGAAAAAAAAATTTACAAGAAACGTTTAGCTTTATATTTCTTGAAGACTGAAGACAACAAATTGATTCTTCAGCAAAACTTTATTAACGGAATGCAGAAAATCTTAAATTAAGCAGCTACTGCGAAAACTCGGCTTTTAAAAAATAAAATAATTCTAGTTTAGGAAGATTTGTTGTTAGTTTTGTAATAATAATAATGATAATAATAATAATAATAATAGTAGTAGTAGTAGTAGTAGTAGTAATAATAATAATAATAGTAGTAGTAATAATAATAATAGTAGTAGTAATAATAATAATAATAGTAGTAGTAATAATAATAATAGTAGTAATAATAATAATAATTATAGTAGTAGTAATAATAATAATAATACCAGCCATGACTCTCATGGCTACTTATCTTTCTTATCTTTGATTGAAAGAGTTAACATGTACATGTTTTGTTTTAGTGAATTTAAAATTTAAGCTACGGTAGATATCGCTTTTAGTAACACAGATTTGCTTGAACTTGACCCTTTAAACCCTGGCCACCTGATGAGTACGGATCTGCCACTCTGGGCTCCTGGTGTCAATCTCTGCTGTCCAAGAATCTGGGTGGTATACCGGTCACCTAGATATATGCACTTTCACACATTATACCTGCCGCTCTGGTTCAAAGTGTTAACCAGATGGGAATGTCAACTAGGGGACTGACACATAGTTCATCTCTGTTCATTAACAGAAATAACGAAGGAGCCTCATGGCTGAGGTTTCGAGAGTGTTGTTTTTTTAAAGTTTGAAGGATAAGACAGCCAGGGCAACTTAGGAGGTACATGCTTGGGATTACTCTCAATCGGAGACCGTTTGGTCATGACGTATGTGTCTGATACACCTTTAGCAGAGTGAATGTTATGATGGGCATATTAGGTTTTGTATATTTGCATCCTAGTGTTACTTTGTTGGCATACTGCACTCGTGTCCGATGATGATAATAATGTGTCGGCTGTATCCATTATTGTTGGTGTGCATAGTAAAGTAGCGAAGAATATTGCAGAGAGATTGCAAGAATTGGAAAACTTCCGATGAAACGACACTATTCAAGCGATAACATTACTAAAATCAACAAAAATATCGAGCAGAAAACTTGAGTATCGAGGCAATTTGATTTCACCCAATCTCTAGTGTAAACCACAAGTTCCTACTGATATTAACATATATTGAGTGAAATAATTAACAAAGATTTTGTTTCGTGATACATTTTGTAAATTGACATTACGATTGAGAAAAATCACTACGAAATATAATTTCAGCAAATGTATAAGGTGAATAGAGGTAATATTGCTCATAAAAGGTATGAAGATATTATTGCTGATAAAGTGTATAAAGATAATATTGTTCATAAACTGTATGAAGATAATATTGCTCATAAAGGGTATGAAGATAATATTGCTCATAAAGGGTATGAAGATAATATTGCTCATAAAGGGTATGAAGATAATATTGCTCATAAAGGGTATAAAGATAATATTGTTCATAAAGTGTATGAAGATAAAGTTTGCTCATAAAGGGTATGTAGATAATATTGCCCATAAAGGGTTTGAAGATAATATTGCTCATAAAGGGTATGAAGATAATATTGCTTATAAAGTGTATAAAGATAATACTGTTCCTAAAGGGTATATTATTTATTTATTTTTTTAATCATTTCACCCTGAGCAAGGCGAGAAGGGCACTAGTATGCAGGTGGTTACAGAGAGTGAAGGTGAGAGAAAAGACTGGGTATAGGGATCCGAGGAAAGGATAAAAGCTGAACAGTGTTCAAGAAGATAGAAGATGACATTGCATTTAAATTTTTGGATATTGTAGTTATCAGGGAAGCAAGGAAACCGAAGGGAGTTTAGCAGGCGGAAAGTGAAAAAAAAAGAAACTTTTGGAGTAGAAGTGAGGATTGCATTTTCCTAATTCAGCATTAAAAGAGTGGGATGTAGATGTCAATCTAGTAGCACGCTTAAACTTCATTTGTCCGATAATATTGCTTATAAAGGGTAGAAAATAATATAGCTCTTAAAGGGAATAAAGGTAATATTGTTTTATAAAGTGTATAAATAATAATAATAATAATAATAATAATAATAATAATAATAATAATAATACCATAGATATAAAGATTTAACAATATTAACTTTATTACTACTACTACTACTACTACTATTATTATTATTATTATTATTATTATTATTATTATTATTCTTTATACACTTTATAAGCAATATTATGTGTATTCCGTTTATGATCAATATTATCTTAACCTTTATGAGCAATATTATTTTATACACTTTATAAGCAATATTATCTTCATACCCTTTACGAGTATTATTATCTTTATTCCCTTTAGGAGCAATATTATCTTCATACCCCTATATGATCAATATTATCTATAAATAGATTTTGTTACAATGATAAGAAGATGTGAGGAAATGAATTAAATGTTTCATTTTATAATATTGTTCATAAAGGGAATAAAGATATTATTGCTCATAAAGTGTAGAATAAAGATAATATTGCTCCTATTAGTAATTAGAAGCAATATTAACTTTATTCACTTTCTTATTAGTTGAAGTATTGTCAATAATTATTATCAATTTTTATCGAGAATTTTCTTTCGTGATAATTAACGTAATTGTTTTTCATAGCAACCTTGCTCAATCCTCTAATCTTGAACAGTGTGGATGATAAATAAAAGATAAGTTCATTTGACTGGAGTTTCCTCAAGAACATATTCTTTATTTCCAATATGCCCTCGAGTGATAGTCTGAATAAAATTGCTATAAAAATCAATTATAAGAATTAAGGTGAAAGAAAATACCTGATAAAAGTCGATGTACTATCTGAATCGATTTTGAAAAGGCATAATAAATTTTTATTTTGGGATTATTTATATATTGTATTATTTCTAATGTAGGTGAAATGACCCATACTTTTTCTTTTAGTCTTAAAAGATAAAATACAAGTTTGGTATTAATTACTTTTAAATGCTGCACGTAATATTTTACAAGGCTTGAGAGTCAATCAAATGTGTATAATGCAACAATGACGTCAAAGTCATCATGATAACGTTGATGACAATCATCAACGTTAATGCTTCACGGAAACACTTTTATAAAATTCTGTATTGAAATTTTGTATATTTTGTTTATTATTTCCTTAATCTTGCCGACGCCGAAATCGTCTAATGCTAAAAGCCTTTGTTTCTGCTCATTTTGGCTGGTGCTGATCTTACTTTAGATTTTAATATTTCGGGTCCTTCCATATATGTTGTGAATTGCAGGTTTCCCGCTTTTATCGGGAAAAAGTTCTCCGACATATTCGTTCCGTCTTTAAAATATCGTTCTTTACTATTATGAAGTGTTCTCTCCTTTGATTTTATGCATACTGTTGATAAGTACGTCTTTTGTCGTGTTAATTGTTCTATTCTTTTATCCATACCTGCCTCACCTGTGATGCATATTCTTTCTATATCTGTACTCTTTCCGTTGAGTCATTCCTCTTTTTCTTGCTTGCATTTGTGTCTGATTTCTGTGTTTAATGTTCTATAATCTGCACCATTCTTTGGTGTTGTATGCTATTTTTTTTTATCGTCTCGAGAATTCCTACTGTCATTCATTCCCTTTTCTCTTGTTTTACTTTCTTTGGGATAACCCCGTTTGCAGATGTCACCAGAATTTCTCTTTGAATTTCCAGTATCATTCAAAGTATTATATTTGATTTTAACTCTTTCAACATACATCTCTTTACAACTTGGTTCATTTAAGAGTCTGTCGTATTGTAACTTAGGCATTGCTTTGGATTTCTTTTAGTTTTCATAATTTTATTCTGTTTTCCATTTAAATAGAAAGTGTTTGCCCTCACAGTCGGCACTCGGATAGGTATTACAAATATAAAATTGCATTTCTGAAAATTTTATTGATTGTTATGTAGTCGTTCTGGTTCTTCAGATCTCCTCCTGGGCTTCTCCATGTTAATAAACGTCTTGGGAGTTCTTGAAACCAGGTGTTGGTTAATAATTGAATTAAATTAATTGAGTGCTTTTCATACATACTTTTAATATTAATTTTTGTTATTCAAAATTAACATTGATTACATGACTGATGATTGCTACCAAAAATATACATTTTCTAAAAATTAATGAGCAGTCAAAGAAATATGGAATTCGATGAAATTGATTATCTGTTTTTGTTTTAAAAACAATTCTTATGTTTTATTTAAAATATGGTCACTGATATATTTATTTACAATGGATATCTCTTATCTGTCAACTCACTACAAAAGTCAAATGGGTATTGAATCAGCTTAGCATACTCACATATAGAGGAAGCTCGCCGAATTACGGATGAGCAAAAAATGACAAAAACTGATATTATCCACAATGGCAAAAGGATATTTAAACATTAAAACATCGTCATATAAAGAACAAAACTCTACAAAGAAATAATATTCAGTAAAAAGATATTCATAGTCACAACACAACACAGTTCTGGCATGACCACTATATAACAGTCAATGTGTTATAAAATGATACTTATAATAATGAACTTCCGCTTTTTTATTTCTACAAACTAAAATTAGGCATAACGCGAAAAGAAAATGATTTACCTGAAAAGGCGAAACAGAATAGGCGTTGATTTGGGCGTGGTGCCACAGGGGCCCTTGGTTGTTGGACTTTGTCCAAATCAAATGCGGACCCGTTGAATTTTTCAGGTAGACGTTTAGGGTTCCCATTGATGAGCCAAACATATTATAATAAAAATGGGCACATTTCGGCCCAAGACCCTTAAATGAAAAGAGAGAAAAGATAGGCATAGAAAATTTAAAATGAAATCATTTAGCCCAAAGCGAGGCGACAATGACACTAAGACACAAAGGGTTACCGAAAATAAAAGAAAAGGAGAAAATATTAGCGTGGAGAAAGGACATGATTCAGGAAGACAGTGGATGGTGATTGACGGTGCATTTAAAGTTTTGAAGATACTAGATGGGAGGTAAGCAAAAAACTGGGAGAGAGTTCCACAATCGAGATGTGCGAGAAAAGAAACTACTAGAATACAACTTACGGTTGCATTTAGCTATTTCAACAGTAAAACGACGAATCTTAGATCGCAACCTCGTTGTGCGCTTCAATTCATGCAGTCGAGCTACCAAGGAGAAAAGCTCATAAAACAATATGCGCACGCGCGTGTGTGTGTGTGTCCGTAAGTGTGTAAGCGATGATACATAGATACACATTTTGACGTAATTTAGGCGACAATTTATCAATCGCATCCTCTCTCTCTCTCTCTGTGAGTGTGTGTGTGTGTGTGTACTAAATGCTTTTATCACCATTAAGTTAAGGATTTATAAGCTTATAATCTTAACTGAAGATAGTGTAACGGCCATATCACCTTGAAACATTGTTTTTCGTACGATCACCGAAGTTAAGCGGCAACGTCGAGTCTGTTCAGTAGATGAGTGACCGCTTGGGAATACCAAGTGCTGCAAGCTTTGATGTGTGGGCTGTGTAAAGGATAACGGTTCAGAACTAGAGATCGGAGTTCCAATTCCAGCCGGGTTCGTTATATTTACTTATCCACAAATACGCTTGGGAAAGCTATGAATTCACCTCTTCTCTCCCTAGCTTTTGGTTAATTAGTAGGATTGTATCAGTCACTCATTTTTTTCACTGAAATTCTCACAATCTAAAATTACCTTCTTGCTTTAAATAATCTGCAGAAGGTTGGTAAGCCGCAAAAGTCAATCAACTGTGTGTTTATATATACATATGTGTGTGTGTGTGTGCGTCTTATTATAGACGGCAAAAATACTTATTTTTCAACATAAGATTCTTCCTTTTATATATATATATATATATATATATATATATATATATATATATATATATATATATATATATATATATATATATAAAAGGAAAAGACACGCGCTCCCGCACAAACATGCACGAAATATTCCAAACATAACCCAAATTTAATGGTCAACAATAACCAAAGACCAACGAATGGGAGGAAAGAAATAAAAGAGAAAAATAAAAAAGAGAAAACATAGAGCAAGAAAAGAGGAAAAGAAGTCAATAAGGAGAAAAAAGGAAATAAATAACATACTCATACAAATAAAAGTACAAGAGAACGGAGAAACAGAGGCAGATTAACTCTGTCCTGACGAGTCGTTGGATGCATGCAACCCCAAAACTCCGAGGTAAACATGAGTTGAGTGAAAAAATCTTTCCATATTAATTATATATATATATATATATATATATATATATATATATATATATATATATATATATATATATATATATATATATATTCAAAATTATAGCATATGCATATTATGACATCGCTACAAAAATTGGAATTTTTTTTAACACTACTGGTGTTTTATTGCAATCAACACCATCATTTGAAGACATCAGTAGTGTTGAAATATGTTATAATTTTGAATAAATATTATTTACTCTATTGCTATTGAGCACTCTTTTAAGAATAGTGTTTTTGGTTATCGGAATTTTATTCCATCTGTACCAACCTTGTACTTATATATATATATATATATATATATATATATGTGTGTGTGTGTGTGTGTGTGTGTGTGTGTGTGTGTGTGTGTGTGTGTGTGTGTGTGTGAAAAAGATAGGTTCTTTCCAAAAGCTCCGGGGATATGAACAACGGATGCGCACTCATCCGAAAATTCTCAATATAAAGTTACAGCGAAGAAACAAAAAAAAAAAGAAAGAAAATATATCAATTTCCATGCCTTCCTGCATTCCTTCCAAGTAATCGATCATCTAATCCACCCTCTTTCAATCACTTTCAGGCTGGTCCTATCGATTTCAATCATTTTATATGCATTTTTGTATGTTTCATTATTCGTTTGTATCTCATTTCAGTCTATTCATTTTAAGTTTCATCCACTTTCAATACACGCACATATCTACCTGTACGTATCTCTTAATCTTTATCTATCTATCTATCTATCTATCTATCTATCTATCTATCTATCTATCTAAGGTTTGAGAAAAATGTTCCAACAAAAAACCGTATTTAAACTGTGTATTTCGTCGAGTTACCTTAAAAGTATTTGGAACTTTTGTACCAACTTTCTATCTATCTATCTATAGATGTAATGGATTTTTATTTAGTAATCCAACATATTTTTATCACTTTAAACGTTATTTTGAACGTTCGGGAATCTAAGCGAGATAGATGCGATTAAAAGGCAGTATACAATAATGCTTAAGCGGTAACGCTTTTCATGGGCGAGTCGGTTAAAAGCACGTCGGATCTAACAAGGCTTTCTCCCTCAGGACAGAGGTTCGAATCTTGCTGGAGGATGTTTTTATTTATTTAATAAAATTTCTCTAATATTCAGGCAGGAAGACGAAAATAAATAAACTGGTTAATAAATGAACGGAGCATTTACTCAAATTTGGGTATTAACTGAAAAAAAAAACGTTTAAAGAAATAAAAACTCTGTAGCTATCTCGTCGTCATTTTCCCTTTGGATAGAATCTATTTATCTATTTATTAAGTATTTGTCTTTCTTTTGGTGTGCACTTGAATGAGATATACTGATACTTTTAGGCTTATTCGGAAGAAGGATTTTTTATTCTTTTAAGGCTTCCTTACTTGGAAAACTGGCGTGTAAATAGCTGCATAATCACCGGTTATTCGTGGGGACGACGTCTCGATGTACAAATACTTGCCTGAAAAGAAAGAAGAAGAAGTATATATATGAGAGTTACTACATCAAAGTTCGAGGAATTTGATAAAATTTTTCAATAAGTTCACTCAATCTGTCACGTGTTTTCCGTATTTTCCCGAAAATGCCATGCATGTCTCGAAATCAAACCACATATGATATCATTTTTTTGCCGTGAAGAAGCTATTTCGAGCCTAAAAATTATCGAAATTTTCATGAGCACTCTGTGTATAAATCTAGATGTGCCTATTCGTTTATACGTATATATAGTTATGAGTATGTGCGTATGCTCAGACGCGCTTTTTTAAAAAAGATCGCCATTTAGAAGCGAAAATATCATAAATATTTAAATCAAGGAAAGAAAAAGAGAGTTAATGTTGAGTAAATGTATTTTTCTATATGGAAATTTCGAAAAGAGTGATACTTAGTGTAAAAGACAACCGAACCCAGACCCTAGTGAATCCCCCGCCCTGCAGACGCAGGACCCCATATAATCTGGAGATTTTGGACTCAGAAACAGTGCAGTTAAAGTTTAGTTGAGTGGAGAGTTTAGATTGGCGAAGACTAGAGCGGAGAAGAGATACAGAGAGACCTCTTGATCAAAGTCCTCGTGCCGGACATGAAGACCAGAACTTAGAAATTTAAGTTACTACTAAAACAAGCAGCATACTCCGAAGAGGATCCCAGTGTCATTTAATTATAACAAGTGGGAAGGGTTAAAACCGCTGTATACAATAAATTCTATATAAACCAGATCGCTGTTACATTTTTAACCCGAGTTAATTATTTTTTATTTTGTAGCTTCAAATTGTCGAACCGTCTTCATTCCAGTTTTGCTTCATCAGCGATCTTCTCAACCTCTGAGATCAAAAATACAACGTGGCAGAGGAGTGAATGGTTGTGAACAGACAAATACCAGCTTAGTCAAGTGAAACCGTGCCACCAACACGATACCAGCGGCAAAACGAATCACATCTTAACGAGTGAAGAGTAAACTAAATGTTAAACAGCGATCTGAAAGAACTTGAAGACCAACGACTTGGTGACATAATTGGTTACCGCTGAGTGGGGACGACACATTGGCGTTACATAATAAAATATCACTTGTAACAGAATAATATTTGTAACGTACCCAAAGCACAATTCGAGTGGTCGCAAGGAGGTCCTGTGTTCATGGTCATTGTCGGGCCATGCTGATGTGTCCAGTCAAACGTGTCGTATTGTTCTTGTGTCCAGTTGCATAGGTCCTTGTCAAAGTTGCAATGTTGGTTCTTTAATAGATCTGCAAAATGAAGATTTATTTATACGCAAATTGAATAGAAAGGTTAAACAGAAAACAATAGTTATTTAACTTTTTGAATTTCTTTTATTAAAAGGTACATAAACAGAAAAGAAAATGAATTCATACATTTTGGTGAATTTTACTCTTCGTCCTGTTGCTTTTTTTATCGTAACATTTAAAATTGAATATCCTCCGACCGTGAAATTAAGCAGCGTGAAATAGGAATAAAACAAATATTTGAACTGTTAGGAAAACTCTATTATAATTATCCGGGACGTTTACTGGAGACAAACAGAGGTTTCTTTATATATATATATATTATATATTACATGAATCATTCATACAAAAAGCAGATTAGTGAAGTTAATGATATAAATGGCGAGAAACATCTTCGCAAACAAATTTATTAATATTACATTAACCCACGAACCTCTAGATGAATGTTATGATCCCTGTTTTTAATAAATTCAAGTTGTATAAGGTCTTTTGTTTGCTAGTACTTTCATCTGTTCATACAGACATCATCAGACATGGAAATTGATTTGTTTTCTTAGTACATCCAGGTAATAACGGGACAAGAAAGATTAGATGTGAATCGAAATATGTTTTTTTAGAAATGTGTTATTGTTAACGGTAAGAAATTTTGGAGCGCGCGGTCGTAACGCTAAGGTTGAATCTTTTGAAAATTTAAGAGAGTGCGTTTTTTTTACTAATATGGTAATTGGAGAATTCTTTTGTTGTAGAAGTTTTTTTTTCAGTCGATGTGGCATGAATTAAATTGTTCAATAAATAGAACAATGTCGCAGCTATTATCCCGAAAATTTGCACGTCAGATCAGTTCTTTTTAAACATCTTCGCAAACAAATTTATTAAAATTACATTAACCCACGAACCTCTAGATGAATGTTATGATCCCTGTATATATAAATAAGTGCTTCCATCGCTTTTAAAGGCTTTTTACAAGAGGTACTATCACATTCGTGTTCTCGAACGGCGAAAAGCATTTAAAACTGATGGAAGCCCTTGTTATAGAAAAAAACAAGAAACCAAATAATGACGTCAATTATGAACACGTCCACAATGTACTGGCCGTATTTGCAAATTAAAAATATAATATGTCCGCTTTCATCAACTTTTATGCAATCTATAATAACACTGACACGCCATTTATTATAGTAGTATGACATAAATCCTTGGAAACTTCTAACAGTTTAGCCGAAAGCGTTCGGGATCAACAGAACTTTGTGCAATTTTTGCATTCAGTATACAAGTAAAACGTAATAAAAAGCTAAACAAAATTCTTGTTTAGTTAAACACAGTCGAATAAACACGCATACATACACACATACACACACAAATGGTGTATTTCGTATAGAAAAAAAACAACGTTAAAATTCCTTTGATTTCTGCCGTGAGATTATGCCCTAAGAGTAAGATATCTGACTGAAGTCAAATCAGTCAAGTTTCGATCCCGGTTTGAAGCAAGCGGGCGCCTAGCCACACTGAGGAGCTGTGATACAGCGAAACAGTCTGTCTGTGGATGACTCTCTCTCTCTCTCTCTATATATATATATATAGATATACGATACTAGTTACACTCACAGTCAATTTAAAGAGGAACCACACACACTAACATATACGCACCTGCCCATATATATATAATGTTTTTATCTGATATTATTTATGACAATAAACGTTATTTTTTTTACTGGATACAGGTGTTTGAGTTGATATGCCTGTTTTTCTTTTCTTTATAGGACTTCTCAATTTAGTGAAATTAATAACAGCCTAAACTGAGAAGTCCTATAAAGAAAACATGTGCCCCAGACCGGAAACGAACCTGCACCTCACCCTTTTTTATCAGGGAAATCACATTTCTAGCCAAAGTGTGCTTCTACGAGTTCGGCCACGGAGACTGCTTGACTGGACAAGGTTTGAATAAACCTATTGACGAAAGACCGTTTTTCTCGGAACTTCTACGAATCGAAGAGTAAACAACAGTAATTTTTTAGAGGATTTTTTATCCGACTGTCAAGCAAGGTCCATGGCTGAACTAGTAGAGACAGCTAATTCGTGCCTCGTTTGCTCAAAGAATGTCAAAACAGCAATTGTTTGGACATGTAATAGAATTTGAGAGAATAAATTCGAAATGATCCAGTTTCTTTCCAGAGTTGTAACAAAGGATGTCCCAGAATTCCGGTGATGACCCTACATTTTCCTTTTAATCGTTAGGAATTTTTAAAAAATTTACATATGAGCTTTCTAATAATTTAATATCTTTGACAATACAGAATTTATTTCAAACCAACTTTTAGTTATTTTTATTAAATAAGTATATATTCGTCAGTTTCGGAAGACTATGAAGTCTACTGGATTGGCTAGCTAATCCCTGTTGTAGATGCCTGTTCGCGAGCATTTGTGTTTCTTCAACACTCATAGAGTCAACCTGTGTTTTACACAGTTGAACGGACTTTAGTTACGGTTCTAAGAAAGTGTGCACAATATGGCGTGATCAGTAGTTGAACAATACGCTCAAACCCTCGGCCATGATGACTTGCGACTTCAAGCTAGATAAAAATATCGATGCTTCCTATTTCACTAGCAAGATTTGGGTCAGTATGGTTTCCAGACACTTGTGAACGGTGCCGCCGGTGGGGATCAACTCCCCCTGGCCGATATTACCAAGAGGTAATCTCCTTAAGCAATTGATCATGGTGAGATTCGAATCTGGGATGGAAAACTAACGCTTATTTTAGAAAAGTCTATACACTTTATAATAATGCAAACGAATTCTAGTTGACAATTTTCAAACTTGATGTATGGTTTTAAGCCGTCTCCTGTAAAATTCAAATATGGACAAATGATGGGAGAAAATCTCTTTAAAAAAAGATAAAGCCATAAAACATTGCTATTCAGGTTTGTGCAAGAAACATAAAAGAGCAGTAAGCAAAGAATTGATCAATTTATAAACGACATTGTCGCAAAATTCTTTTTCAGACTTTTTAATTTCCCTAAACATGTCTGAACGGGTATCATTTTTGCCTCTTGAAAGCGTTTTGACAGTCACAGAATTTATTATATTACACACACCTTTTAATAACTTGATCTCATAATACCCTGTGGCATACCAATAATTCAAATAATTTAGATTACTTCATCAATACAAGGTACATTACTGGTTGTAGGCTCAAGCTATGAGGACAAGAGGCTCTAATCCGAAGGTGAAAGCTGATGCTCAAATCTCAGTTGTTTGAATTGGATCTGCAGATATTTAATTAGTCATGCATACAAATACAATTGATTTCACGTTTTTTAAAATTCTTTTTATAGCTAAACCTAGAATTGTTAGTTTAAAATATCTATGAGCAAGTTTTGAGCGAATAATATGTATGTATTTACTTAAATACAAATCATGTGATTAAATAGGTATTTAAAATTCTTTTAATGAAGTTAGACACATTTTCAACAACAACAAAAAAAACCGACAAGAAATGGCTTCTCAAAACAAAGAATTCTAATTAGTTCAAACTACAAATACTCTAACTTTAAAGAACAGCGTGTAAGTAAATTAAAACTTCAAGTGACTTTTTCCCATTTTATCTTTCCAGCGTTTTTTTTTTTGCTCCTTTATATTTTTGCAAACGAATTCAGTTCTCAATTATTCTGCACTTCACAAATATTAATTATCCACGCTTTTTGCACGATCTTTAATTTAACTAAATCTTGATTTCGAAGTAAACTATTTTAATGTTATTAAACTATTGTTTAATAATAGATGATAAAAGATAAATACAATATATCCTTAATATTTATTTTTCAATTTAGGAATGATCTGTGTTAATGTTATTAAACTGTTTTGTTTGAAAGTTAAATCAACAGTCTATAAAAATGTAAACATATTAAGCACTGTATGGTAAGTTTAATCGAATTGAACGTTTCTTGTTACTTTACTTACTGTGACTATATTTCCTCCAAATTAGAAGAGTTCCTATATTTGTCATATTTAATGAAAAGTGATAAAATCTACCTTCTTCTTCTTGTGGTGTCCCTTCAGGACGTTGGCGATCATGGCTCTTCACAATTTCCTGTCCTTTGTAATTCTTAATAAAGTTTGTCTTTTTGTTATCTATCCTAAAACCTGTTCAACCATCCATTTACTCGATCTCTCTAGTAAGGTTATGCGTTGTTTTCCTATGTTCCTCTTGTTTTCAATATGTTCTTGTCAGTGTCAAATTTTCCAAACCCTCTTTTCTCATTATGTGCACTAAAAATTTCAACTGTCACTTTACGCAGTTTTTAAAAATATTTATAATTTAATTTTCTTTAAAAATATTTATAATTTAATTTTTATTTTTAAAATATTTATAATTTAAAATAAAGAATATCCATTATATTCTTGCGCTAATTAAAGATTTTTTTAATTAACATTGCGTTAGTCACATGGGGTGTTTTGTTAACCCAAAGGTTTTAAGGTACTCGTAATTCCTAGTTATCAACGTGTTTCTTTTTCTCCCTCCTTCTACTCTCCTGATTCGCGGTGTGGCACAGTTGTCGTTGAGTTGTCGTGGGAGGCAGACGTCAGGGAACTATGCATTTTCTAAAATCCGAGGTGCTTAACGAAGGGTTAATATATCACATATAAAATTTTGCTTTCAACTCCTATCAAATTAAAAGGCAAAATATAAACTGAACAGTTTCCGACAGTTTCATAATGATACGAATGAACTAGTGGTGTCCTGGTTAACTATGTTTCAAAACAAATTTTCTGAACAATTCCAAATCTTAATATTTCTACTTCGACAAAGTATTTCCGTCTATCTTTATATGATTCAGGCATTATGATTCTTTTGATATAATTCCCAGATATGAAGCAGAACAATAATAGAGGTAAATTTACAAAGTGTGTATTGCTGAATGTTCACAAGAGTTACATTTCTTTCTTCAATGTACCCCAGCTATAGGTTAAATAGTAGGACGTGTATCTGGACAAATCATTGTCATTCTCAACAAATTGTTAATGCATTATTCACAAAAAAGAATTATTCTTCCAATCCAAAAGGTTTCGGCTTCAAATAACTCGGAGACGGTTGATAAACCATGAAAAAAAATCAAAATCAATCATTCTTCAGCGAAATTTTCATTAAAACCTTTAACTGATTTAATCCGATTTTTACAAACATATTTTTTAGTATTTTTATCGCGTTAAAGCGTTCATGTGGCCTTCACTATCTTCACTAAGCCCCACTCTTTAGTTTTAATGTATTTTTAAAATGTAAAGTCAGATTTTACGGACGAGATAAAAGTGTTTTAACAGCATTTTGATGTAACAAATAATTGAGATTTTAGACAGAAGATTTAATAAAAAAATACTATTAGCAGATATATTTTCGTGGAACGTGAAAACGATTGAAAAAGACGAAAAACGAGAAATACTGGTTTGCGATTGTCCGGAGTGAGGCGAAGAATGGTTATTCTTCAGGGCGTCTTTCAGGTCCTTCATTATGGCGCACGTAGTGAGGAGGATATCATCAATCGCCATATCACTCCGAAAACTAGAACCGGCGATTGCTTCAAAAATAATCTGTAAACAGAAAATTATTTGGAATTAATACAAATAATATACATATATTTCTATTTTTACTCACACACGTGCGCGCGCGCACACACACACACACACACGCGCGTGCACACACACACATGCACATATATATATATATACATATAGGGTGTATAAAAAATACTTCTACAAACTTTAGGGGCGGGTTCCTCACACAAAACAAGGACAAAACTTCACATAAACATATGTTCACAAATCATCCGTTTTTTTTAGTTATTACGTTTAAAGAAAGTTTACGGAAGATGTCGCTGTGCTGCTATATGGACTAGGTTACATTTGTCATTCGTGTACATTTGTGGCTAGTGTGTCTTCAACCTTTTAACGTGTGTAGTAGTGAGATAACTGAGAAGTGTCCCATTTAACAATGACAGGATATTCATATCGTGAGCAGAGAGATATGATTTTCTACATACGGCCGCGCGAATGGTAATGGACAGGAGGCTGCACGACCGTATCAAATTGCGTTTCCAGACCGAAGGCAGCCGAGTCATACATCCTTTGCTGCTGTTTATCGTCGCGTTGCAGTGACAGGATCCGTGACACTACAAATTGTGGATCGAAGAAGACCGAGATCTGCTTGAGCTCCTGACCCTGAAGAACATATTCTACAGGCTGTCGGTATCCAGGTATCAGCTCACGTCAAGTGGCCCTTGCATGTCATACATTTCATTGTACCGCATGGAAGGTACTTCAAGAGTAGCTCCTGTATCTGTATACTTTGCAACGTGTGCAGGTTCTTTTGCCCTCTGATCACTTACCACAGGAGAACTTTTGCCGATGGTTTATTGCACAAACTGTCGATCTGTTGTTTGTCTCTTTAGTCTTGTTTACAGATGAGGAAACATACGGAAGAGATGAAATAACAAATTTACACAACCAACATTTGTGGGTGGAACAGAATCAAGGTACAATACAGGCTAGACACCAGCATCAGTTTATGATTAATGTGTGGGTTGGAATTGTAGGTTACTCTCTGGTAGGTCCATGTTTTGCCAACAAGTCTTACAGGAGCTGTCTACAAGGACTTTATTTCGAACACACTTCCAGACTTTCTAGAGGATGTACACCTGCTAATACGAAGGTGCATGTGGCTCTTGCATGATGAGGCTCTAGCACATTTTAGTCACATTGTTTGCGATGCACTAGCTGACATCTACCATGAAAGATGGATAAGTAAGTGAAGACTGGTTCCATGGCCTGCACATTTTTCCGACCTCAATCCTTTGAATTTTTATCTGTGAGGTCACCTAAAGTAATTGATTTATGCAACAGACATTAATAATGTAGAGACGTTACATCAACGTGTCATGGGGGCAGGCGAAACCATTCGACATCGTGTGTGAGTATTTGAAAGGGTCCGCCAGTGAATGATCCGACATATGCATGCGTGTGTAGAAGCAAGTGGAGGATATTTTGAACATACCAACAATAAAAATCTTGTCGGTATTAAATAACCCACTGAGGTTGATATGCCGTAAACGAAACGAAACGAAACCAAAAGTTGTTTTGGTGTCAGGAAACCGCCCACCATTCCAAGTTTGTAAAAGTATCTTTGAAAAAAAAAATAGCAACCTTATCCTACCCCACGGGAGAAAAAGAAACGGAAAAAGACCCCCCCCCGTAAACGCAACTATCTCGGTAAAATCCAAAGCTTCAATAAGCTTGAACTTTCCATTAAGAAACTAACGTAAAATAGAGCTGGAATTTAATTAAAAAACAAGCATCAGAGACAAATACTCTACTATAACTTCAAGTTTCACGCGCTGATGCAATCCTGAAACAGTTAGTTCTGTCTTGAAGATTATCATCAGCCTTGCTTTTATCTTGGTTCGTACACGGAACGACAGGAATTTCACATCACGTAGACACTTTTTCTCTCTTTCTCCATATATATATATATATATATATATATATATATATATATATATATATACGTGTGTGTGTGTGTGTGTGTGTGTGTGTGTGTGTGTGTGTGTGTGTGTGTGTGTATAGCTATTTACTAAGCATAGCTTAATGGTAGCACAAGGCCGAAAGTATGGAGTCAGTTAGTTACACGCTTAGGCGATCATGTATCTTTCGTGACTGACGAGATTTGTTCCCGCAGTAGGTTCCCATTACTTTCTGCGGTAGACCAGTTGCCGTCCAAGGTTATAGAACCCGTCTTGCTATTAACCCATAGCTGGGGGAAGAGGATCCATACCTTTCTCAAGGGTATTAGCACGTAAGTGAATGTAATGGATTCGACTGGAATTCAAACTCGGCTCTCCGATTCCTCAGTCCGAGTCGCTATCCATGGAGTATGTAGTACTCAGTCGTAATGTATCTAGCGAGACAAACTTGCTAACCATGACACCACGTCGAGGTGCCCAGATAGATAGATAGATATAATATATTTATATAAATGAATTAACACAATTTTCTCCCTGAGCTAAAACGTGAAACTGGTCGTGGGGTAAATGTTAGCGAACTAATTTAATTGGTCATTCCTTATGAGTTCGATCCTCGCTGGGTATTTCATAATCGTGGTTTCGTGCCAAAAATAAACTAAGCTTCGTAAATATCAGCTGAATAACTAAAAAGAAAAAGGTTAGCACGTTCCTGTTATACTGAGTAAATGTCGTACACACGCCAAATTAATTACGACATTTTATAATGTGAAAGTTGAGACGGTGACAAAATTGGCTCCACTAACATTCATTATTATTTGAGTTTATTTAAATGAATTGAAATATCTATCTTCAGAAAATGGCGTTATACAATCTTGTAATTTTGTTTTCGTCCTTACATCATGAATTTGTGAAATGTGTCATACTCGCATGTGCCATCAATCAGTCTATATTTATTTATAAGTAAATGTGTACAGATCTATCTTAATGGAAAAAATCAAATAAACATTAAGTCCCATCAATAATCGAACTATTTTATGACTTGTTTTGTGGTTAAAGAACTGCGTAATCCCTGGTACGCGAACTCGAAAGTAAAAAGCAAATCAGATCCACTCTACTTGGGTGACATTAGTGTAACATAATCTTCTTATTCTGTTTTGCACTGTGCTTAATCTAAGCTTATTAAATATCAATAATACAGTTATTATTTTTTTATTCTTTTTGGAAGCAAATACCTTTATATTACCTGAAAGTTAACCCTTGGTTTAATGACCAGGTCGGCGGCGTGCCAGTCTTTTCCCTGATTTCCTTGGCTTGAGAAAATATTTGTCTCTTGGTTTCGTTCTCGAAGATAGACACGTAATTCTCCCATACTGTTTCCATACATATGATACCAAAATCTGAAAGCAACAAATCACCATACTTATTTTTTATGAAGTAAAAAACGTAACTCTAGTTATGGATGAAATATCACAGCAAACCAGGCTCTCTAGCCTATACCGGCAACCAGTCTAGGAGAAGGCCAACTCTAAATGCAAACCCGGTTAAGCGTGGGGCAGGCAACCCCCCCACGTCAAAACGTACTTTCTACAGGAGCATCTAGGCGTTGTGAGGCTGTGTCTGTATTCTACAGGCCAGACCAATGGAACTAAGGAGGAGTAGGTGGAGGATGAAGGGGAGGAGGAGAAGGGAAAAGAGGAAAAAGAGAAACAATTTAGAATGTTTGTTTTTACGAGCTTGGCAATCAGTATACATAGTAAATCAAGATTCTCTTAGAATCTTTATATAGATTCTTGAATGAGAAGAATATCACTAGACATGTATGGAGGTGGAAGTAATTTCTTTTTAGTAAAGGGTTCTCCTCTTTTACATCCAATTCTTTTTTTGCTTTTCAATTTAAGGGCCATCTATCATTCTCTCTTCCTATCGCTTTCTCTCTCTCTCTCTCTTGCATCCCTAAATCTTTGTTGATATGTGTCAAGGGAATTCAAGAAGCTGTTCTGCGATTCTGTGATTTTAGTAAATGGTTCGTGCGTACCATTGTGAACTCATTTAAGCTGTCTCCTACGGAGGGCTCTTGATTGGGACTTCGGCTTTGTTCAGGTGTTTGAGAGCCCCTAAGTCTTTGCATATTCTCAGCATTGGAAGCTCTTCTGGCTGCCATTTGATCTAGGTTTTCATTTGCACGGGACCTTCTTTTCCTCGCTGCAACCTTGGCTCTTTTGATTGCAATTTGGTCCTCTGTTGGCGGAGATTTCTTTTTGTGAGACATACTGCTGCCGTATGCGATAGGCAACAATAAACTACAGAAGAACTCAAAAATTGATAGCTGCATTTAAGTATTGCATTAATATTTAAACTTACATTTTAAAAGTTCAATGATAATACTTCTAAAGATTGTTTGCTGAAGGTAGGTCCTTACTTTCCGTTCAAACAATTATTTTTATTTCATGGGAAACTTACACAATTAATTTCGATTATTCCCAAATTTATTTCCAAGTTATAAAAGTTGTTATCGTAGAAAAAATTCGTCGCAAAAATCACGTAAAAATATCACCGAAAGCAATTGCAGTAATGAAAACTTGAGAATCCATAATTTCAGGATTGCGGGTTCAGATCCGGCCGGGAATGTTTTTAATTTGCTCACGGAATCGGCCTGATTTCAAAATGGTATGATATATTGGGCTATGGCCTCTAGGAGTAAAGTTGAAAAGTGTGACACACTGACATTCTCATTTATTTATATAGATTGCATATATTTTAATTTGTATTTGCAATATAAGTTATAGTAATAATTACTATTACTCACATTACAGAATGTTACTTAGATAAAACGTAATAATTAATTAATAAATGGAAAGGTTTACAGAATTTGTGAAAAAAAATGCAGTCATTGATACAAAGAACAACAGAAAAAACGACAAATCTTTCAACATATAATTATTAATATATTGAAAGACTTTAAATTATCAAACAACAGACTTTTAGAACGAGCAATAAATTAACACTATCAGAATGATATAGGCTAGGTACCACCAAAATGAATACTTTTTTCCGCACTGAATGAAAAATATTGATACAACCTGTTTTAAATATTTGCGAAAAATAGAAAATTAACCAATTCCAGCGTAAAAACAAAAAAAAACACCCCAAGCTCAAGAATCTCTTGTCTAATTTTAATGAAATTTTGCACTGCACTTGTCAGGGGCTCAAGGTACAATATGCCCCTAAATTGGCTGGGGTATTATGTATCGTTTAAGCTATATCTAGAGAACAAACTTACATACACGATTAGAGTTTTAGTATTATATAGATAAAAATCTAGTATATTTACTAATTTAAAAATTTACTAATTATAATTAATATATTATTTTTTTTATAAAGCTACAATTAATAACGATATTTCTTTTTTTTAGAAATCCATAATATCTGAATAGCGAATTTTTATTTTTATAACTATTACCAGATTTTAGGGTGGCTATTAATGATTTAAGCAATTTTATTAATTTCCATGTTTCACACACGCGTATGTCGTGGCTGGTGATATAGATTCATTATACACTTATTAGTCATAAAGTGCTTTTCATGACTTCTCTATTTTTAGTAAAAGCTTACCAAAAGGTTTGTTGTTATAAATCATATATTTCTGTGGCATTTTCAATGCTATTCCCTATCGTAAGTGTGTATATTCTTAGAAATCTTTTAACTCTTCATCTTCTATTCTTATGAATGGTTTTTGAAACCGCTACAATTACACATTACTTTTGCCTTATTTCGTTTCATTGATAGTTTTTTTTTTATATTTAGGTCATTTACACTGACGTGAGGATCGACGGAGAGTGAGAAGAAGGGACTAAGTATAAACTACAGGACACAATGCATGGTCATCAGTATGAGGATGAGCCCGAAATGCAATTTGCAGGTCGGCAACACTAGAATCAAGCAGACGCGGAAGTTTAAATATCTGGGAAGCGTTTTGACAGAGGAAGCTAAGTGCAACACTGAGATCCGTAGACGTATTGGGAGGGCCAAGGACGCATTCCAAAAGCTGGGCAAAGTATTGCGAGACAGCAGGATGTCTTTGATAACAAAGAAAAGAATACTGAACTGTTACGGGACATCTGTCCTTCTTTACGGCAGCGAATGTTGGACGATTTCCTCTAGAATGAAAAAGAGACTAAAGGCGACGGGGATATGGTTCTACAGAAGGATGCTGAGGATATCATGGACCGAGCATGTGAGCAACGATGAGGTCATAGCGAGGATGCAAAGAAGGAGGAGGCTTATACTTAACATCAGGAAGAGGCAGCTGAAGTTTCTGGGACACATAATGAGGAAGGAGGGCCTGGAGAATCTGATAATCACGGGTCGAATGGAGAGAAAGAGAGACAAGTGAAAACAACGCATGACATACCTAGCGGGCTCAAGCAAGTGGATGACAGAACGTGGTCTGGGGGAGGTGGCAGAGGGAAGGAACTTGAGAGCTGCAAGGGATAGAGGGTGGTGGAGAGCCATGATCGCCTATGTCCGGAAAGGGTATAGCACATAAAAAGAAAGGCACTGGCATGCAAAAGTTTTAGGACAACTACAGTTTTTTTTGGTTTGTTTTGTTTTACAGCACATCACTCTCAATGGGTTATTTAATCCCGACAAGATTTTTATTGCTGGTAATATTTTTTCCAATAATGTATTGCTGGTAATATTTTTTTCCTCAAAAATACATTGCTGGTAATAATGAATTGCTGGTAATAATTTTTCCTTCAAAAATTTTATTGCTGGTTTTAAAACCTATTTTTACACTTTTATAGTGTTTTGACCCCAGTTTTGGGGTTAACTATTTGCACATAGCTGGGAACCTAACAGGTGCTACCACCCCTGGTCAGGTTTGGCCTGGGAACACCAGCAATTAAGAGGTGGTTCCACACTCCTCAAAACCTCCTGATCAGAGGCCTTGCTGTCGGATGTAGTGTATCGTCTTACCCAGGACGTGGATGTAGTTTATCGTCATACCCAGGACGAAGACAACTACATAAAATGATTATACACCTTTATTTTATTAAGATTGTTTAGCAGTCTGCTTTTATCAGTAGTGTCTGTGGACATTGGGAATTAGAAAATAAATTGTTGCCTTTTCGTAGGTGTCGTGTACGAGAAGATACACCCTGTTAAGAAGGTTGAAGCTGAAAAAAGGCCACTGAAAAGTTTGAGATGATAAAGTCATGATAATATGCAAATTTCTAAGTAGGAATTAATCAATTTTAAAGGTACCCTGATAAGTGATTGGATTTGAACACTAGCTTAGTTTTTTATACCAAAATCAAGATGAGGGTTGTGATTTGAAGAGAAAGATAACTCAATGAGACTGAAAGGTGAAACTTTTGCCAAGGGTCTACAATTTTTGCATGGCCTTTTTTCCGCATCACTATGCTTAAGGTGCTCTATCATCCACCATACCACATTAACGAAAATGCATTAACTTGTCTTCTGACCCTCAAATATCATAGAATGTACTGAAAAACATACTGTTCATCACCTTCGATTTTGGGGTAAAATTAAGAAAAGTAATTAATTTTACAAGGTTGCCCAAAATGTTTTGCTCGTCAGTGTAGCATTTATTGCAATGTAAACATACAACGCGGCCCTCAGGCATATATATTCGACATCGAGGTGACGTTCATCATGTATGTATGCATGTATAGATAGATAGATAGATAGATAGATAGATAGATAGATAGGTGTGTGTGTGTGTATGTGTATGTATCTGCGAACGCGCTCGTGTGTCGTGTGTGCATTTATACATGTGTATTACCTGAGACACATGTCGTGAGCGAATGGGTGTACGATTGATGATATTAGCCTTGCCTTCTGGCCAGAAACAACAGGTGACGAACTCTCTAAGTAGAGGTACGAACCTTGAGGTAGAAAAAAAAACAACAAAATAAATGATTAGTTTTAACGTCGAAAGACACAAACAATCAACTAAACTATAAACAAAATCAAAATCCCTGTCAAGTTCACCCGAAACAAATAGAAATGCTTTTGATTACATATTTAATTTTTTTTTATCAGAGGACAAATGATCTATGTCTCTCTCTCCTATACTATCTCTTCCTCTCTCTCTCTCTCTCTCTCTCTATATATATATATATATATATATATATATATATATATATTGGGGGGAAATGTATGACAAAGTGGAAAAAGTTTTCGTGTTTTAGCAAAGTTTTCGGACTTCATCGGACTAACTTTGTTATTTTGGTGCGACTACGCATGCGCACGAAAGAGGGATGTTGGAAATTTAGTCCAACGAAGTCCTAAAGGTCAAAATACGTCACACGAAAACTATTTACACTTTTCATATATTTTTCCCCCACAATATTGTTCTTGATATATAAAAATTTATATATCGTTATCTCATATATATAGACATTAATGAATCTTTCCATGTAGCTATAACCGACTACGACTGTCAGTTTCCTGCGCGCCAGGCACACATTCCATCCGAAGAATGCGTGTATAGCGTTCAGGAATCTCACAGTCGTAGTCGGTTATACCTACTTCGGAAGAGTATAATTAACATATATGCTCTGCTATTTCGATATTGAGCTCTTTTCTTCCGAGCTCTCGGTTTACGCGTGTTCTTTCGTGATTCGCTTTTCTTTTTGTGTCTTAATAATAATAATAATAATAATATATATATATATATATATATATATATATATATATATATATATATATATATATATATATAGATAGATAGATAGATAGATAGATATAGTATAGTGTTAAGTGCTAGAGTTGCTGGTTCTTTTTCCACGTGGAAAAGCCTTTTGGGCAAGCAGGTTTTTGTCATAAAGTGCTCGATATTAAAAGTATAGGATAGAGCATTAATAGAATTAAGAACAATTACAAGACAGCAAGCACTGAAGAGTGATCACGTTATCTTGACGTACTAACGAAACTACGAAAGCAGGCATGACTGAACCAATACCAGTTAGCTAAGTACTAAACTTCTTCAAATCAATTCTCTCTCTCTCACTCTCTCACTCTCTCACTCTCTCTCTCTATATATATATATTTTAAGACATTTTTATGTTTATACATTATTTTTATAGATACAAATATTTAAGTAATATATACATATATACAGTAGCCTAAGAAATGTTTTTAGCCAAGAGAAATAGACTACATCCAATTTCAAAATTTAATTACGTAATCCCTATTCAACATAAATAAACAGTATTTGGAACAAGTATGGAGTCGGTCCTATATTTGCTAGTTGCAGTACTTGTATTCGATTTTTATGGATTTGATCAAGTTATCTACAATCGCCTGATCCATATTTGACACTCCTTCAGCAATGTTTCTTTAAGGGTTGCCACTGACGTGGTCTTCCTGAACGTTGTTCCACACGACAATGGCCTTCTTCATTAAATTTCTTGACAATATTATTAACCATTTGATGATTAATCTGGAAAAACCTATCAATTTCTCTATCTGACTTGCCACACTGATGCCATCCTATTATTTGCCCTCGTTGAAATTCACCAATTTCCTTACTTCCACGAACTTTCAGCGTAAAATATAAGTCACCTATCGTTCATAGATTGGAGTAGCTTGATGCTAATACAGTATTGTCTGAAAAAAAAAAGAAGATACGTTATTACACAAGCCAAAATTTCTGTAATTAAGGGTGGCCAAAAACTTATAGCCCACTGTATATAAGTTTCGTTAAAAACGGTTGACAATGTACTAATGTTTCTTATGTTCTTATATATTTTTCTTTTCTGGACATAAATTATGTATAAATTGTCCAAATGTTTTGTATATTCAGAAAATAAGAAATTATAAGAATACAAGAAACATTAAATAAAACACCTATCCCTAACAGCAGTACCTTGTCATTTGTTTTTAACGAAATTCATATATATATATATATATATATATATATATATATATATATATATATATATATATATATATATATATATGAAGAGAACTATTTACTAAACTTACTTTTGTCTGTTACGATGCCAAATATTTCGTGAATACATGTTTAGAACCGTTTTTATAGATAGTTATGATGGATACAGTGATAAAGTTTCAAAATTTCAACTTGGAAGGAAACCTGCCATACATTTTTTAAAGAGCTTTTCTTTGTTGCCAGACATTTTCCGTATAAAGAAACTGAGTTTTCCTGAAAATATTCAGTTATTAGTTTGGATAAAAAAAATCAGTTCTCCTCAGGATATCTGAGAAAATAGTTTGGCTAATATATTTAGGAGAAATAAGAAGAATGTTATTTTTAGGTAACCAAAGTGACAGTTAAATGTTGTTCATGAAAATTGCATAATTATTTTTGCTTATAAACATCTTCGATTTTAATTCTATATTTTTATGGAAGCAAGTTGAAAAATGATCGCCAAAGGGGTTTGAAGATGGGTTTGTGGATGTAAAATTTTTATTAGAACGAAAATCGATAATTCATATGCGTGGGTTGATAGATACGTCAGTCGTCTCATATGTAGTTTTTGGCTGAATTTTGATCTGAAATTTTCATTGTATAATATTGTATCTATGTGATTAATATTCACCGCTGAATTAAGTCCGTTAACAAGGAAAGAGACTATGTTGAAAAATGAATATTTCCTGTGTAATTTATTATTAGGCCGTGAACTTATTTAAAACAATTCTCTAATTTAAGCGATGGCCACAAAACTATATTTTAATGGATTAAATGACAATAATACTAAATTTTAATTGAACAAATGACCATAAAACTATATTTTAATGGAAAAATTACCATAAAACTATATTTTAATGGCAAAATTACCATAAAATTATATTTAATGGAAAAATGACCATAAAACTATATTTAATGGAACAAATAAACTTAAAATAATTTTATAATTGAATAAATAGCCATAAACAATTTGTTTATTATGCAAGTGGAATTTATCCGTAGCAGATGTTAACAATTTAGATTTAGGCTTACCTTTCGATGTTCCCATAGTGTGGTCATTATTTGGGCCAGTGTTCATGGTAGGTGTCACTGAATGAGTCCATGTCCAGTCTAAATCGTCTGAGGTATCCTGTTTCCATCCACAAAGATCAACTTCATCAAAATTACAGTACTGCACTGACCGAGCTACAAGAACAAATAGAGAGAAAATTGATTTGAGTGAGTTAGCATTACTCTCCATTTCCTGGTAATTCTTTTTCTTCTTTGTATTGTGTCCGTTCGTGACGTTGGTGATCATGGCTCTCCACAATTTCCTGTCCTTTGTAGCTATTTGTGGCAAATTTAGTCTTTTTGTTATATCTCCTAAACCGTGTTTTGCCATCTAAGGTCGTTAGGTAGATTATGCTCTGTTTTCCTCCGTCTCTCTTGCCTTCAATATGTCCTGGCAGTGACAAATTTTCCAAGCCCTCTTTCCTCATTATGTGCCTGAGACATTTCCAATCTCTCTTTCTGATGCTAATCGTGAGTATCCTTTTTGATTCCATTTTCTCTAAAACGTCACCGTTGCTCATATGTTCGATCGATAGCATTCTCTGCATCCTTCTGTAGAACCACATTTCTGTTTTTTCAACTCTCTTCTTTATCTGTGTGGAAATTGTCCAGCATTCATTACCGTATAGGAGTTCAGGTAACAGTTCAGTACGTTTTTCTTTGTTTCTAATAACATTTTCCTTTTTCTTAACACTTTACTTAGCTTTTGGAAGGCATCTTTAGCTATCCCAATGCACCTTCAAATTTCCGAATTCGCACTTTTCGCTCTCGGTTAAAGTATTTTCTCGATATTTAAATTGTTGTACTTGTTTGATTTTGTTTTGTGACGTAAGATGGCCGTTAATAATCAAGTATAACTCAAGCTTTTAATAAAACAGTATTTAATTACAACTGCAAATAAAAGAACAAAGAAGTAAAAAAAAACACAAAGAAGTAAAAGTCAACCAAAGATAATTAACCATTTCAGTGAATACCTTGTTAGTACACTATTTACATTGTTCGGAATATCATCCTCATCTTTGTTGCCATATCTATCACAACGTTTCGGCCGCTGTACGCTCCGGCTTTCTTCAGGTGGTTGGAATATCGAACTGAACCCTTTATTTCGCTTGTGCATTTCGTTTTATAATGCAATTTATGTTTTGCAAAGAAATTACAACATTTCCTATAATGCAGTTTACTTTACTTAATATCCTCATCGCCACTTTCCCGCCTCTGACACATCAAACATTAATAAAAAAAAATTATACAAGATTTGACTTACGTAGGCATACTGGTTGATTACCAGTCCAGTCACCTATGTCCTTACAAAATCTTTCACTGCTGCCTGCAAGGATAAAATCCGCTCGACAAAAGAAGAAAACCGTTTTACCAACAGCGTAGTCACTGCCTTGCTTGTAGCCATGTTTCGGATTAACCACTGCTGGGCAATGGGTAATATCTGCAAGGAAATGTTTTACTTTAATAGCAAAATTTAGAAGATCAGTATAGAAAAGGAAGTAGCACGAAATAAGCCAGTGTTTAGCGCTCAGTCAGCTCCGAATTCACTACAATTGTAATACTTTACGAGAAAAGATTGCTATTAACTAAAGCAAGACAACCGCCATAAGAAGACCTTAGTGACGAGTAAGAGCAATAAAAGAACAGATTCAGGAAGACAGAAGGTGGCGATTAGGGTTGCATTTTAATTTTTGGAGATAGTAGGTGTCAGTATGAAACAAGAAGATAGTTTCACAGATGAAAAGTGTGAATAGAAAAACTGTTAGAATAGAACGTACGGAAAGCGCATTAGAGCAATTGCCATGAAAATATTTATACAAAAAGACAGAGGGAATATATATATATATATATATATATATATATATATATATATATATATATATTAAATAAAACAAATTTTTAGTACGTTAATAAAACCACCGATCAAAATAAAAAAATAAATATAAAGGATAAAAAACAAAAATAAATTAAATAAAAACAAGCAAAATAATTTGACACAAATAAACAAATAAACGACTTCCGGTAAAATATCTGCCAAAATAGACTACCCACAAGACACCACTGACCCGTATATATAAATAGCCGAGGAAAATAACAGCACTCGTAGCCTGACGATTGCATCTAGCATGAAACAGACTGTCGCCTCTAAGTGTTGACTTCTATGTTCACTTTTATATTTATATTTACACACGCTCTATCTCTGATATTGAGCACTTTATCCCATAAATATAGCACACTTTAAGACTATATTTCTTCATATATATATATATATATATATATATAATTAAAACAAAAAGTGGTCCACATGTTTCTACTTATAATATGTGAAATAGATAGGTTAGTCTATAAAAAAAAGGACAAAAGAAAAGGTATCAATATAATCAGTTCCATAAACATTTATTAAATATTAACCGTGAGAGAAATGAAGCACGGAGAGAAAACTTTTATCTTTGGAATTTTCGGAAAACGCCTGTGTCCTTCATCAACGGTCCGAGGAACAAACGGAGAAATGGGAATTACTCACTGACAGCGGTTTTTATAGATGGGGTATTTTCCAGTGGAAATCCTATTATTAGGGAAAAAAAAAAACACTTCTCAGTCTGATACCTCGATGTGCTAAACTTTTTATAAAAATAAACTTAAATTTAAATTTTGATCGTTGTAAGACTGTTCGGGAAGTCTATTGTTACTAGTGTGTCGTGTGGGAGTGAGTTTGTAAACATTGATGAAGAGAATTTAAAGTTGAGGAGGGGGAAAGACGTCTCTCATGTAGCAAGTTGTAGCAAAAATTGGCAGATCACGTGTTATGGTTATAATATGCTGTGATGAAAAAGAAGAAAGAGAAAAGGAAAGGAAGAAAAAGAAAAGAGAGGGGGGAACGGAATATATAATAATAAAATAAAAAATAAAGTAACATATATATATATATATATATATATATATATATGTGGATGACTATATATATATATATATATATATATATATATATATATATATATATATATATTACTAAGTTTATATATATATAACTATATATTACTAAGTTTATAAAAAATAAAAAATTACTGAATCAGAGAAATAATATAGCTATTTTTTGCCATCATTGTCAAAAATTGTCCTTAAATAATATTTAAAAATAAAATTAAAAAATGGGAGCTGTTAATATACATACTTATACTTGATATGAAAAAATAATTTTAAATAATGTAACTAATTCTATTACATTTACTTGTTTTTAAAAAGAAATATAGTCTATTAGTAATTAAGAGTAAAAACATTTTAAAATTGTAGTCTAATAACGCAAACACACCTAAAAAGAATCCCTAAGTATACATGAAAAAAAGCCCCAAAACATTTTGCCGTTAATAAAAAAAAATGCAGACGACATGCATTTAACGGATGTCAAAATTCGTTGAAAAATACACCGCTACCCTCCTTAAACATAACCTCTTTTTCGAACGTAACTCATAATTGATACAACAATAGCTTATAAAAATGAACACGCTACAGCCCCTGTCTGAATGATTGCATTTCTCTGTATCTTCGGAAACTGTAAATTATGAATTTATATGTGCGTTTAGAACTCAGTAATTTTAAAAATAAGTTATTCCACTATTCGCTTGAAGATGAAACGGAACTAATGATTTAATTTAATTATATAATTAAATTTAAAGTTTTTAGCTTACAGTTTTTAAACATGTTTATTACTGTGGAGCGAAAAACCCATATTTTAAATTAGTTAATTTATAATATTTATGCTGTGTAAATTTACGTTGAGCAATGTTTTGTAAAAAAAAATAAAAAATAACAAGAACATCGGATTATATATCTTACTGTTCTTTCTTTCTTTATATATATATATATATATATATATATATATATATATATATATATATATATGTGTGTGTGTGTGTGTGTGTGTGTGTGCGTGTGTGTGTGTGTGTGTGCGTGTGTGTGTGTGTGTGTGTGTGGTGTATAAAAATGCTTTTACAAACTTTGACACCAAAAGAAAATAAAATGTTCATATAAACATATGTCCAAAAGACCATAGTTGTACATCAACACAGTGACTCAAAACAAATATTCAAAATGTCCTCCGCTTGCTTCTACGCATGCATGCACCCGTCGGATCATTGATTGGCGGAACTTTTCAAATACTCCCAAACGATGTCGACTGGCTTCGCAGGCCCCCATGACACGTTGATGAAGAGGCTCTGCATTATTAATATCTGTTGCATAAAACATTTGTTTCCGGTGGACACAGGATTCAGTTCGGAGGGATGTGGTGGCCAAGGAACCGGTCCTCTTCTACTTATACAACTTCCATAGTAGATGTCAACCAGTGCATCCAGAACGATGTGAAGAGACAAACAACGGATCGTCAGTTTGTGCAATCAACCATCGGTAAATTTCATCCTTGGTGAGAGATCAGAGGGCAAAGGGCTTTGCACACGTTGCAAATGATACGGATAGAGGAGCTGCTCTTGAAGTACTCTCCATGCGGTACTATGAGATCAGAGGGCAAAGGGCTTTGCACACGTTGCAAATGATACGGATAGAGGAGCTGCTCTTGAAGTACTCTCCATGCGGTACTATGAGATCAGAGGGCAAAGGGCTTTGCACACGTTGCAAATGATACGGATAGAGGAGCTGCTCTTGAAGTACTCTCCATGCGGTACTATGAGATCAGAGGGCAAAGGGCTTTGCACACGTTGCAAATGATACGGATAGAGGAGCTGCTCTTGAAGTACTCTCCATGCGGTACTATGAGATGTAAGACATGCTAAGTTCACTTGCCCTGTGCTGATACAATCGTCATTGACAACCTGTAGAATGTGTTATTCGTGGTCAGGCGTATTAGTGGATCCCCGTCTTTTTCGATCCATAGTTTGTGGTGTCTAACACTTTCGCCCCAGCCTCTCAACCTCCGACGTCTTACTCTCTGGGTTGAGGTGTCTAATCGTTCTTAACCGAACTTAAGGGAGTGACCGTAGGTCCCCTGAGCATCCGTAGATCATTCGACTGGTCCCCTGGTTTAATCCTGCTTCCTGCCCACGTTGTGTTTGGTTTGATCCAGAAAGCAGAAGTGATGTTCATCCATTCACGGTCGACTGAAGATGTAGACACGACTGGAGAGTCTGTGCTAAGAAATTTAGAATGCACCAATATATATATATATATATATATATATATATATATATATATATATATATATATATATCTGCAGAAAGCCGGACAGTTATTCAATGGTTGAATTGTTAATGTCTTTTATATAGCACAAAAGAAGAGAGAGAGAGAGAGAGAGAGAGAGAGAGAGAGAGAGAGAGAGAGAGAGAGAGAGAGAGAGAGAGAGAGAGTTGTGATTAGCTTATGAAATCGTCTCAGAACGATATACAACTTTAGCGATGGAGAGATAAAGATAACTGTGCGCGGCTTAAAGTTTATAGTTGCGTTCCTCCTCGGCGGTAGTAACAGTAGTAGTAATCTTCGTGGTAGCAGAAGCATCGGTACTTATATTAACAGTACATGTTAGCGGGGGTTTTGTTCCAAATCACTGACGTTACTTCCAGTCTCCGATATCTCTCCACGCAGCTCGATTGCACTCGACGACAGACGAGCGCAAAAACAACCTTTTGATTATTGTAGCTTGTTTGACGTTTCCATTTCCAGTGGAAGTAATAATAGTAGCAGTTGCAGTCTTAGATTGTTGGAGGAGTAATTCGCTTCTTCGTACTTATACCAACAAAATATATTAGCGGGCGTTTGGTTCCAATCTCTGACGTCACTTCCAGTCTCCGACCTCTCTCTACCCAGCTCGACTGCACTCGACGGCAGACGAGGCAACCACTCTGTTAACAGATTTCTGTGCGCGTTTATATAGATAAACCTGGCTAATCATAAATCAACCCTTGGCCCTAAATCGATTATCACGAGTGCTGCCTTTAACCCAAAATCATGTGAATTTCAAAGTTCCTCATAGACTTAGTAAGCTCTATTTCAAATTTTAACCGATAAAAATTATCTCGATCTTCTTCCATTGTCTTCCTAATGACCCAATTCAAAATGAGCTAGATCAGATTCCCACCAGTAAAAAAAATTGTTCTGATCTAATTTTGCTGTTCCATTTTCAATAAAAAAATATATATGTGCGTGTGTTTGTGTGTGGTTCCCAAACTCTCCCTGTTGCATTTGTCACGGTTCCTGTCTTTGCAATGCGACAATAAACAGCAGCAAAGGTTGTATGACTCTTCTGCCTTCGGTCTGGAAACGCAATTTGATACAGCCGTGCAGCTTCGTGTCCATTACCATTCGCGCGGCCGTATGTGGAAAATCATATCTGCCTGCTCACGATATGAATATCCTGCCATTGTTAAATGGAACACTTCTCAGTTACCTTACTACTACACACATTAAACGTTGAAGCCAGCCTATCCATATAATATACACTGTTTAAATAAAAAATAATATAAAAGTTTAACATATATATATATATATATATATATATATATATATATATATATATATATATATATATATATATATGTTAAACTTAAATAGATAGATAGATACTTAACGAACGAAGATATTTCGTCCCACTTTAAAGTTGCGTTTATAAGGCATTATTCGACATTGCCTGATCGCCGACACAGTCATTGGTTGAGTCGGTATGGAGTACGTCGGATATAACGATGGTTTTTCCTGTAAAGTGGCGCAGGTTCGAATCCTACCGGAGCGCGCATATTTTTCTTTAATACGATTTCACTCATATTCAGGCCGGTAGACGAAAATAAATGTAATGTTTAATAAATAAACGGAGCGTCTACTCAAATATGGGTATCTACTTTAGTAGCGTTTAAAGTATATATATGTATGTATATATATATATATATATATATATATATATATATATAGATATATAGATATATATATATATAGAGAGAGAGAGAGAGAGAGAGAATTATTTATTTGAAAATTATAACATGTTATAATATCACTACAAAAATACCCATTTTGTTTCAACACTTCTGGTGTCTTATCAAGTGATGGCGTTGAATCTAGAATAAATGGTTTTAAAAGGTTTTAATCAATCAAACACCCCTTGCTATAAAACTTCTCTTATAGAATATACAACGTTTACAAATATTTCTAATAGACGTTTCGTCTTTGTTGCATATCGATGAATTTACAGCGCAACAACTTATAATTCATTTTTTCTGTGTTGTGCTGCAAATGTGAAATATGTTCCTTATAATCACCCACCAAGGAAACTTCTTACAATTTGCAAATTCTTCTCCTCTGCTATTATCAGCCATTTTTACTTGTGTACAGGGTATACTTACTGCAATTGTAAAGTTTATTCAATTTGAAGACATCAATTTTGCTCAGATGCTTTCTCTGTCCGATTTCAGCCGTCGTTGCTATTTTGGGAATCATCGTCCATTTACTCCTGTCGATGGCGAAAGCATTCAGGGCGTAATGCATGATCGATCCGTAATCGTAGGGCGTGTTCAGTGTGTCGATTTCGTCGGAGGTCATTTTTTGAAAGTTCTGCACATGAGCTGAAGGAAATAAAAAAGTTATCTTAAGATTGAGTCCATGAAAAAAAATCTGATCATATGTGAAAAAAATGTTCACATGTCAAATCAATCAAATTTAAAAAAATGGTCCCATTTTTAAAAAAATTGTTCATATGTAAAAAGATTTTGATCACTCGTAAAAAAAAATAAAATGAACTGACATATATAGAAAACAAAAAGAAAAATGAACTTTATAAAAAATCCTGAAAACCACTAAAATTAAATTTTTATAAGTGATGTATTTTTTTAATCGGTTTCACCCCACGCAAAGCAGAAAAGCCACTAAGACACAAGGTGTTACAGGGTGTGGAAGAATTAGGAACAGAAACATTAATAATGATCAGGAAGAGAAAAGAGTAATCAGGAGGACAGTAGACAGCGATTGACATTACATTTAAATTTTTACAGATTAAAGTTGGCGGGAAAAATGAAAAACAAGCAAACAAAAATAAATGGGAAAGGACTATTGAACTTCAAAAAGTAATATGAAACAAAATTAAAATTCACCAAAAAAAAATAAAAAGCGTTTACCTTGGCATGCAGGTGATGAATTATTTTCCAACCTACAACACATTTCCCTCAGACGCAATGTCTTTATTGTATCGTTATTTCCACGAAAACGGTTCTTAGTTTCACCGGTTGAGAAATATACAGCTAAGACCTGCCATGCCATTTACACAGAGGCAAGCCATCCTTATTCCCTTCGTATTCCATTTGAAAGAAGGAAGTTCCATCAGGACAGCTTCTTCCCAAGAGCCGATGTTTTGTAGAACATATTCCCGAGAGGTTACTTCTCCTACCACAGTAATCTTAACCTCTTCAAATCCAGGATCAAGCGTTATCTATTCTATTACCTCATTTTGTATCCACAAAACAACCTCGTACAGTAATCCTCTACCTTAAGCGGCTCTTTGGCCTTGTACTTATTGAACAATAAGGTAAAAGTCTTGCTGAATCCTACACCTTTTTAAAAGTAATCCAATCTTTTTTAATATTTTTTAAGAAACCTGAACAATACACTGATTATGCAAACTGTTTGTGTCGAAATAAACTCTGTGACCCTCTACTTCGACTGGCTTTGGGGTCTTGTACAAAAGTCATGGGTAAACTACATTCGGCAGAAAGGTCTCTAATCGGAAAATTGGGGGTTTTGAGGAGCATGGGAGCACCACTTAACTGCTGTTGTACCCAGGTCCACCCTGACACTGGGTGTTAGCTCTTGTTAGGGTATGAGCGAATAGTGAACCCCAAAGAAAACACTATGAAAGTAGAAAAATACATTTTTATAGTAAACATACCAGCAATACATTTTTTATATAAAAACGACCAACAATACATATTTATAGTAAACTGACCAACAATACATTTTAAAAACAAAATGATCAACAATAACTTTTATCTGTAGTTGAAGGCACACAATTGTGTTTAAAATATATTTAGTTGAAGCCATAAAATTGTTTAGATTTATGCATTAAATAACCCATTAAGATGTTGATATGCCGCTAAAAAAATCAACCAAACCAAACCAAACAAAAGCCTTGTACAGAGTAAACAGCATTGTAAAAAAACAAGAAAACAACAGACAAACCAAGCCAGAAAATACTTAGACACACATACATTGTTTCTTATATTATAGATAAGAGATAGATTCTCACAGTCAGCGATGTTGTTCCATATGACAGTGATGTAGAGGTCGCGGTCGGGACGAGTGTGTTCGTGCCAAAATCCCAAAGCATGCATCAATTCATGAATGATTGTTCCTTGAGTTTCACAACCATTTCCAATGGACACGTCCTGTGGACCCCCACGTCGTCCAACGGGGCTGTAACATCTGCAATATGATACGATTATGACAGGTAAAAGTAATAAACGTTTTATGTTATATATTTGTGTACGAAGGTAGATTATTGTGCAGGTGTATAAGAAAATTTACGGACAAAAAGTACGCCTATGCGAATATATGGCTTAAGAGGAAATATTTTATCTAAAGGTTATATTTGTTTGCTGCTAAAGTTTCAAGCATATTTTTGAGAACATTTTTCTTCCATTTTAAAATGAACGATTTTGAATCCCAAGGTGCCGTTCCCACCCTGCATTATTTGGCGCATTAGGCGTCCTAAAATAGGGAAGTGCTGTGGGGACTTCAGCAATTTTTGTTCTTAGTGTACGCATGCGTGTGTTGCCAGCTCAGTTTAAATTTGACCTTGTATGCGCGCGGTTAAATACCTACAGGGTGCCTTGGTGTGGAATAATGGTCAGCGAGGCTCGTCTGGTTGACTATTAATACTGAGTTCTGTCTGAATTTCAAGGATGAGGAATTATCATTATTTACACTATTTATATTCGGACTATTGTTCTTACCTTTGTTGTTATCACAACGTCATGGCCGTTGTGCACCCCCGGTGTTCGTTAATTTGTTGACATAGTGATTGTGGGTTCAATTCTTGGGTCGGGTAGTGTGTACCTAGACTCAGTGGAAACGGTCGAGAAATAACCGAGCAGTACTATAAGTAAGAATTAGGCGATATCCATAGGGTAGTAGAACGAGAACATTCTACCCCCACAGATTAAATAAAGGGTTTAGTTCAGAATTTCCTGTAAATCAATATACACCTGATGAAGACCAGAGGGCACAATGGTTGAAACGCTGTGATGATAACAACAAAAAGGAAGACAATAGTTCGAATATAAATAGTATGAATATTAATACTGAGTTGTGAATTCGATCCTCATTGGGTACCCAATGCAACATTAAATAACCTAGCAAGTGTTGACATAAAATCAAACCAAGCAGAGGAAAACAATGAATAACGTATGTAATGAGCCTGTGTAGATGGATGGGAGAACAAGAACTGAGTGGGAGTAGTAATTGTTAAGAGCAACAAAGGATAGGAAGTTGTGAAGAGCCATGATCGCTCACGTCCCAAAGAAATTCGGCGCATAAAAGAAAAACCTAATTCCTTTACGTTCATAGCCATGTAATAATAAATCACTAAATAACCTTTAACCCTTAGTACTAGACTGTAGAAGTATAAAAGTAAAATGACAAATAATGAATCAAATTTTCTCTTCGTGGACAGCCCTTCGACAGACCATGTGGCAACTACCAGATAAGCACAAACTTTTATCTTTGTATACGTATATATTCTTTAAAATATAATAATTTCACTTTTCATTATTTTCATTGGTTTGGGATTCCAGATACCTGAATAGCTCTGTCG